>VBSM01003156.1:1428086-1448472 GCA_008086735.1 Cheirogaleus medius
ATGGCATAAGGCCCCACCACTAGCTACACAGACCTGCCATGACATAATGAGTGTATACAACAATGGCTTACAGATGGCCATATACCGATCATATGCCATGGCTGCCAGAAGGAAATATTCAGTTACTACAAAATGACTGAAAAAAACATGACTGGGCAGCACAACCAAAGAAAGGGATTACTTTTTTGTCCGTGAAGATATCAGTCAACACCGTGGGACCTGTGACAGAAGAGGAGCAGACATCCACAAAGGACAAG
The DNA here is from genome assembly GCA_008086735.1 of Cheirogaleus medius. NCBI lineage: Eukaryota > Metazoa > Chordata > Mammalia > Primates > Cheirogaleidae > Cheirogaleus > Cheirogaleus medius. Next base: position 1,428,344 of record VBSM01003156.1, read on the forward strand.
TGGCTGAGAAAAAAGTACATGGGGGTGTGGAGTCGGGAATCCATCCAAATGAGAGTGATCATCCCCAAGTTCCCCAGAAGGGTGACAAGATAAACAAAGAGAAATACCAGAAAGAGCACAACTGGTCTTAGAAGTGATTTGTTAATCCCACGAAAAAAAATTCAGTGAACAAAGTATGATTTCAATAAGCCATTTCTCTGATTCAATCTGTTATGAACAAGACAAAAAGGTCTTTTATGCAACCCATTCATAATTAAAGGCTACTTAGTTTCACATCAAATTTAACTTCCATGCTTTTTTTAAGTCACAAAGCAAAGGTTAAGAGCCAAGACTTGAGTTCTATTTCTGGTGGTCCTAACTCTCTGGTAACCATCTGGGTCATACTGAGTTGTTCCCTAAACCAAACTGGGCACTTCAGTTTCCTCCTTGGTCAAAAGAGGATTTTTGTACAGAATCAGAATTTAAAACTTGAACTGAAGTTTGGAGATCATCTAAAGCAAGTCTTCTTAACTGTGCCAGCTTACTTTTCTAAAGACACCTATCTGTGAACCAAGGATATATTGAGAAACCTTTCATAGAAAAAGGAATTCTGTAAATTCAATGAATTCAGGCTAATACCTATCCTCACTACAGGTTAATAGTATACATGTGTTTAGAATATTACTATCGCCCCCACATGGCTTAGTTTCTATTGCAACAGTTAGTCAAATTGTCTACAAGAAGGGAGGGAAGGCTGAAACAAGAGATTTTATTGTTGGAACAGAGATCAAACAACTCTGCATTGTCTTGTTTGGGACTCTTTCTCAGAACTGCCTGCATTCCCTCACACCTTGGGTGTATATACCATTAATCCATTCACTCTCCATTGAATTTTTAAGTCCATCAATGAAAGGGCTACTTCTCAAATACTGAGCCGGTTCTTTGACCCACTCAGTTTTCCAGGTGCTTAGGAAAGAAAGACAATATTTCAATAAAGAAAGGGGGCACTCCTGGGCATTTATCCCAGAGAATTTAAAACTTATGTTCAAACAAAAACCTTTACAAGATTGTTCATAGTAGCTTTATTTGTAGTAGTACAAAATTTGAATCAAAAGTTCCAAAAATAGTTGAATATTTAAACAAAACGTGGTACCATGGAATACTACTCAGTGACAAAGAGGAACAAACTAGGACACAGGCAACAACTTGGGTAGATCTCAAGGACATTATACTGAATTGAGAAAAGCCAATCCCAAAATGTCACATACTCCATAATTTCATGTAGATAACATTCTCAATGTGACAATATTGGAGGAGGAAGGGCAGTGGGGTGAGTATAAAAGACTAGCACAATGGAGATCTTTGTGGTGACGGAAGAGTTGTGTATTCTGATTGCAGTGGGGGTTAAACAAATCTGCACATGTGATAACATGATATGGAACTCTACATGCACATCATATTAATATCAATCTTCTGATTTACATGTTATACCATAGTTACATGGGACGTAACCATTGGGGAAAACAGATTCAGGATACATCAGACCTCTGTGTGCTTCCCGTGAATCCATAATATTTTCAAAACAAAAATTTATAACAACAACAACAAAAAAAAAGAACAAAGGAGAGGGAGAAAAAGTGAAAATTAAGACAGAGGAAAAGAAGGAAAATTGAGGAAGGGAGGCATATTTTTTGTATCTGGAAATATTCATAATGATTCCAACAGCAAAATCAAATGAAAATGTTCATGCTATGTATGGCAGAAGAAGTACTAAAAAATGTCTCACAGCATTCCCACTTGGTCAAAAATCTAAAAGGCGTTTTAGTTACCTGCAGATTCATAAAAAGAAGAGTTGCTGGCCTTTTGTTGTTGCAGAGGCAAAGGAGCTTGGAAAAGAAAAGGCCTTGAGGGATGTAAATTAATAAGAAAATACTATTACTTTAGTAGTAAAATGTTTCAAGAATTCTATATTTTCTAAACACAGAAACTTATCTCCATTCACTTACATGTTTATTATGTATTACACAATGAAGATAGAATATATGGAAAAAATTTAGAAGCCTGAACCTGGAATATACACATTGATGACCTCAAATAATGCCTCTGGAAACACAGGTGGTGAATACTTATATCATTGATAATTGCTGTGCTTTTGAAATTGGTATTAAACCTGAAATTCTGTGTGAAACAATACTTGTTGGCTGTGGAAAAGACTATGAAGCTTTATTTTTCCCAGCTTTACCCAAGTCAAAGATTGTAATCAAGGAAAAAACATAATGCTAGGCATGCATGTGACTTTAAGCATGAGCAGAACAAGAGTTCAACTCAGCTGACTCAGAAGTTTGTGTTCTACCCAGTAAAGCAAAGTATTTAAGACTCAGAGAAGCCAAGGCCTCTGGATTCTCACATTCTATTAGCCCATAAACCTTCCAGTACATTCTATTATCTCTATGGCAAATACAAAATTCAACTAAAATGTAAATTTAAGTTAGGTCATTGAAACCAAAAACAACACTACTATTTGTACCAAGTTCTTCTTCATTGTGGCCTTAGAGATGATGTTTTCTCAGGTTTCTAAACTCCTTTTTGCACACTTGGCCTCTGGAATACAATGTAGATCTTCATGTAAATCACCCATCTGAAGAAACAAGCCTTAGACTCTTTGTCTACCTATGCCAAAGTGAATTGCAAAACCAAGTTTCTGATAAGAAAATAAATTACCCTAAAATTTTCCCTCTTCTCAGCTTCTTCATGTGTTCAAACAAGAAATAATAGAGTGGCATCATCTTGACAATTGAGCCTTCCAATAGCATTTTTAAAGAGACTTCATTGAATCAATACTGCACGGGACACAGGAGAGATTTTTCTAAAGAGCTTTTCAGTAAATTGGTGCCAACTCCCTCAAGGAACCACAAGCTCAGGTAAGCAGGTCAACAGGGAAGCTATTAAAGTTATTTTCTTAGACAATAATTTGGGGGATTTTGGATTAACTGTAATTGCACACATTAATCTCTTTCACTCTCTCTCTGCTCTTAACCACGCCCCACAAAAATGAGAGACAATTTTTGTAGAATTTCTCTAGAAATGCATATTTGAGACCTCTGAAAGTGAGCCCTGCTTCAGAGAGATTATAGTTAGAAGGGAATCTGGGTGCACAGCAGCATTAGGGACCGAGTCGTTGGGGCAGGAGTTCTACGTAGGTGAGTTACCTGCCATCAGAAGGTTTTGTAAATAATCTCATGGAGGTGGTAAAGTTCCAAGGAAGGCTAAGATATAGGGGATTAAAAATAAAATGGAGGCCGGGCGCGGTGGCTCACGCCTGTAATCCTAGCACTCTGGGAGGCCGAGGCGGGTGGATAGCTCAAGGTCAGGAGTTTGAAACCAGCCTGACCAAGAGCGAGACCCCGTCTCTAAAAAAAAAAAAATAAATAAATAAAAAAATAATAAAATGGACTAGGGGCTTCTATGCAGCAATGGACAACCATAAATCTGGACAATACCTTTGAGAGATAAAGAAAGTCCATATTGGCTGTATGAAATTTTCAAATGTTAAGTTTGGAAATATATATTGAGTTTTAAACTTCTTGTACAATTTAAAAATAGGCAATGGAGTGTGAATTATTTTTCTGTAAATACTGAGGAGTCCTTCAAGTTATTTCAGAAAAGCCATGACGTTTATTCACATAAAAGTTGCCACAGGACATTCATCTTATCACTAGTGGTGTTTACTGCATGTAGCACACTCTTTTAAGTGCTTTGAGGAAATTAACTTGTTCAAATGACAAAAGAATCCAATGAAGTGGATTAACAGAAAAGCCTAGCATCTCCTGCTCTCCTCCCTCCCTCACTCCACTTTCTTTTCTTGAAACTAGCAAAGCAGGATCTGACCCCAGAATCTTCACTGTCTTTCTTCTTTCTGCTTAAACGGTTTCTTTCCATACATCCACAAAATTCACTTCTTCACTTTATGCAGGTTTGTGCTACAAGATCTCCTCCTCAGAGAGGCCTTCTCTAATCATCCTTTGTAATAGACTACGGCTAACCCCGCCTCAACTCTCATTAACTTTCTTCCCTTTGCCCAGTTTTATTGTTCTTCAAAGCAGTTGCTACAAATTAATATTGAATTGCTATTGCATCCACCCACTCTATAAGAATGAGCAGCAGTTTTGTAAGATTTTCACAATATATTTCCCAACTTCCAAAGTTTCTTAAAAAGGAAGTGTTCAGTATATATTTTTATTGTTTTATTTTAGTAGAATTGGAGTGTAAAGTTGAATTCCATTACATGCATATATTATATAGTGGTAAAGTCTGGGCTTTGTACCCATCACCTGAAGAGTGCACATTGTGCCTCATAGGTAATTTTTCATCCCTCACCCCCTCCCCACTTTTGAGTCTCCAATATCCACTGTACTCCCACTCTGTGTGCCCTTGAGTAGCCATAGTTTAGCTCCCACTTATAAGTAAGAACATGCATAACTTATTTTTCTGTTCCTGAGTCACTTCATTTAGGATAATGGCCTCCAGTTCCATCCACATTGCTGCAAAATACATTATTTCATCTTTTCTTATAGCTGGGTTGTATTCCACGGTGTGTGTGTGTGTGTGTAAATACACATACATACATACATACATACCATATTTTCTTTATCCACTCACAGGTTCATGGGCACATAGTTTGATTCCATATCTTTTCATTTGTGAATTGTGTTGGGATAAACAAATGAATGCAGGTAATTGATAAAATGATTGATTTTCCTTTGGATGTATACCTAGTAGTGGGATTGCAGAATTGGGTTCTAGATCTACTTCTATTTCTTTGAGAAAGCTGCATACTGATCTCCATAGAGGTTGTACTAATTTACATTCCCATCAAAAGTGTGTAAATGTTCCCTTATCACTGCATCCATGCCAACATTTATTGTTTTTGACTTTTTAATAATAGCCATTCTATTTGTAGTAAGATGGTATCATGCTGTGGTTTAATTTGCATTTTTCTGATAATCAGTAATGTTGAACATGTTTTTCATGTTTGCTGGCCATTTGTCTCTCTGCTTTTTATTTTTTTGTAATTATTTCAGAATATTAGGGAGTATAATTGTTCTTGTTACATAGATGAATTTTATAATGCTGAAGTCTAGGCTTTTAGTGCACCCATTACCAGAATAATGAACATTGTACTAATAGGTAAATTTTTATCCCTCAACGCCCTTCCACACTTCCCCCTTCTTAATTTCCAATGTCCTTTACACCTTGTTATGAACATGTGTAACCCATTGTTGAGCTCCCCTTAATTAGTAAGAACATGTGGTATTTCTTTTTCCACTACTGAGATACTTCACTTAGGATAATGTTTTCTCCAATGCCATCCAAGTTGCTGCAAAAGACATTATTCCATTCCTTTTTATGGCTGAGCAGTCCTCCATGGTGTAGGTGTATATGTACCACATTTTCTTTATCCACTCATCAATTGATAAGCACTTGGGTTGATTCCACATCTTTGCAATTGTGAATCGTGCTGCAATAAAGATTCGGGTACAGGTATCTTTTTGATATAATGACTTCTTTTCCTTTGGGTAGATACCCAGTAGTGGGATTGCTGGATCGAATGGTATATCTAGTTTTAGTTCTTTGAGGAATCTCCACACTGATTTTCATAGAGGTTGTACTAATTTATAGTCCCACCAAGAGTGTATATGCATTCCTTTTTCAGTTCATCCACACCAACATATATTGTTTTCCGATTTTTTAATAATGACCATTCCGAGAAGGGTAAGGTGTTATTCTGCTGTGGTTTTAATTTGCATTTCCCTGATGATTAGTGAGGTTGAACATTTTTGGGGGCAGGGGGATACTCATTCTTTTTTTTATTTTTTTATTTCTGCATATTATGGGGGTACAAATGTTTAGGTTACGTATGTTGCCCCTTCCCCACCCCCCAGAGTCAGAGATTCAAGGGTGTCCATCCCCAAGATGGTGCACATTGCAATCATTATGTATGTATGTACCCATCCCCTCCTCCCCCTCTTATTTCTTTTTCTTCTCTAATTTTCTGATTAGTAATTTTTTTATGAATTTTCTTTTACAAATCTTATCACAACTTACAAAGACCGTTGATGGCATGCTTGGATTTGGTTTTGTCCTAAATTTCCCCTTTTCTATATAACTGGTCATTTTCTTTCAGGACAAAATTTTACATGGAAGTGTTATTAAGAAAAAATTATCATTTTTTCTCCTTAATCTTCCATATCAAAAAAATACATCTTCACATCCATAACTTTCTTGATATCTCTCTTTTACTTACTGGTCACTTTTCAGCTTGTTTTATTTTTTTTCTAAATCAATTTTTAAATAACCTCCAAATTAAACAATTTTTCAATAATAATACATTTTATTATTTTTATATAAATTTTAAACCAAACATTCTTTTCTTTGATGCATTTTATATATAGAATTGCATATATCTACTGGAGTTATTATTCTTAGTAAAATTCCATGTTAGTGAAAACCTAAGAAGCAGGAGACTTTTAACTGCCTGTCAGTCATGTATCAATGTTTTATGGATGAGAACTATTTTATTAATTTTAGAAAACATGTTTAGTTAAAACATGATATTTCTGTGAGTTAAATACCCAAGTCATTTAATTAGTATGTATTATTTAACTTAATAAAATGTCAAGATTCTAAATTATGTGCTCACCTTCAAGTATTAATTTCACTTTGAATTTACTGAATTAATTTATTTTTATAAGTTTATCTTACTCATGAAAACTGACATAAAAGACAAAGCTAGTCACCAATTTAAGTATTTTTTGGTAAATCATTTTTACAGCCTGTGAACGTAACATATTCACCTAAGCAAGAATCTTAAGAAAGGCATTTTTGCCTACAACTCAGAAGATCCAGCTGTTTGCATTAAACCAACAATATTAAATTAGTCTTCCTTACCAAGAGTCACACAAACAGAGGTTTTGGCTGGGTTTATTGTTTCCTACCCTTTTTATTAAATGCTGACACCTTAAAACATCTAGCAGAGGCAAACCATAAAAATGTCCAGTAAAAGCATAGGCAAAAACATATTCTGACAATTTGGGAGACTTTTTTATTTTTGATTCACCAAAGAAAACCAAAGTTGAATGTATGTAAACTTGCAAAGTATTTAGACTCACTTACTTAACTTATGAACATGGCTTGATTTCTTAGCCAATTTGGTACCATGTAAATACACCATACCACACATGTACACACACAGAAACATATCTATACACATGTACACATGTGCACAGAAACATCTAGTAGTTTTTCCCTCTGAATTCCAGCCATGAGATAGCATTGTAAACTCATCAGTTTGATAAAGATAGTGGGACCAATTATGTCTGACAAATTGGTACTTTTCATATGGCTAAAGTTTATTTAACAAAATAGGTAATCTAATGAAGACTGTGGACCAAAGCTTTGGGTGACGAAGTTTCCACGACAGTTTCAGTATACAAAAAGCCTCTCATATCCCTTTTTTATGGGGTTTAAATAATTTTTTAGTGTTTACTTTTTCACAAGCACTGGCTGCACTAAGAGGCTCTGAATTAATAGTATCATACATGGTGAATTTTATCTCAACACCTGTCACTTAGCAACTGCAGATTCTAAGTAGTCAGAAAGGAAAACACATAGAGAGAGCCTAACAGACTTAACATTTTAATTCTACACTGGCAGACTCACCACTTTATCTCTGAATTTTCCTTGGTAGAGTAAATTCAAGAGGTTTAAAAAAAATCCATTGTACTAAAGGACAACTTAGGACAAATGTGATGGACTCTGGAAACAAAACCCAGAAGAAAACTGGAAAGTCATGGAAAAGTGGGACTGGGGGACAAGACTAGGTTGTCCCAGAAAGTAATGTGTCAGGAGTAGGAGAGGAAAAGGTGGTCACCATTTATTAGCCAGAATTACAAGGACATAGAGCAGAGGGCAAAGGTAAGAGAAAACCCCAAAACATGCACAAAACCAGAATTGACCATTGCACTCAGATCTCTTTGGTCCTTTCTTGAAGGCCAACCATGGGCCCTGGACCTTCATTTCAGGCAGTCTGTTCTAGGTACCTTAACTGGTTGAATTCAAACCCACTGGGATGTTGTCTGGTGGAAGTCAAACCCACAAGTGACTTGCCTACTTGGACTTGAACCCACAACCTTTAGTCTCACAAGAGAGATGTCTTTCCATCTCCCCAAAGTGAGTCCTCAATCTCACAATGTGACAAAGGGAAGGAAAGTACTAAGGGGCTTTAAATGAAGTTGCAAAGCCAAGAGTCAGTGTGCCAGAAGACGTTTCTGTGCCAGAGTCCAGGGGAGAGGTGAAACCTGATCCTCTGCCTGCTAGGGTGATCAGTCTTGGGGAGTCAATTCCCTTATAGACAACTTGCATGGATGAATGAATATAAGGCAACTCAGGAAGAGACAGAGAAGGAGAATGTTCTTGTGGTTAGCAAACTTTCAGTTATTACACATTTTGAGGTTTATCCTTTCACCAATCTCATTAATTCCTCCTTAGGGACAGTCTGTTTGACCATAATCTGAACAGAGTGAGATAAGCCTCCCCCACCTCTACTGATCAACTCTCCAGGTGAGCCTTTGGCAGCCAGAGGGAACACGTTCTCCCAGTCTGAGAGAAGTTAAGATATTTATTATTGTCTTGTAGTCACCTTTAAGTCTAGTTACCAAAAAGTGAGTAGGAGGGGAAAAAGATGCCAAACGGGTCCCATCTGGGTCATGAGAAAATTATGTTATTGGTACAGACCTTTGGGCTCTTTGAGCAATAGAAATTGACCAGAGGCTGAATGAGATTTACAGGCAAGGCTTTGTTGGGGCTTATGCTGGGGCACAAGGGCAGCAGCACAAAGGACAAAGTTTAGGATAGCTCCTGCAGTGGAGTCTGGGGAGAGTTTTAAGGAGGCTAGGTGAGACAAGGGTGACATGTAAGCATGCAGAGGTGGAGATTGTCTCGAACTTGAGCAGTTTCAGTACATGCTTCTTCATGGGTCTCATGCCTCAGTAATATGTTAAATCTCCATCCTGGGCATGATTTTCAGTATTATCATGAGGGGATAGGTCAGTACAAGGTCAGTTCTGGGGTCCATCTTCGTGCAGATCAGTCTTGTCTGGTTCCAGAAGTGGGAGTTTCTCCTAATCTTTGGATAAACTATCTGGTCTCTGCATTCCTGGATGATACAATATAAGAGATATATGGCCTTGGGTTTTCTCTTATGAGCATGTGCTGCATTCTGTGGCTGGAAAACTGGGTCTCAGCCCTCTGTAAATAGCTGATAATGGTGAGAAGCTGAGTCCAAAGCCTCTTCTCTCTCAAAAGGAACCAGTTGAAAAATGCAGCATAGCATCCTCTCAGAAAAATAAGTATAACTGCAACTGTAAGCATGTGAAAAGATATTCATCCTTCTGATACAATTGAAATTAAGACTATATAGAAAAAGGATTTCTCACCTATTTGATTTGTAAAAGCTCAAATTTTAACAAATTTGCTGTATAGAGACATGCGCTTTCTTACATTGTTGGTAAGCGGGCAGACTAATTCAGCCCCTGAGTACAGTTGTGGAATATCTACCAAAATTATAAATGCAAAATGGCCATTGATGTATAAATGGGTAAAGAAAATGTGACTTTTATATAAAATGAAATATTATTGAGTCGTAATGAAAAAGGAGTTCCTGCCATTTGCAGTAATGTAGATAGACCTGAAGGTCATGTCTTAAGTGAAATAAGCCAGAGGCAGAAAGACTAATACTGCATGATCCTACTTATAAGCAGAGTCTAAAATAGTCAATCTCATAGAAGCAGAGGATATAACGGGGTTTCCAGAGGCTAGAGGGAGAGGAGAATAGGGAATCGATGGCTAAATGGTACAGATTGTCAGTTATGCAGGGTGAATAGGTATTTGAGATCTAATGTGCAGCATTATGCCTACAGCTAACAGTACTGTATTGTATACCTAAAATTTGCAAAGGGGGTAGATCTTAAGGTAAGTGTTCTTACCACACTTAATAATAACAGTAATAATAATACTAATAAAGGGGGCAGAATGAAAATTCGAGAGGTGATAGATAGGTGAGATCATTGTGCCAAAGTTATTGATAAAGGTTTCTTTATTGCCTTCCCCAGGAATAGTAAATTTTTACCCTCACTAATGCTTCATAAAGTAGTTTCCCGAAAGACCATCACAGAAGTGCTTTGTAAACTTTTGTATGTTTCTCATGGGATAGATAAGTGAAAATGGAATTTCTTCATTGGTCTTATTTTGTGGCAGCTCTTCTTCCCTTAAGAAAAAAACAAAAAAAAAACCTTTTGTCTTGGATGTGACTTGAATTATTTTCTCAATTTGATATTTTCATTTGATTTAATTTACAGTGTTTATGAGGATTCTTTGTTATATTTTGATCTTCTTTTTTGCCATGTGTAAGATGTTATTTTGTCTTTTATTAGGGTATTAAGTGAAATGTCCTATTTTCATAAGTCTACTTTTGACAGTTGCTATCTCTGACATTTCTTTTGACACTTATTGTTTTATTTTTATTGTGAGTGTACATCTTCATTCTTTCAAACACAGTTTGACTTGTGATTATCTTTCATATTTTAGAGCATTTTCTTGGGAAACCATGGAAAAGCCAAAATTCCTGTTATTTTGACTATAAGTTCTATCATAGAACCAATGCAGTGCAGACAGCTTGAAATATCAAGGAAGTGTTTGGAAAGGGTGTGACTAATGAAGGCACACAACAAAGATGGTTGAGACGGTATGTTTTGTTGATTTGGATCTCAAAATTGAGGCATGTGGGTGACCTGGCATCAAGGTAGATAATGATGAGCTGAAAGCTGTAGTGGAAGCAAATCCATCCCAACCTATGTGTGAATTAGCATCAAGGTTTGGCGTGATTACTCCAACAATACTGGACCATTTGAAACAAATCAGCAAGGTAAAGTCTTCTGTTAAACATCCATTTTCAACTAAATTCTGCTTATAAAGAATAGCATAAAAATATTATCAGAATGAAAAATAAAGGGAAATATTCAATGGACACCATTAGCTTTTTTTGATGAATATTTGGTTTTGCAGTATGTTTCAGCACTTCATCTTTAACGATTGTGCTGAATGCTTGTGACTGTCAAAAAGAATCCATTTTCATCACAGGTAACAATACAGTGTATAAATGATTCACTTTTATGGCATGACTGCAAAGAAAGGAAAGCTTCTAGATGATTTCTCTTCTAATATTCATTTAATTAATGTGGTACCCATCTATCCACCTTCTTTACCTTGACACTAAGAGTCAAAGATTTTGGCAGGGCTCTTGAAAGACTGTTTCAGACACCTCCATTCTGCTCTAGCCTGTCCTAAGGGGTAGGAGCCCAGGTGACTGGGGTGTATAAAAGAGGTTGAGGCACAGAGACTGAGCACCTACTCCAAGCAGCCTCCCCTCTGTAAAGCATAGGCATGAGATGGTGTGCTTGAAAGGGCCTCCGCTTTCCATCAGAAGACCTGGGCTAGAGTGACTTTGGACCCTTCCCAGCTGTGAGATTTGAACAAGACATTTCATTCCCAGGACCTTTGTTACATTAACTATGGGGGGGGGGGTGTTAGACCCTTCCTGCTTTGATGTTCTTAGTAGTTATTTATGGTCAACAATGGTCCAGCCAGAACTCCAATCCTGTGGTATGTCTACCATTTGATCTATTTCTAGGTATAGAATACCAATAGCATAATAAGCATATACTGCATACTAGGCACTGTCCTAAGCATGTTTCATGTATGAATATATTTTACTCTCACAATAATACTTGGAGGTAGAAACACCAATAATTCTAATTTTGTGGATAAGGAAACTGAGGTACAAAATGTTCAAAATACACCCAACATGAGGGAAAATATGATGGAGTGAATAGTGAGAGAAGAAACGCACAACAGATATAAAGGATTTCAACAAAATGTCTTACTCTCTATAATCTCTATCCATCTTATGAGACAATGAAATTAAAATCTATGAAATTTTCTCAGGGTATTAAATTCTACATTGGCCTCACTGGAAGCTCAAAAGGGATAAAGTAAACCTTTAATAACTATAATTCTACCAACTGGACCCTCCATTAGAAATACTACTCCTTGGAATCTCAACAAAAGTCTTGAGAATGATGCCTGTGATTGGATGAAGAGGTGAGGAGGTGTCAGCACCTCTCGTTTCCCTCCTCACCTCCCCCATCATTCTTACATTCTCCTTACTTCTTACCCGAAACTATTGCATTGACCTCGTTGTTCTCACCACATCCAGGCCACCCACACTCCCCAGTCTGGCCCAAGTCATGACCTAACAAGTGAAATTCTTGCTAAAAACACTTTCCATGACATAGTCTGAGGCTCTCCTACCAAAGAAAATTATAGAAATCTCAAAATCTCTAATTATATTAAGATCCAATTACCTGCACTTGGCATACACAGCCTTTGTGTATGAGATAGCTCTCATTTTATCATGAATTCCTATGTTAATTTATGCTGTAATTCAAAAATTATGAGCAATCCTCAATCCCACTCCATGCTCTATATTGTTCCAATTCTAGGTCTTAGTTCATCTGGTTACTTCTGCCCCCACGTTCTGCATTGGTGTCATCCCAAAGATGTTGATAGCTTTTGTTCATATGTTGAAATAGCACATGCAAATATCTCCATTTAGAGGCAGGTCAGAAGCCAATGAGGCCAGCGGACCTCCACTCAGTGCTGGAGAATCACAATGGCCAGAGCTTAGTCCCTCCTCCCTCAGGGCCTGCCAATTAGGCCACACTGTGACTGGCCCATGCTATTTACCAAGGTACATTGGTGAAGGAGGATGGTGAGGAGGAGGCCAGACAGCAGGGAGAGAAGTGAAGAGAGGAAGGCACTCTAACCTCCATAAAGGCAGAAAAGATTCAGGACAGACAGAGAAGTTGAACCCGGAAAGCTGCTTACTACCAGGTCTGTGTTCAGTGCAGGGATCATACTGCAGTGGAGAGAAAAGGGAGAAAAGCCATCATCTTGTGGTCCAAGCAGAGGCAAGGGTTAGACATATCAAGAGTTGACCCAGAAATTCTAGGGATTCAAGGAAAATGAAGCTCAAAGAAAAGTGTGGTGTCAACGGGAGCCTTGTGGGGAGGAGCCAGCCACACCTGGGTGAGGAGCATCAGGCACTCGGGAAAGCAGTGGCAAGTGTGGAGGCTGAGGTCTATGTGAAGCAGGAGGCAAATGGGAAGCAGGAAGTTCCCAGGAAAAGCCTCAACACGTACACCTGGCAGGAGATCCAGAGACACAACCAGGAGGCTGACCAGTGGCTGGTCATCAACCGCAAGGTTTACAATGTCACTGATTGGGCAGACCGGCATCCAGGTGGGCGCCGGGTCCTGAAGCACTATGCCGGGGAAGATGCCACGGTAAGAAACTCTCTCTCTCTTTCTCTCCCCCCAACCCCAAGCTGCTGAGTGGCTGAGATCTTGGCTGTCTTCTCCTAAAGCATATGGGGACAGGTTCAGGCTCCATGGTTACTTCCATCCTCACGAATCAATTTTTCAGGATTCCTATCTGTGAATAGCAAGAACTTTGACACAAATGAAGCCTCAAGGTCTGGCTATTAGCTGCACCCAGTTTGGGATGAGCTCAGGCATTGACAGTAAATATTCTATTTGTGTATTCTGGGTTATGTTTTATTCTTAGTGTTTCTTTGGCTTTGTTTGGAAACGGAGTCACTGTCTTGTGAGAAGAAAGATGCGAAGAGGTTAAAATAATATGGGGGAAAATATCTACACCCAAGTACAAATTTCTAAGACTCTTACAATTGGAGTATCTATAAGAAGGAAAGTAATCCATTCAGTCTGCTTCAAAATGTCCTGATTGCTGATGAAAGCCAACAGTTACCTAGGCTTTGAGGGCTTAAAGAGCTCTTTTGCCTCCTGCAGCACACTCGGTGCGATACAGGTGATTCCACTCACTTTTATGGACACAATCAAATGCATCTCCTTGTATAGACCTACCCAGGGGGAGGGTAATTATTATTCTCATATTACACATGAGAAAATTAATGTTCAAACAGGTAAATAATGCGTCGCACAGGTGGCAGGTGATAATGCCACATTTTGATATCAGGTTGGATTGGCCAGAAAGGCCTTTATATCTGGATCCTTAAGAAAATAGCATTTTCACTGAATATTTGAAAAGGACGTCTCCCAAAACTCTAAGTGCATTTGGGAATCCTTTTAAAAATGTTCCATAGGAAGTTTGTTTTCTTCCTTTCTGGACACACCCAGGTAAATCCCTACCATTTCTCTCAGACGTAATTTTTTTTAAACCAAGTTCAATCTTTTCTTCCAAAATGTGCACAATGAGCTTGTAGTAAGGGATTTCCACATGCTGTGTAGAAAGCTACAGAGGAGAGAGTAAAACAGTAAAGGTGAATAGTATTTGTGTGAGAGTAACAGCTGAAAAATTAACAAAAAGAAAATGAAAAATACAACAGACCCCTAGCTATCCATCCCTTCATTTCCCCAACTCAGAGAAAATATGGAGGAAGCTTTTCCAGTACAAGTCACAGAATCATCTCAGAGGCCGTGCTGGTGAGGACAGGGGTCTCCAAGCACCTTGGAAATAAGTGATAGCCTCACTAGGTTAAACGTAGCCCAGAAGATAAATCTGTAAGTTGTTGGTGATTTTTATCTCAAGTCAGGAAAGACCTTGGTGTCATATCCACCTATAGTCAAAGACGAGGAATTAATGAATATAATAGAAACCATCAGTATATTAAGAACACACATTTTTGCCACCTTAGGATTTATATATGATTTATTTGGGGGGGAGGAACCTTTTATTTTACATGTTTTGACTTTTTTTAAAAAAATATTTTACAATAAGCAAGTATTACTTTAATAATTAAAAGCCCTAGTTAGGGTCTTTTATACAACAAAATGGGACCTTTTAAATCTTGTTCTGGTATCTAGATTTTCGTAGTTTTTTCATCTTCCTTCCTCCCTCCCTCCCTCCCTCCCTCCCTCCTTTCTTTCTTTCTTTCTTTCTTTCTTTCTTTCTTTCTTTCTTTCTTTCTTTCTTTCTTTCTAATTCAGAATATTATGTGGGTACAAACATCTTGGTGATATGAAATCCGTTTGCCTCGCCCAAGCCAGGGCTACAAGCATATACTTCTCTCATACAGTGTACCCCGTTTCCTATAGCTGTGGATTTACCTCCCAGCACTCTCCACCACCACCACATTAACACCCCTACCTGACCAGCACCCAGTGAGTATTACTACCATGTAAACACCTTAGTGTTGATCACTTAGTACCAATTTAATGGCGAGTACATGTGGTGCATGTTTTTCCATCCTTGTGATAACTCACATTGAAAGATGGGTTCAAGCTAAATCCAGGATAATACAAGAGATGCTAGATCACCATGTTTTTTGTAGTTGAGTAGTATTCCATGGTATACATATACATTTTATTACTCAATCATGGATTGGAAAGTACTTGGCTTGTTTCCACATCTTTGCAATTGTAAATTGTGCTGCTATAAACATCTAGTGCAGATGTCCATATTATAGAAAGTCTTTTATTCCTTTGGATAGATGCCTAGTAGTGACATTGCTGGATGGTATTCATATTTTTAGCTCTTTGAGGTATCTCCAAATTACCTTCCGTGGGGGTTGTACCTAATTTGCAATCCCACCAGCAGTGTAAGAGTATTCCTATCTCTCCACATCTATTCCAGCATTTGTTATTTTGGGACTTTTTGATAGAGGCCATTCTCACTGGAGTTAGATGATATCTCATTGTACTTTTGATTTGCATTTCCCTAATGGTTAGAGATGTTGAGAATTTTTTTATATGTTTTTGGCCATTAGTCTGTCTTCTTTTGAAAAGTTTGGTTCATGTCCTTTGCCTATTTATCGATGGGGTTGTTTGATTTTTTCCTTGTTGATTTTTTTAAGTTCTATATAGATTCTTGTTATTAGCCCTTTATCAAATGTGTAGAAAGCAAATATGTTCTCCCATTCTGTAGGTTGTCTATTCACTCTAATGATAGCTTCCTTGGCTGTGCAGAAACTTTTTAATTTGATCAGGTCCCATTTGTTTATTTTTATTGCAGCTGTGATTGCTTTGGGGGTGTTTTCATAAATTCTTTACCTAGACCAATGTTTACAAGAGTCTTCTCAACATTTTCTTCCAGAATTCTTAAGGTTTCACACCTTAGGTTTAAGTCTGTTATACAATGTGAGTTGATTTTTGTGAGAGGTGAGAGGTGGGGTCCAGTTTCAGTCTTCTACATGTGGCTATCCAGTGTTCCCAGCACCACTTATTGAATAGAGATTCTCATCCCCAATGGATACTTTTGTCTGCTTTGTCCAAGAGTAGATGGCAGTATATAAATGTTTCAAGTCTGGGATCTCCATCCTATTCCAAACATCTATACCTCTGTTCTTGTGCCAGTTCCATGCTATTTGGATTACTATACCCTTGTAGTGAAGATTGAAGTCTGGTGGACCGATGCCTCCCAATTTGTTCTTTTTGCTTAAGATTGTTTTGACTGTACGAGGTCTTCTCTGGTTAAAGATGAAGCATAGGATTACTTTTTCTAAATCTGTAAAGAATGATGGTGTAATTTTGATAGGGATTTCATTAATTATGTTGAGCCCTTTAGGTAGAATGGACGTTTTAACAATATTGCTTCTACCAATCCATGAGCATGGTAGGGATTTCCATCTGTGCACATCTTCTACAATTTCTTTTCTCAGTGTTTGGTAGTTCTCCCTATATATGTCTGTCACCTCCCTCATTAAATGTATTCCTAAATATTTAATTTTCTTTGATTGTGAAAATGTATTGTGAAAGGTGTTGCATTTTTTATTGGATTTTCAGCTTGACATTATTGGCGTATATAAATGCCTCTGATTTTTGTGCATTAATTTTGTGTCCTAAGACTTTCCTGAATTCATTTATCAATTCCAGGAGTCTTCTGGTTGAATTCTTGGGATTTTCTAGGTATAATAGCATATCATTAGCAAAGTGTGACAGTTTGACTACTTCTGTGCCCATTGACACACCCTCATTTCCCTTCTCTAGTCTGATTGCTCCAGCAAGGACTTCCAGCACTCTGTTGAATAGAAGTGGTGATAGCGGGCAGCCTTGTCTGGTTCCAGTTCTAACAGGAATCATTTCAATTTTCCCCCATTCAATATTGGCTGTAGGTTTATCAAATATGGCTTTCATAATTTTAAAGAATGTCCCATTTAGGCCTATTTTCTTGAGAGTTTTTATCATTAAAGTGTGTTGTATTTTATCAAATGCCTTTTCTGCATCTATTGAGAGAATCATATGGTCTTTGTCCTTGCTTTTATTTATGTGGTGAATTACATTTATAGATTTGTGTATGTTGAACCAGTCTTGCATCACTGGCATAATGCCCACCTGGTCATGATGAATTATTCTTTGATGTGCTGTTGAATTCCATTTGCTAAGATTTTGTTGAGGATTTTTGCATCTATATTCATCAGGGATATTGGTCTGTAGTTTTCTTTTTTTGCTACATCCTTTCCTGGCTTTGGCAATCCCATCTCCTCATTATAGAAATAATATATCCATCTACTGATTCACATTTTCCCTTATTCATCAGGGATTTATTAATCACATACTATATTTCAGGCACAGCAAAAGGCATTATATATACAGTGACTAATGATAATACATTAGATCCAGTCATCAAAAAACTTACACACCACTAAAATGTATAAGTACATAAATTCATTACAACATAATTTGAAATGCTCTAGAAACAAAGTGTGATGTCAGTCCAGGGGCAATGATGAGTAACTGTCCTGAGTGATCTGGGGAGGCATAATTAAGATGGGTCCTGAGGTATGAGAGGAGATTTTATGGAGAGAAAACAGAAGAAAAAGTCAAGGCAAAGGACAGTTTGTGTAAAGCTTAAGAAGCACAAAGGATTGTGGATTGAGCATAGAATGGGGAGGCGTCAGTAGAGAAGGTGGTGCATGAAGGGTGTGCAGAACGTGAGTCTGGGGAGGCAGGTTGGGGCTAAAGGCAAACTGTTTTATGTGACTAATACCTAAGTTGAGGAGACACCATCACCATCTGCCCAGAAGGTATCTACTAATGTTAGCATCATCACAAAACAGCCTAGTATTGCTCCTTTCTTGGGAGAACTTTCAGGAAAAGAATTATAAATGTTAAGGCTAGAATGGACCTTTAGGCCTTCATGGTTTTAGACTCACATGGTGCTGAGTTAAAATCCTGACTCTGCTATTGTCTGTGGCATTTGGGGGCAAAAGATTTCTCCTCTCTGAGACTCAGTTTCTTTATTTGGACACAAATGTGATGAAAGCTCACAGAACTAAGATGATGACTATGAGTTGGCCCATAGAGCACATGGTACACAGGACACACTTTATAAACATGGGCACTAGTCCCTCTCCCCTTCAATTTATTCCCTCCTCTTCATTCAGCAGAATTAATTTTCCAAGAATGTTAGTTATTTCAGGCCCTTTAAAACAGAAATTATACAACTTAGTATCCAAATTCTGCTAAAAAATGATTTTTAAAAGAATATTATAGGAATAACAGGCATGCTGAGAACCAAATCAAAGATGCAGCACCTTTCACAGTAGCTTGAAATAAAATTCAATATCTAGGAAGATATTTAATGATGAAGGTGACATATATAGGGAGAACATATATAGGGAGAACTATGAAACACTGAGAAAAGAAATCGTATAAAATGTAAACAGATGGAAAAATCTGCCATGTTCATGGATTGGAAGAATCAATATTGTTAAAATGTCCATACTACCCAAACTGATCTACAGAATTAACTCAACCCCTATGAAAGCATCATCATCATCATTACAGACCTATAAAAATACTTTTATGCTTTGCATGGAACCAGAGAAGTCTTCATATATCCAAAACAATCTTAACAACAAAACTAATTGGGAGGTATCAGTGTGTCAGACTTCAATCTTTACTGCAAGGCTATAGTAATCAAAATAGCATGCGACTGGCACAATAACAGAGATATTGATTTTTGGAACAGGACTGAGAACCCCGATATGAAACTATCTACATACTGTCATCTAATCTTTGACATGTCTCCCATTCTGGAAAACTATAGCTCTGCAGTATCTATTGTCACAATACTGACCTGTGGACTTTCCTGGTAATGAGAAGAAATAGTAACTCCAGTAGAATATTATTGTCAGTACATTTTTTTCTTAATTTCAGGATGTTATGAGGGTACAACGATTTTGGTTATATTTTATGTCTTTGCCTCTCCCTAGCGAGGGTTAGAGACATGCCCTTTACCTCTACAATGCTCATCGTGCCCTTTAGTTGTGAGTTTACCCCCCACCTAACCCCCTAATCCATGGAGAATATTTCTACCATGTGAGCACCATAGTGTTAATCAGTCAGTAACAATTTGATGGAGAGTACAAGTGGAGCCTGTTCTTCCCATCTTGTGTTACCTCACTTCGGATAATGGCCTCAAGCTCAATCCAGGAAAATATAAGAGGTGCTAGATCACTGTTATTTCTTATATTTGAGTAATATTCCATTGTATACATATACCAAATTTTAATAATCCACTCATGAATTGACAGGCACATAGGTTATTTCCACATCCTTGCAATAGTGAATTGGTCAGCACATTACTTTAGAGCTTCAGATACCTGCTCAGACCATTGTGAAATTGCAATAGATTACAGTCTTCTGAACCTTGGTCTTGATCCATCAGAATGCTTTCCCTCCTAATCTGCTCCAATGCAACAAGCTGAACATGATACTCAGTATGGACCACTGTATGACACTTGAATCACCCCTTAATCACTGAAACATTCCCTTCCTGCCTTCTTCATTAGAGGAACTAAGCTTTAGTATCATAGAATGTGAAAATTAGGTAATAGCTTTGCCATCCTGTGGTCCAGCATTTCCCAAGGGTATCAGAGGAAGTGAGCAGAAGCAAAATGGACACTAATGTCTGGACTGGTTCTAGCAGATAAAAGCCCAATTTATACCTTTGCATCTAGAGACCCTTAGGTGAAATAAATCTCAGGATTAGATATC
>VBSM01003156.1:1448572-1481332 GCA_008086735.1 Cheirogaleus medius
ATACGAAGCGAAGAATTATTTTTTCTAGATCTGTAAAGAATGCTGGTGGTATTTGATGGGAATTGCATTGATTCTGTAGATCACCTAGGCATGTAGGCCTCTTGTAGTTTTGTGCATAGTTCTTGGATACACCTAAAATTGCTTCAGGATTTGAAGATGGTGGAATCCAAATATTCACTAACATAATTCAGAGCTCACTCCACATTAGACAATGGTGTACAGGAAGAAAATCTCTGAATTGCTGTATCCAAGACAATGTAACTAGTAAGTTCTTATCACTAGAGGTATGCATGTAAGAAAGATCTAATGTGCATAGAAAACTTAATATATACTATTCAACATTCTCATTAGTTTATTTAATCATTGTAATAACTTTATGAATTGAGTGACTATTATCATCACCCGCATTTAGGTAAGAGAATATAAATGTACCATGGACAACTTAAGAGACTTGTCCACAATTATACAGCTAGGGTGTAGCAAAGCCAGAATTTAGATGTAAGAATTCAGCTATGGGCTCCCATTTTTTTAATCACTATTATGCAATAGCACCAACCCAGAGTACTTTGTATGGCTCCCGTATCTTCAATGTACAAATTTGTTAATATCTTATCATTCTCTTTTTTATTTTTATTTCAGGGTATTATGAGGGTAAAAACATTTGGTTACATTTTAAGCCTTTGTCTCATCCAGAAAGCATAACACCAGGAAGTCCAGATCTTCCTTTTGAAGAATCTTTCTTCAATTCAAAAACTGTTTCAATCCATGGAAGTAAAGAATCTCTAACTTCCAAACATCAGCAGGATATAGGAAGCACTGCTGCTTCTTATAGCCACATGGAATTGCTACTTAATGTGCACCTGAGATGAAAAAAGTGCAGTTGATCATCTCTATTTTGTGCCTAGCTGTTGCCTAGTCCCAGCACAGACAGCCACGGAGTTTTGTTTTTTTTTTTATAGAAAGTAAAGAGAATGACAAACTTAGCCAAGAGTGTATGACTTTAGACAACCCAGGGCTTAAGGGCCGTGCTCCCATGATCTCTCATGCTGCCTTTGCCTTAAGCCATCATCAACTTTAACCTGCCCTTCTCTAGAAATAACTAGAGGATAAATAACTGGAGAAATAACATTCTCCTGGGCCTTGGCCAAGAACCAAGAAGGACCCCTTATTGGGAGATGACCTTAATTGGGGCATGCCTCAGATCCTGTGAACAACATCCACACCAAGACTGATGCTGGATTTAAAGACTCATAGGGCCTATAAACTCAAGCAATTATTTCTTCTGGATCTCCACAAAATAAACACTGATCTTGTCAATGCTCCGGGATAACCTAGCTGTGTCATTGTGCCTAGAGAGGCATTGTATACAGTAGTTGGATATCTAGTATGAGACTTTCACAGAGAGGCTCACAAGGGTAATTTGGATCAATCAACTTGAAGCATCAACTTGGAGTTAGACACAAATCCTCTATAATGGTCTCTGTGCTGGTTGGCAGGGTGGGCATAGGGTGAGATAAGCAGGGGGACCGATATGTAGATAAGCATGTCCCTTGTAAGCCTCTAACAGGTCTCTCTGATTTGCAGGATGTCTTCAGGGCTGTACACCCAGAGCTTGACGTTGTGCAGTTGTACCTTAAGCCACTGCTCATTGGAGAGCTTGCCCCAGGAGAGCCCAGCCAGGAGAGAAACAAAAATGTGAGTGAGGATTCAGAATGCAAGCATGTGGAAGGATGGAGACAAGGCATAGTTTGGGGCCAATTTATTCTTTTCTCTGAGAAAGCCGCTGTTGTGCCTGGGTGTGCCCACAGCAGAGTAAATGAGAGAATTCTGCATATTTCAAAACAATGTCTTTCTCTTTTGTACTCAGAACCTTCTGTGAAACAAAAGAATGAACTTTTGGTCTTGTATCAATGAGTAATGTCACTTCTGTTACCACCTACTTCATGCCATGCAACTCACACATATAAGTTTTTTTCACTGGCTGCTTGTAATTATGTATTTTATGTCTGTGTCTATGTTCCCTGCTCAAGTAAGTTCCATGAGAAGAGAAAATCTGTCTATCTGGCTTGATGCTGTGTCCTCAGGACCTACGTGCACAGGATCAGACATGTCATAAGAATTCCATGAATACCTGTTGAGTGAAAGATGTAAATATTTCCTTACTACAGCCCTTTTACATTTGGGGAAATTGTCATTCAGGGAGAATAAATTAGTTTCAGAAAGTCCCATGTCTTGTATATCAAAGAGCTGAGACTCCAAATGACTTCTTTCTGGCCCTATCCCTTAGGTATTCCCAAGAACAAATGCTGTTTTTCTTTAATATTTTGACTACATGAAGCATTGTCTTCACAGGGTCTCTATAAGACTAAAAAGTGACCTGAATGGTTATACATAAAACTTAAAAGGATTTCACATAATATGTAGTAATATCATTTTTTGCAATTTATTTTTTAAAAGCTTTCATTTGTTGATTCTTAATTCTTTTGAAATAATTACTACAAAACACTGGTCCATATACAACTACAAGGAAGAAAGAGTGAAGATTTTATTCCCTCTCTAAGAAATGAGGAGACAGACTCACAGACGTAGCAAGGCAACACACAACTGGTTAGCTGCAAATCTGAGACTAATGCTTAGGCTCATATCATAGGCCCATGTGCATCCTACAGCACAGATCTGTTTGGAGAGTGGGCTCTGAGGGTGTACAGCCTGAACTCACACCCCTACCCTGCCATTCTCAAGTTATGTAAGTTTAGGCCAGTTCCCAATCCTCTTTGTGGCTCAGTTTTTCTCACTGTAAAATAGAAACAACAGCAGCAACCTGAGAAGACTTATTGGGAAGATGACTGAAAGAAGTAAAATCATTTGTAGTGCTTACAACAGTGTCTGAACATAATAAATGCTTATTAAACTTTAAATATCATCCTTATTATGAAGCCAATGGTGATACTAGTAATTTACAAATTTCCAGATAGATCTCCATTATTTGGGTCAGATGGCCCTAGGTTAAAAAGGGAAGACTGCGCAAGCTCTATTGGTTTTTCTAAAAATTCCCTCTAAGAAAAAGAAAATCCCACTAATGGCTGACAGATATAGGGCAATCACCATATCAAAGATTATTGATCTCTGGGGTAAATGATCTACCATAAATTTTCTTTTGTACATCTATGGGGATGCTCAAGTCACGATGTATAGAAAATTAGTGTTTGAGCATGAAACTGGGTGTCAGGTGTGGGTTTAGGTCTAGCATCTGTCACTGACTTCTTTATGACTTCAGATCAATCACTCTTCTGGATGTGATGACTGCCTATCCTGCAATAAATGGGAAGAAAAGATGACTAGGCTGGGAAGCAGCCTAGACATGACTAATTAATATTAGAAAATTACTGAAATGATCTACAGCCACAAGAATTGCAAGGTGGATGGTGGGTTCATCACTTAGGTGATGAACCTATCCAGACTTTTGCCCGGCATTGTGTCCTTTAAAAGTTTCATCAGCCTGGGTGTCATAGAACATGCCTATAATTCAAGAATTTGGGGAGGCCAAGGAAAGAGGATCACTGGAGCACAAAACTTCCAGGCTGCAGTGAGCTACTATCATGCCACTGCACTACAGCCTGGGAGTCAGAGCAAGACCCTGTCTTTAAAAATAAAATACAATAATGGTTTCATCAGTGAATTTTGAAATGGTATCTTTGACATCTACAATTGTTTTCACAGCTCTTTTTATTTCTAATTTCTCTCCTTTCTTATATCTGTACAACCTACTGTCTTTCTTATACCCTGGTCACTTTCTCGACTGTCTTGGTTTGAAACCCATCATACTCAATAAGCCAAGAGTGATTTCTTTCCAACTTTGCACACTCCCCAGTATGCCATTGTAAGCTTATAAACTAATGATAATATTGCACATGAACACACACACATGCACATGCGCACACTGTATTTACATAGGACCAATCTAACCAGTAGATACACACTAATGCCACTAAGAATAATATCTTGTTTGGGGAGATTTACTGAGCAACTCTCAGAAAATTCATCCTTATAGCTACCCTAAGTGAACTACATTGTTCTTTGTTCACCATCTTCTATGAAAGTGCCCTTTTTACATGTTAAATACTTGACTTGGACTGCGCTTTGTGAACTATACCAGTAACAATGGTAACACAGAACCATACAGATGACCAAGTGCTCCAAAGCAAAATCAGAGCTTAATCAACACCTAAAATAATACTGATGGCTTAAAAGGCAACTGTTAGGCTTATGTATCCTTCTACCAAGCCCTTATCCCCTTCCTCATCCTCTGAAAATCCTAATTTCATGCTCCATAGCAGTTTGAGGACAGTTTGCAAGTCACTAATCATCTTTCTCCTCTCCAGGAAAAGAAAATTTTCAGAACCTTATTTTGAAAGTTCTGTTTACTGGATTATTGTGTGTTGTTTTTAATTTGGGAATATTAAATTTGCTAATATTAATAACATTCTACTTAAGATTCACCCTGGGGATGAACATGCTTGAAGCTCTGACTCTGGTGGGGCAAAGGCAGTGTATGTAACCTAAACATTTGTAACCCCATAATGTTCTGAAAAAATTTTTTTAAAATTCTCTGACAAAATGAATTAATCACAAATTAATAAAATATAATAGTAATTATGTTAATTTGTATTCTCTTTTCCCTGAATGAACTAATTATTTTCTATAAATACTTATTTCACAGTCCGAGTTGGTGAAAGATTTCCAAGAATTGCGGAAGACAGTAGAGGCTATGAACATGTTTGATGCCAACCTGGGGTTCTTCTTCCTTCACTTAGCCCAGATCTTGATTTTGGAAGTCCTGGCATGGCTAACACTGTATCAGTTTGGCAGTGGCTGGTGTGTTACAATATTCATTGCCTTTCTGCTCACGATTTCCCAGGTGAGCAGATATCCTAAGTCCAGGAAGTGTCCTCACAGGATGGCTTGGATCTTTTTCTTCTCTCTTCAGATTGCTGTCAGCTGCTGTCTGAGGCTGCTTGGCCAGATTCTCATCACTGTCAGGCACTAAGCAACAAGCTACAAAATGTCACTGGGCACCAGTACTCTCATCTGTAAAATGGGGATAAAAATGAATATGAATTATTCTGAGGGGGACTAAACTAACATGTAAAATACCTAGCTCAGTGTAGGTCTTATGGTAAATGTTTAATTAATGACGGTTGCTACTGGTTGTTCCATTTTATTCTCACAATTTCAGTAACTGAGGATCTGTCCTTGGCCACATAACACTCACCTTTATCTTTCATTAATTAACGAACCAACATTTATCAATGCATCAGACTATTCTCCAAGAGCAGAGACTCTATCTTATAATATGAGATAAGAACATATAAGTTCCTCTCTAAATGACAAACAGCAGCTGGTAGTTAGCTGGGTATTTCATAAATCCTTGTGGAATAAAGTATGGATCTCTGAACACGGCCTTCTATGAATGCAACACAGTGTTGTGGATACGAAGGGAAATTCACATGCTTCCTGCTCCCAAGAAAGGAGTCATCTATTGGAGCAGAGAGTTACTCAAACAGCAAAACATATTGCATGACAGGATGGTATTAATACCAATGAGAGGAACAATGTGTGCTGTTGGAGTAGAAAGGAGCATTTACTTCTCATTGGAACAAGTGGAGAAGGTTTTGTAGCGAGTTAACAGCAATGTGTTACCAAAATATACAATTTTGCATGTCAATTTTTTTCTTGAAAAGCCATCTTGCTTTATATCTTAAGAAGTGACTTTTGGAAATAAGAATATAATCCAATAGTTGTTTGGTGCTTAGCAGGAGCTGGGTACTTTGCATCTATGTAAGTTGCATAGTGGCCCATGATTCAGGTATTAGTAACCATTATCAGATGAAGAACCGATGGTCAGAGCTACCAAGTAACTTGCCCAGAGTCATTATGCACAGTTTAGAATCCAAATCTATTGCAAGGATGAGGAAACAGCCCAAGTGCCAGTTGCTTCGAGTGTATTATAAAAATTTGGTATATGTATACAATGGAATATTACTCAATTATAAGAAACAACACTGACCTAGCACCTCTTACATTTTCCTGGACAGAGCTTGAGCCCATTATCCAAGGTGAGGTATCAAAAGATTGAAAGAATAGGCTCCACATGTACTCACCATCAAGTTGGCAGCACTGGCTAATCAACACTGTGGTGCTCACATGGTAGTAATATTCTCCAGGGATTGGGGGGTTGGAGGGTAAATTCAAAACTAATGGATGTGGTGAGCGTTATAATAATAATAATTTTAAAAGCAAGCCAGGGTGGAAAATAAAAACCAGCCTTGATTTCACATGAGATCCCCAAGTATTCTCAAATGGGCTCATGAATCAATTATGGGGTTCATTTATTGATTTCTTCTGGAGTTCCTATCATCTCTAACAACAACTTCCTGTCTCCTAGGCTCAGAGTGCATTTTTGCAGCACGATGCAGGGCATCTTTCCATATTTAAGAAGTCCAAGTGGAACCATCTGTTGCACAAATTTGTGATGTGCCATCTCAAGGTATAGGACCTCATGGAGTTTGATGGGGATTCTTGAATGTCATTTCCTCAGCCAATGGCTTCCACATATGTTTGACTGTGCACTCATATCAGTAAAAAATGTTTATCATACCCAACTAATAAATGTAAATGTACTAACAGTATAGATAATATATACATGATATGTAATGCAGTGTTATAAAATATGTGCTAAAATAAGAATTTAAAAATTTTATGAGAAAAATCTTCAGTGTTATGATAGACTACTTGCCCCATTCCCTGGCACCTCATTTCCCTAAGGAACCATCTTGCAGAAAAAAGTGTGTGCCTTTAGAAATGAAGATGTGCACTGTAAAATCATGAAAGGGGAATATTCTTAGAAGGAATATGGACATTTATTGCTGAGAAGTTAGGGAAATTCAGCAGGCTCAATTAGTCCTTGAAGAGAGGGTCTGTGAAGAAATAAAGAAAAAGATGCAGAAGAACAGATAAAAGCGAAGAGAAAGAGAAAGAGTAGCCAGGGAAAGACAGGTGGCTCTGCTCCGGAGTTGAGGGTCGCACAACCTAGACTGCTGGAAAAAGCAGATAGTGAGACGACAGCTGGTCTAATCTCCCCGGTATAAGCTAGGAAGCTCCAGGAAGCAAGAACACTGTCCTGTGCAGCACTGCCATGCAGCACCTAGGAGAGTCTGGCACATAGTAGGTCGTCAATAGCATTGTTGAATGAATGAAAGAATGAGTGAGTGAGTGAATGAATGAGCAAACATGACTTCTTAGAGCAGCTTTCAGCCCTGGCTCTGACAATGTTCACTGTGTGATCCTGAGTAAATCACATTCTATCTCTGGCCCTCAGTGTTCCCATCTGTAATATTAGGGATTAAACTAGATTTCTGCTTTTCTAGTACTTTCTAGGATTTGTTGCCACTCTCTCTGGCCCAGAAGGGAGGCCAGAGCCTTCCACTATCCAAGCCTTGCATTCTAACAAGGGCCTCTTAAGGAAACTGACTGACTCAGAGCCCATTTGTTCTTCCTTAACACAGCAGTTTCACACGTGTATGTCTGTCTGGGTGTCTGGCTCCCCCACCTAGAGTGGCTGGAAAGTGTCCCCTACAAAAGGGTGAAGGGCATGCAGGGGTCAGGCCCAGAGAGAGCCATGAGCAGTAACCACTGCCAGACAATGGTGAGGAAAGGCAGATGGGACCCACGTCAGATGACAGCCTGCCACGTGCCAGGTTCAGAACTAGCTCCTATTGTCTCGTGTAATTCTCATGAGGTGGGGATTATAACACCCCTGTTTTTCAGCTGAGATTAATGTTCAAAGGGGTTAACTAGTTAAGCCAATGGCACAAGCTGGTAAGTGGGAGAATTCCTAGCACAGTATTAAATAGCGCGGGCTCTAGAGCAGTGCTTCTCATTTTTGACTATCATTTGAAGTCACCTGAAGAAATTAAATATAAGAAAGAAAAAGAAAAACTCTGATGGCTAGGCACCACCTCTAGACATTTTGATCAAATTCATGTGTGGTGGGGCCTGGAATCAGCATGGCTTTGAAATCTCCCCAAGGCCATTCCAATCTGCAGGCAGGATGGAGAACTGCTGCTTAAACAGCAGACCTGCCTTCTGTGGGAGCTCAGCCACTCAATAGCTGGGTGACCTTGAACAAGTTACTTACTGTCTTTGAACTTCAGTTTGTTCAACTGTAAAATGAGATTAGGGATAGGAATAATCTTCTATAACCAAAATGAGGACCCAGAATCATAAAGACACCCATTTCATGGCAATGGTGTGAGGAAGATAAATCACAATATCATTGCGTTGCAAGATTAGCAACTTTTCTCATCTTACACTCTTTCCCATTGAGCAGACTGAAGCTTAAATAGATGAAATAGCACTGATTTGGAATTTGATGTGTATTAGAGACATGTCTGTCAATCAAAATGATTAGAATGAATAATAAATTGTCATTTTATGTGACAAGCTTCAGTTTACCAGAGAATTCCTGTAGGCACATTATTCCACCCTTTATCCACCAGTGTTAGATAGATGAGTTGTTTCTGGATACCCTCAGAAACACCACAGAATAAAAGCAGAGACTTTTATTATGTCATTACGCATTTCAGCCCATTCCCATTTTCCCTCCTTTTTCTGATTAGTCAGGGGAAAGGCAAGACTTACATGCCCCAGAGTAACTGGTAGTTGATTTGGCGTCAGTGCGTGGAATATTTTAGATCATCCCCACCCTTGGGTGCAATTTAAAAAATCACTACTATCCCATTGCTCCAAATTTGTACATGGTTCTTTGTACATAAATTGTGTCCCCAGAAACAATTTTGCACTAGTTGAAATGAATATAATCTTGATGACTC
The DNA here is from genome assembly GCA_008086735.1 of Cheirogaleus medius. Classification (NCBI taxonomy): domain Eukaryota; kingdom Metazoa; phylum Chordata; class Mammalia; order Primates; family Cheirogaleidae; genus Cheirogaleus; species Cheirogaleus medius. The sequence continues at coordinate 1,457,464 of VBSM01003156.1, forward strand.
GTGAGCCATCAAGAAAATGGAAAATGGCTTTTAAAAGGAGTTGCTAAGAAAGGACTCTTCAAAGAAGACTGTGGAAAGGCAGTAATAACGCTCACAAAATTTCAAACTTAGGCATCCCTTCTGTCACAGATGTATATGGTCTAGACCAGTATACTCCAAGAAATATACAAAGTAAGTCACATAAAAATGAAACATGCATTTTAAATTTTCTAAGTGCCACATTTAAAAGATGATTATTATAGAACATATATTCAAAATATCCTTTCAATGTGCGATAAAAATAAAAATTATTGAGATATTTCACATTCCTTTTTTGTGAGTCTTCAAATTCCAGTATGTTTTTTATACTGACAGCCCATCGTAATTCAACTGGCCACATTTCAAGTTCACAATACCACATAAGGCTAATGGCTACTGTATTAGACAGTGCAGAGTAAAACATGTATAGAATGGTTACTAATAGATGTCAAATATGCAATCAAAAATTACTACTACTGTTTATTCTTCTGTAAATTATTAATGTGAGGAAGGTAAAATTGAATATCTCAGAGTGCCAGCGTTTTACATATAGCATCTCATGTCTCCCCAAACAACCCATGGAGGTAAATGTGCTTTTACTGTGTGTACTGGAGATGGAGTTGAGCCTCGCAGAGAGTAAGTGATTTGCTCAAACCACAAAGCAGTATTTATACACCTGGTTTATGTAACTAAGTTGTGCTTCCAAATCCTTTGCTTTATTAAAACTTTCATACTTTCAATGAGAGAGATATAATCAGAAACAAGTTAATCAGAGGTGATTCAAGCTTGTCATCAGCTAAAATATTTTTATTCTCACTCATTTTGATATGAAAGCATTGAGACTGGAACATGCGATGATTTGAGACAAATGCCCAAATGAGATCACTTCCTATACATTCTTTGAAATATTCATTGAAGTAGGAAACTTGAGGCCACTTTGTTTTCTATTTTTTTTTGAGACAGTCTCCCTCTGTTGCCTAGGATAGAGTGCCGTGGCTTCAGCCTCGCTCACAGCAACCTCACACTCCTGGTCTCAAGCAATTTTACTGCCTCAGACTCCTGAGTTGCTGGGACTACAGGCATGCGCCACTGTGCCAGGCTAAGGGCCACTGTTTCTCTCCACAGCTAATTAAAGACTTGGAGCTGAGACTTCTTTACATGCAAAATAGCAATAATACGGTCTGCCCCTCCTACCTTCAGATTGTTTTGGCAGGAGGAAATGATGATCAAATAAGAGAAGAATGGAAAGGTATTTTGTTTCAACAGGCTATTATCATTTTCATTATCAGGAGTTGTTTTAACTTAAAGTTATGTTTCTGGATCATGGAATTATTTCTTCATAAACTATGAGGGCCTCTGTGCAATGAGTCATTCTGAGACCCAGCAGTGGGGGCAAGATTGAGAAACTCAAATATCTTATTTTGACTTTGGGGACAGATGATGAATATTCCGAAAATGAAAGGTATTTCTGGAGAGAGTTCTTCCAGCTAACAAACCCTTTCTTCTTCTCAGGGCCTGTCAGGAAACTGGTGGAATTACATGCACTACCAGCATCATGTGAAACCAAATGTCTACCCCAAAGACCCGGATGTCAAATTTGGCCCACTTTTTGTGCTTGGAGATGTACAACCTGTCAAGGTACACTTAGAAATCCCAGGCATCTAAGAAATGTTTCTGGAAGTGGTCCCTGAAGAGGCTGACCCTTGGCCTTGCCTTGGAAAGATCAAGCTTGAAGTTCTGGTTTCACACATGATCTGGGAGCATCATTCCTTCTTTTAGGTCCAAAATATAGACTTGAAATAATAGAACCTGAGGTTGAAGTTTTGGAATCACGACTTATTGCATTAAATGTCACCTGGTCCAACCTCCTGCCCCAGGAACTAAAGAACCCACATAACTATGTTTGAGTTGCCCCAAACAATGGGTAACAATGGGTCCCTGCCCAGTGCCTATCATTACCTCTGAAGCAACACAAACCAGGGATAGATAGTGGATCTAGATGAGTGAGTTTGGCAGTGACTGTCCAGAGTTTAATGAGGGTGTGGAGAAATCTTCACTGAGAGAAGACAGGTCAGTATATTCTGTAAGCACTAGATCACAAATATTTAAATATCTCATTATCTCAACCAGTTCTAGCACAGTTAGAAGAATCTATGCTATTATATTTAGTTCATAGCCATTTTGGTACATTTATATGAGAACCATGGCCCAAATCCCTCGTAACACAGCTAGAGATGCAAGCTCTAATTTAAGCTTCTTAAACTAAAGAAAATGGAGGAGAAAAATCATCTTGAAAATTTCTCAGTTATTGATTCTTTTAACTTCAACACAAAACCATCATGTTAAGGACTACTTAAATTGCCAAGTATTTTGGAGGGAGTATTACCTAAACAAACTAGGTATAAGGATAAACAAGGCAATGTATCTCTTCTAAAAGTGAAATGCTGGCTCCTGAATGTCAGGTACTTAGGCAAAGGTTGCCATATCTCCTTCTGGACAAACTTAGGAGATTTATAAAATAGAAGAGTATAGCTTTGTCAGTTGTCACCTAGGCGTATGTGGTACATAAACCAAAAATCCTGTAACCTTTCGAGAATAGTTTTTCCCAGTTTGGAGAGACTCACCATCTGCCCCAGCTGAAATAGGAAATAAGGTCTCTTATTTCAACTTTTTAAAAAAAAATTGTTGGCTGTGATCAGAAACCATTTGCTTTTGACAGTGGCTCCCCAAACACGATTGACTTCCTGATGTTTGTGTTAGGGTGTGAGTTAGTGCACCGAGGTCTGAGAAAGAGATTTCTCCAGATAAAGTTGAGGATAGGAATAAGTTTGTTTACTTTTTCCTAGGTGGAAACAGGGCCAGAAAAAGGGTGGCAGAGAGGTGGGTAAAGGAAGAATGTGCTGGCCTTGAAAACCAACTATTCAGACATTTTAAAAGGGGAGGTTGTAACTCATCATGGTATGGTTGAGAAACTTCTGAGTTCCTGCTTTCTTACTTCTCTGTGATAAGATGATCACAGAAAGGGCAGCTTATGTCACAGTCTAAGATTTGGCTCCCTGCCTTTCCTTGGAGAAGGGATTATCGCAGGAGATGTGTCCCTGCCCTCCAGATATGGCTGAGGCCTGAAATTCACACTTGCTGTTCTCTCCGGTACCCTTTAGACTATAAAAAAGCAAATTATCAATCAGTTTTGAAAGAGAGATTTATATTTAATATCTCTTTTACATCTGGTCAGCTCTTTTCAGAGGTTATGAAAACCAAACTGCGGGGTACCTGTCAGTGAGAGAATTCATATGATTGATCTTTAACTGTTATTAGAATATTGCGGATTAGATATTTTCCTATTAATTTTACAAGGACATCCTTTTCACTTTGTCAACTTGTAGGCCTATCACTAGAATTGTGACATGTTGACATGTTGATTTCTCTAGATTTCCCCCCTAATGCCCAGAGCAAGGGAGGCTGTCCCACTACAGTTCATGTAGCAGTCTGGCTCTCTCCGCATCTGCCTTCCTTAGAGCTGCATTCAGTGCACCTGCTGACTCTTCACAGATGAGGGAGACCCCTCTCCAACTTTTGCATGTGTTCCGGGGACACATGCCTAGAGCCTTAGATTTCTATATAATATAGTTTAAAAGCCACTGTACAGGACACTGGTTATACTCTGTTTAAACGCTAAAATTCTTTAGATCCTGAAACTTAGCCGTTTCTCATCCAAACCATTTCTGATGAGCCCTGAGTTTTCCTTCCTTCCCTCTTTACTGTCAGTCTTTCTACTACTTTCTTCAGTCATTAATTTCTTCAACAAGCATTTATTGAAACTTCTATGTGCTGAGCTCCCATCCTGAAAGACATGGAATCCTCCTTTGAAAATCTGATAATCAAAATCAGGCCATGTATTTTCGACATAGACCCTTTTCCTAATTTCCCACTACTGAAATATTTGGAGGCTTGGGAAAAACTGCAAATAGCTATTATTACTTCATCACCATAACAGTTCTTTTGATTTGTGACAATAAGAGAAGAAGGAACCAACCACACCAACCAAATAAGTGAATAAATCCATCCATAGGAGGGAAGATACCTAAGGAATCAGGGAAGTAGGAGTCAAACACTGCTTGTAGAGTTGCAACTGAGTAAACACAGGGGAAACTATGGAGTGGGTGTGAATTATCATTCATTCATGAATTCCTTCAATAAACTTTTATTTAATGTCCGCCAGGTCCTGGAGATATAACCATTGCTTCCATCCTGCTCTCAAAGCACTTGCTGTCTTTCTCCCCTAAGCACAGCCAGATTAACTAAGGGCTCCTAGAAAAAGGAATCAAATTCTCAATAGTGAGTGTAATATAACAATTATGCGATAATATGTAATAAACAATTGTGTATAATATATACTAAATATTATGAATATTAGCATCATGCCTTAAAATAGTAAACCATGTGTGCGATTCGTGATGAGAACGCAAAAGAAGAAAGACGAGACAGACAAGAAGGTCTCATGCCTATATCTTTTATCATATGACCATTTGGCATCTGTTGGATGAATGAATGAAAATGGAATCTGAGTTACAGACAGGATCCTAAATCACACAGTTGAAGAAGAGCTAGAAAAACTCATTAGAAATATTACTTTTCAGTCTCCATTCCACTTCACATAAGGAGAAATAATTTCAAAATGATTTCCGTTGGAATAAAAAAATGACGACAATCCCCATAATCAAATGATCACAAAATCCGCAATGAATTCCTGCAAGAATTGCTCACATTTAATTAAAGCAAAATGATGCCACAAGATTTACTCCCATCCCAGTTTTTATATTTTTAGTGATTCAGGTTTGACAGCTGAGAAAAACTGAATAGAGTTGGCTCTTTCTATAGAGACTTTAGACACAAATATACACACACTGACATGCACACTCAGACACACACACACATCCTTGAGGGTAGTGAGCAGAAATGTTCTCTCCTATTTTATCTTTTTTTTTTTCTCTCTCTCTCTCTCTACATTCAGTATGGCAAGAAGAAAATCAAATACATCAACTATGAAAAGCAGCACCTGCTCTTCTCCATTGGTGAGTCTGCCAGAGACACATTCCTTCTCATCCTCTTTCCTTGAAGCGAGCACTTGTCAAGCCGGAAGGCTCACTGCAATTCTCTCACAGAAACCTGCCATGTCTTACTGTTACTGGGAAAAGCAGCATGTCTTGTTTCAGACTCACCTAGGTAGAAATCTGCAAAGGGAAATGGAAAACCAAATAGGCCTTTTTAACCAGCATCTCCTCACTCGGTGTGGTGCGTATGGAAGGAGGCAGATGCCCCACAAGGGAGGGAAGGCAGCTGCCAGTCAAGGAGATCTACAACTGGGACTCACATCCTGGAAAGACGAAACACCTGTCAAGAGAAAAGAAATGGGGTATTTTAACAGGGAAGGAAAATAGATGGAAAAATAATTCTGAAGCATTTAGTGTGACAGCAGGAAAAAGAGAGGCCCCGGAATAAAAGGCATCTACCACAACTCTGTGTGGAAGAAAGCTGGCTGCTCCGTAGCCTACGTACAGCCGTAGAAGGCGTAGGACTAACACATCTGAGTGTGAACACAGGACAGGCCTGAAAGAAAATAAGGTAGCTGAGTAGTTCTGATGCCAAGAAAAGAACATCCTGAGTGAAAAGCCTTTGTTCTTAACCAAAATCAAACTGTGGCAGCTCACAAAGAGAGTTTTCAAGGAATCTCAAAGCTGAGGATCTAAAACATGCAATCTCACAAATAGTAAACCATGTGTGAGATTCGTGATAAGAAAGCAAAAGAAGAAAGAGGAGACAGATAAGAAGGGTTCATGCCTATATCTTTTATCATGACCATTTGGCATCTGTTGGATGAATGAATGGGAAATAAACCAAAATCAGATTAGGCATCAAACATTTGCTGTAGGCCAGTGGTTCTCACCAGGGACAGTTTTGCCCCCCAGGGGACATTTGACAGTGTCCAGAGTCGTTTTTTGGTTATCACAACAGAATTGGGGGATGGTACTGATACCCAGTGGGCAGAAGCCAGGGACACATTGTAAACATTCTATGATGCACATGGCAGCTCCTCATAACAAATAATCATCTGGACAAAATGCCAACCCTGCTGAGGTTGAGAATCACTGGTGGAGGTGATCTGATTTGTACAAGCCTGAGGAGGATGGAGAGGGGTGAATTTGTTGAAAGGTGTGGCTGACCATCCTTGCTGGTTCTTCCACAGCTGGAATCTAACCTACCCCATTCCTCACTGGTCACCTTCCCCTTCTGTTGCAAGAATAAGGACATTGGTGGCCTATTTTGAAAGGTAGCAGATACCCAGCCTAACTAGATGTGTGTTTGCACAAGAAAATGCTGTTCAAGTTTCTTTTATGAACTTTTCTGAGAAATGTGTGTTTACCTACCCTGTCTGCAGTGGTGCAATATGCCTAGAGTTAATGAGGAATGAGTGATTGGTGTGGATTCACTGCAGAATGCCCACCACACTACCCACCAAGAGCTGTTTTACTGGGGCCTTTCCCTGCAAATGCCAGTTTAGCATCTTGGGTATGAATGATTCCTACCCAAATATCAAAGAGAAGGAGAACTGGACATTTGTTAAAGGCAGCAAGACAAATTTTATTCAGGCTACTGATGTAGGGGAGAGAGACGTCAGTAGCAGGTGAGCTTAATTCTAATGAAACAAAAGGTGGGAGAGAAATTTTTGAAATGCTGAGGCAAGCTAAAGAAAAAGTGCTGAAAGATGTTGGGGTTTTGCTAGGGGTGAAGGAGTTGGTCGACGTGATTGGTCCAGGCCATTGTTTCTGCTTTCTGGAGCTTATTGAAGATGGGCTGCTGTCCCACACAGACCAGGATACAGGGACCTTGTCCTTCTTGATGACTATTTCTCAGAGGGATGGCTCTCAGGTCCTTCAGAAAGATATTTCTGGGTTGTAAATTTTTTTTTTTTTTGCTACTTCAATGGAATTACTCGTTATTGGTCTGTTCAGGTGTGCTAGTTCCTCCTGATTGAGTCTTGGGAGGTTATGTGTTTCCAGAAATTTTTCCATTTCCTCTATGTTTTTGAGCTTGTGTGCATAGAGATTTTCTCAGTATTCATACATGAGAATTTGTATTTCTGTGGTATCAGTTGTGATATCTCCTTTTTCATGTCTAATTGAACTTATATGAGTCCTTTCTCTTCTATTCCTGATTATTCTAACAAGATATTTATCAATTTTGTTTATCTTTTTAAAGAACCACTTTTTGATTTCGTCCATCTGTATAATTTTTTTTATTTCAATTTTGATTAGTTCTGCTCTGATCTTAGTTATTTCTTTTTTTCAGATGGTTTTGGGCTTGGTTTGCTCTTTCTTTTCTAGTTCCTTGAGATATATGATTAGATTGTTAATTTGTAATCTTTCTCTCTTTTTGTTGTTGGTATTTATGGCTATGAATTTTACCCTCAGGACTGATTTTCTACATCCCATAGATTTGGTAGCTTGTGTCCTCTTTGTCATTCAGTTCAAGGATTCTTTTAATTCCCAGCTTAATTTCGTCATTGATAAAATGATTATTTAGCACCAGGTTGCTTAATTACCACAACTGTGTGTAGAATTGTGGGTTACTCTTAGAGTTGATTTCCAGTTTTATTCCACTGTGGTCTAAGAAGATACATGGTATGATTTTTATTTTTTTCATTTGTTGAACCATATTTTGTGGCCTAAAATGTCATCAATCTTGGAGAATTTTCCATATGTTCTTACATCGAATGTATATTCAATAGTTTTGGATAAAATGTTCTGTATATATCTGTTAGGCCCTATTGTTTTATAGTCTCATTCACATCCAGCATTTCTTTATTTGTTTTCTGCTTGGATGATCTGTCCAGTTCCGTCAGTGGGGTGTTGAAGTCCCTGGCAATTACAATGTTGATGTTTATCTCTCCACTTAGATCTAGCAGGGTTTGCTTTATGAATCTTCCAACAACAACAACAACAACAACAACAAAAAAGCCCTGGACCAGATGGACTCATAGACACATTGTATGAGAACCACCAAGAAGAACTGGTACCTATTCTGCACAAATTATTCCATATAATCAAGAAAAAGAGAATCCTCCCCAAGTCATTCTATGAGACCAGTATCAACTTGATACCAAAGCCAGGAAAGAACACAACAAAAACGAAAACTACAGACAAATATCCCTTATGAAAATACATGCAAATATCCTCAATGAAATGCCAGCAATCAGAACAGGATATCAAAAAAATAATTCACCATGACCAACGGTGCTTTATCCCAGAAGTGAGGATGGTTCAACATACTTAAGTCAATAAATGTGATTCACCATAGAAACAGAAGAAAAACAATGACAATATGATCATCTCACTTTATACAGAAAAAGCATTCAGAACACATTCACGATAAAAACTCTCAACAAACCGGCATTGAAGGAACATATTCAAAATTATAAAAGCCAGAGATAACAGACTTATATCCAGCATCACACTGCACACAGAAAAGTTGAAAGCATTCCCACTAAGAGCTGGAACAAGACAACGATGCCCACTGTTACGAATTCTATTCAACATATTGCTGGAATTCCTAGCCAGAACAATCAGGCAAGAGAAAGAAATTAAAGGTCTCCCAAAGGGGAAAGACCAATTCAAAGTGTAACTTTCTGTGGCCAACATGATATTATACCTAGAAAGCACCAAAAATGCCACCAAGAGACTCCTCGAATTGATAACTCCATTCATCAAAGGCTCAGTTTACAAAACCAATGTACACAAATTAGCAGCATAAATATACACCAATAACAGGGAAGCTGAAAATCAAATCAAAGACTCGATTCCATTTACAGTAGCTACAAAGGAAATAAAATACCTAGGAAAATACTTAAACAAGGAGGTGAAAAATCTCAACAAAAAGAACAACACTGAGGAAAGAAATCACAGATAATAATAATACAAACAATTGGAAAAACATATCATGCTCATTATTTGGTAGAATCTACATTGTGAATATGTCATATACCCAAAGTGATTCATAGATTCAATGCAATCTGCATCAAAATACCAATGTTATAATTTACATACCTAGAAAAAATATTTTTATGCTTCATGTGGAACCAGAAAATAGCCCTAATAGCCAATTCAATTTTAAGCAAAATGAAAAAATCAGGAGGCATTACATTACCAGATTTCAAACTGTACTACAAAGTTGTAGTAACTAAGTCTGCATGGAATTGGCACAGAAATAGGGAAATAGACCAAGGGAATAAAACAGAGAGCCCAGATATAAAACCACCTACTTACAGCCATCTGATCTTTGACAAAACAGACAATACACTGGGGAAGAGAATCCCTAGTCCATAAATTGTGCTTGGAAAATTAGTTAGCCCCATTCAGAAGAATGAAATAAGATTCATATCTCTCACCACTTAAACAATTAATTCAAGATGAATAGAAGACTCAAATGTAAAGCATGAAAATTTTACAATTATAGAAGAAATTGTTGGAAAACTTTTCTACATATTGGCCTAGGCAAAGAATTTATGAAGAAGAACCCAATGGCAATAACAGGAACAACAAAAATAAATAAATAGGACTTAACTAAATTAAAAATCTTCTGCACAGCCAAGTAAATGATGAACATACCAAATAGACAACCCTCAAAATGGGAGAACATATTTGTATAATTACATCCAATAAAGGACTAATAACCAGAATATAGAGAGAATTGAAGGAAATTACCAAGAAAAAAATCAAACTGCCCCATTAAAAACAGTACAAAAGACCTCAACAGAAGCTTTTCAAAGAAGATAGACAAATGGCCAATAAACATATGAAAAGATGTTCAACATCACCAATAATCAGGGAAAGCAAATTAAAGCCACAATGAGATTTTACCTTACCACAGTCAGAATGTCCTTTATTAAAAAGTCCAGAACAATAGATGCCAGTGGGGTTGCACAGAAAAAGGAATGCTTATGCAGTCTTGGTGAGAATGCAAATTAGTAAACCTCTATGGGGAACTCTGTGGATATTCCTCAAACAACTAAAAGTAGGCCTACCATTTGGTCCAGGGATCCTACTACTGGATATTTACCCAAAGAAAAAGAATGCGTTTTATCAAAAAGACACCTTCACTCGAATGTTTATCATAGCACAATTCATAATTGCAAAGATGTGTAATCAAGCCAAATGCCTGTCAATTCATGATTGAATTAATAAAATATGGTGTATGTATGTCATAGAGGTATTGGTATAAATGTGACATATGTATACCAGCCTTGAAGAGGGATGACTTAATGCCTTTTAGAACAATTTGGATTGAATTGGAGACCATTATCTTAAGCCAAGTATCTAAAAAATGGAAAAACAAACACCACAGATACTCACTACTAAATTGGAACCTATGGATGACCAAAAAGGAGCACAGAGGGAAGTAAAACTAAACTGAAATGAGCCAGAGAAGTGGGGTGAGGAGATGGGCAAAATCTGACATGAAGGTTACAATGAGCACTACCTGAGAGTTGGGCACAGTTATACCCCTGAATCAAGCATTATAACAGCAACCCGTAATAACCAAAACATATGTACCTCTGTAACATATTGAAATAAAAAATACAGTACAATACAATAAAATATTATACAAGAGGGAAAAAAAGAAAGACATTTCTGGGTTATAGAAGATATATCTCAAACCAAGAGAGCAAGGATTTACAATTGTCAGTTTTCTAAAGTAAATGCTCCAAGAAAAGGAGATCAGGTGCCTACAGTCAGGTTTGGGCTGGAATAAACAGTAAATTCTTTGGCAGCATTGAGCTCTCTCAGGCAGAAACTTAAAGGGGGTTGGAGTCTTCCGAGAGACAAGACACTGAGCTTTTAGAAACAATGCTCGTGTTTTGTCAAGTTTCTTAGTGCGAGGGTGGATGAAATCATTTGTGCTGAGAGTTTGCAGTCCTCATAAGACAACATTGAGACCCTGTCCAGGAGAAGATTATTCAGAGGATCCTGACTAGAGTTTGACCAAGGAGAGAGTCTTCGTCGAAAGTCAAAGGGTCTCCATAAGACTCCTGTGAGATCTGGGCAGTCTCAAAGGTGCTAGGGGAGAGGCAGGTAAATATCGCTTTGACCAGGAAACGAGCACATCTTTTTTATTTCTGCCACCCCCACATATTGCGATAGGGCCCAATCCAAAGGATTTTGGGCGACTGAAGGACTCCAAGGACCTTGAATATACTGAAAGTTCAGAGCAGAAGCTCTTTGGAGACGCCTCCATCAAAAATGATCCAAATCTTCTGGAGCTGCTGACCAAATTCCTGGTTCAGCTTTGTGAACATGGAAAATCCAGTGGAGTCCAGGATGTGGACTTGTGTCCCGTCTCAGGGCCAGCACCACAGGGTTGGCATGATAAGGAGATAGACTCCTGCTGACTTGCACTGGGTCACATTCTGATCATTTATTCACCATGTTTTTTTTTTCCTTTTCAGTTGCAATGCCCTTCTCCATGCCTACATATGTAAACCTGAAATCCATTCGATTGATGTACCTTAGAAGAGACTGGGGGGTGAGTAACTTGGCTTTTTCTCTGAAACCAGACAAGTCAGAAGAGAGAAAATGAAAATGCTTGGACACCTCCAGACACAGCTTCCTTGAGCAGCAGGGCATAACATTTATTCAGTACCTGAAGGGACCCCAGGCCAATGAAGAGGAAATGAAATTATGTTCAGGGCATCTAACTTTCAAGTGCTTTTCTCTGCAGGACATCGCCTGGGTTAGCAGCTTTTATATCCGACATTTCATCACATTTGGCCCTTTCTATGGAATCTTCGGAACCCTGTTGCTAATATATTTGGTGAAGTAAGAATATTCTCTTATTACTATAACCCAGGTGGCCCTCTTACCTTCCTTATCAGAGCCATTTGTCTTTAGCAGAAGATGATGATACCATGTCCAATTTCCCAGAGTTGTTTTCAAGCAAATGTTTAAAAAAAATATTTGAAATACTTCAAAAAAACAAGCCTCTTGCAAGAAGTGTTACCCTGATCTCCACATTTTCCCACTGGCTTGATTCCCAGGAAAGCATTTCAGGGGATTCCCAAGTCCTTTAAAAGTGTATTCTATTGACATCCATCATAATCTCTGCCAAATGTAATGACAGAACAGGAATATTTTAAAGTTATTTTATGACTAGAGATTTTCCCAAAAGCAAAGTGTCCCCAGACTATTCCTTTTGCCTGATTAGCCCTCTATAACTTTCCAGTGCATTCCTCCCTCATACTGTGGCAATATTATTCTCAATGCTAAATAATTGTAAGGATAATGGTAGCTACTATGCTTCAGGCACATTGCTAAAGACTTTATACGTATTATCTTATTTGATATAATCCTCATGCAACCCTGCAAGGGAGTATCACCTTAACTTTTCTGCTCCTGGAATTGAAGTTAAAGGGATTAAATTACATGCCCAGAGGTATTTAAGAGCAAGTTGGGGCTAAGGCCAGTGCCAAGCCAGAACTTCAACCCACTCTATCTGGGACAAAAGCCCAGGCTGTCAATCACTTTGCATATGCCCTGGAGTTCCCTGGTGTTTGTGATCTTTGCACCAGAGCTACAGAAAACTTAAGAAGCACAGCTCTAGATGTCTGGCAGCAGGGCAGGTCATGTGGCTGAATCCTTTGTGTGTCACCTCTGATTATAAAGGACATAAAGGACTTTGAAAGAAGAAAAAGTGTGACCACTATTTTACTGGAACTTTTGATTCTCCTGTGCTCAGCCAGGTGTTCCAGGGATTATGCAAACCCAGTGGTGTGGTTGCTACTGAAAAACCCCAGAGAGTCCTCACCTGCTCCTCTTATTCCCCCAAAAGGTTTCTTGAAAGTCCCTGGATTTCGGGTGTTACCCAGGTGAGCCACATACCAATGAAAATGAGCACAGAGGAGAACCGGGACTGGCTCACCACTCAGGTAATGGTGGAGGGAGAATCCTTCAAACCACACTGATTTAGAATCTGGTTACCTCAAATGATAATGACTCACCCTTAAAAAGTATAGGCTGGGGGAACATGCACCATCAAGTGCTTTGCATTTATCTACAGGAGGTATTATTTTATCATAAACAGTATGATTATTGTTCCTTTACAGATGATAAATTGAGGGTCAAATTTAAATAACTTAAATAAGGCCACACAACACAGTGCTTGAAGCATATTTTAAAACCTAGGCAGTTGGATTATCAGGCCTTTACTCTAACCAAGGGTCAGTTAATTGTACTATAGAGGCCAAATCCAGGCCACTACTTGTTTTTGTAAATAAAGTTGTCTTGGAGCACAGCCATGGTCATACATTTTCATGTTCTTTGAGACTTCCTGCATGCTGCAACAGCAGAATTTGTTGCAAAAGACACCTGAAATATTTATTAATTGGCACTTTATTGAAAATGTTTGCTGACCTTTGCCCTGCTCTAAACTCTGTGGCACAGCCCTTCAAGTGAATCTGAGACTTCTAGAGTTTCAAGAATGAATTTTATGTCTGTAAGAACCATGGAAATTATATTATTTCACTGTATGGATAGAGGGTCCCAGAGAAAGGAAATGGCATGCTCTTCAAACGTGCCATTAATTCGTAGAAAAACTATAACTAGATGAACACAGAACACTCCTGCCTTCTAAGCCAAAGTCACCCCACTGGCCATTCTATGCTTAAGTGGGAATCCATTCATTATCCTGCTTCCTTCTCCCAGTTCATACCCAAACCAAGTAGACTCTCTAAGAGGCATAGTGGAGTGTTTCTCAAACACTTTATTCACAGAATGACCTATTTTTTTCATCTTATAGACTTCTTGTTTCATTTATTTAATCATTAGTAGCTTGAATACTTTTCATATATTTATTATTTCTTTATATTTCTTTTCCTGTGAGCCACTTGCCAATATCCTTAATCCATTGTCCTATCTGGGTACTCATACTTTTTGTATTGAATATCAATTCTTCTTTATATATTACAGATATTAACATACTGTATGCAACTTGTGTTATAAATATTTTCCAAGTTGATTTTTTTTGCCCTGTAATTTTATTATGGATAAGATTTACTAAAATTTCAGATTGTCTTACATGTATGCTCCTTGAAAATATCTGTGATAGTGAATCAGTCAATCTTCTTTTTTCACATAGCCTACCATGTGATGATTATGGCACAAAGTTATATTAGAAATTTGAATAAAACAATATAGTGCCATATCATGTCTGTAGCTTGCATGTGAAGTTAGCAGAACTCTTCACCAGCCTGCCAGATTCCAGGTCCTCAGGATGCCCTCCATCTCACTCACAATGACCAAAGACTGTAGAACCACTTCACACTCTTAAAAGTTGTTGAGAACCTCAAAGCTTTTGTGCATGTAGATTATGTCCACTGATATCTATTGAATATGAAATTATAACATATATTATATAATCTGTATTTATTCATTACTTTTAAGTTAAAAAGTATAAATTCAATACAGTTTGATGTCAGAGTGATGATGGTCATCCCATGTTTAGTTGCCTCTGGAAAATTCCAATGTATAAGCATGAGAAAATATGAATTAAGTGGTCAAATGACGTCTTAGATTTATTATGAAAATAGCATCAACTTTGCAGATTTCATTAAGCTATCCTGGGGAACCTCAAGATTCTCTGAACTACACTTTGAGAAATACAAACATTGAGAAATACAAACATAGAGCAACAGTAGATACAGCACTCAAAATGGCAACAACCCAGGCAGACTAAAACCTTTAAAAAACATTGAATAAAATGATATTCGTAAGGGTTTTAATCTTGGCAGCATAGAGAAACTACAAATTCTTCTCAGGATAATGTTTGTGAACACATAAAATACACAAGATTATAAAGGAAACTGCTTAAATTGGAATGCACTTCCATGCAAAAAACCTTTGGATAGAAGCTTTGAACTAATTACTTCTCATTTAGAAGTCCTTCAAGTCCACTACATAAAACTTGTATTCTACCCCTGCAATCCATACTGAAATCCAACCCTACGTCCATCTGCCAATGTGTTCATTTATGACACTTCAGTCTTCCATATCTCCGTGTTGACAGAGATTTTTCACCTCCAATCCACCTCCAATCCTAAATACATTTTCACAAATAAATAGATTGCCTTGTATGTACTTCTTAGAAAAACATCTAATTTCCTTCTTGAACTGTAAGCTTTTGAGACCAGGGACTATCTTTTATATCTTTTATATCCTTCATAGTTTCTCACATAAAATAGGTACTCAACAAGTACTCAATGAATGATTGACTAAATAGAAGAATAAATAAACATTTCCTCTGTTTGACACTTGGGATCATTTATATCTAATATAAGCTTTTTCTTTGCAGGTCTTGGCCACCTGTAATGTTGAACAGTCCTTTTTCAATGACTGGTTCACTGGGCATCTGAACTTCCAAATCGAGCACCAGTGAGTAATAGAAATCGTCTATGACAGGGGCAAGAGTCGTCACTTATAACAACTCCAAATACAGTCTAGAGCAGAGCCTTAGGCTCAGGGCCTCAGAGGGAAAAAATAAACCAGGATTCTCTAAAGGTTGCTATCTTTCTATTAGCATCAATGGTAAGGGAAGGAAGAAAGAAAGGAAGGAAGGGGGCATTAACAATTCTGAGTATGGAGTGGAATTTTGGAAAAGTAACAGTGACTCAGTTTCCAGACCCCTACAGGCTTAGGAAATAGTGATTGTTTTCTATATATTTGGTTTTTTGGTGAAACCAAAAACAATCGCACTACTTGAGTAACCAAGTTGTATTGAAATTTAATTAAAATTTAAATACCTGTCTCTTTAGAGCCAAGTTACAAAATCATCAGCAATGATACCCAGTCTCTGATGCCATTTCCAAATGGTATGTGGCAATACTTCACCAATGGGTCAGTTATGTGGACATGCAACAAAGAAAGAGAAAATGATGACACTTGGAGAGCCACTCTCTTTAGAATGTTCAGGGGAGGGACTTTTCACACCCTTTTTATCTAAGGCATATCTGGAATAGTCAGTGAAGAAAAGAAATCTCTTAGATATGCACAGTGTTTTCTCATTTCTTTCCTTTATGTTAGTCCTTTAAAACCTCAGCAAAGCAAGGATGATTATTATTCATATTTTATCAAAAAAGAATTTAAAACCCAAGAAAGTCACCTGGCTAATTAGTAGAAACCTTTAGTTAAGAAGCCATTACCTTATTCCTTTCCTAGGGCTTTTCCTTATATGCCATGACAAGAATTTATTGAATACTCACTCATCTATTCATGTGGTAGACTTAGATTGATAGAGAGAAAGAGAGAGACAAAGACAGATCTGGGGAAGGGGATATCTCCAGCTTTCCTAGCTAATTCAAAATGATAGACGACACGTACCTTCATTTGACCTGGCCAAAAATAAACCTATTCTATGAGCTAACGTTTATTCTATTGGCATTGTCCAAATCTTTACCAGCCACGGGGCTCATAAAGGTGCTAAAAGATAAGATGAGGGTATTTTAGTAAGAGTTTATGAACTTCACAGAAGTATTATGCAAGGCCAAGGTTGAGTCTATTGGTGTTATAATTTTATTTGGTGATAGAGGAAAGAAAAGTCCTTTGGGCTTCTCTTTAGGTCTAAGTTTTATATTTCCCGTCTGTTTCTCTAGCCTGTTCCCCACAATGCCGCGCCATAATTATCACAAAGTGGCACCTCTGGTGAGGTCACTGTGTGCCAAGCACGGATTGCAGTACGTGAATAAGCCCATGCTGAAGGCGTTCGGAGATATTATCAGGTAAGAACAAAATTTCTCTCAGTTCACAGCTGTCACTTCTCTTCACTGCCAGTCCCAGACTACTCACTGGTTTGTGACTCATTCACCCAACACCCATTTACTGAGGGGCACCTGTGTGCACAGCACGGACACAAGATTCTACAGGAAAGCATCTCAACAACAAAGATATTAATAACTATAATAATACTTACCACTCACCTTACTTGCCTTCAAAGGTACTTCTTTGTGAAAATGCCTTACTCTGTACCAAATTTCAAGTTTCTTGAAGCCAAAGATGTGTGTTATTTGCTTTTCCATCCCCCACAGAGCTTTGCACATGCTCTAGAGTTACATGGTGGGAGGGATTGTGGAATCATCTGGTCCAGTGTTGCAAGTGTAGACGCCTCAGGGTCCAATGGGACATAAACCTGTGAATCAGACTGGGGTGACTGATGAGAATAATGAACTGTGCAGGAACCAAAAATTCAAACTTAACCTTAAATGTTCACATACAGTTACCTAGAGAAAATTGATTGTGCTTGTCAAATTAACAACTGTAGGTCTGGGTTAAATAACTTTCTCTTTGTTTTAGGATTGGAAACAAAACATATCTTGAATCAGGCTGGCAAGGGAGGCTTGGTCTGACTTAATTCCTGACTAATGCTCCAGCTTCAGACTCTCCAACACTGCCCTCCTCCTTCCTGTCCTCTAGATTTCTGGCCACCTTCAGATGCTACAAACTCCCTGCCACCGGGTGTTTCATGCCTTTGCTAATTTTTCTTCCAAAACATCACCTCCCCTCATATCACCTTGTCGATTCCCATTCAATCTCCATGTTTCTTCTCAAATACCTTTTCCCCATGTCAGTCTTCTCTGACCCCCAGGACTAAATCTAACACATGCTCTTGCAGCATCTGATTCTCTTCATTTGAGACCTTTATCACTATCTTTTTTGAATAACATACTGGGTAACAAATGGTTTACTATGTGTCTCTCAAGCTAGACCAGGAACACTATGTGGACAGAACTCAAATCTATCCTAATCATTGCTGTATTCCTAGAGCCCCCCAGAATATCTTCCACATTATAAAATAGGGTAGGGAGGTGGATATAGGATGGGTTGTTAGACAGGTATGTGGGCACAGAAGAAAATAAAATGAAAGAAAATCTCAATCTCCTCCATAAAGGAAAGGTGAACTCACCTGCTAGAAGGACTTTGGTGTTTTTAACCCGTCTCTACTGGAGAACAGAGAATGACATTTATCAAATGCAGCTGGAAATGATGACATTGCCCTGATCCAAGCAAATGAACAAATTGAGAACCCCTTTTACATATCAGTCTCACTTACTGATAATTTTATTTACTCCTCCCACAGGGCTTTGAAGAAATCTGGAGCTCTCTGGAAGGAAGCTTACTACGAAACATGATGCACACGTGTAATTGCATCTCTGCAGGGGGTTGGTGGATGTGCAAGATCCCTTTCCTGCATAACTGGGAATTAATTAACACCATTGGCACATCTGAGTGTGCCAGGAATGTGAATCCCAAGGATACCTGATGACCCCTCCTGTGAAGGTCTTCTGCAAATAAGAAGCCAGGAAACACAAGATGACATTGGCCAGAGTGACAAAAAGGAAGTGTGAGCCCAATGTTTCTGTCGTTTTTATTTTTTCATTAGAATCTTAAACAACGTGTTGCTTCTTTAGGGATTCATAAATATATAGAAATGGTGTAAGAGAATCAAGAGAATAGTAAAACAAAATTAAGGATCATGAAAGATAAAGGGTGCTAGGTAAGAATGAAAATTTATTGATGGAGTAAAATTTAATTTGCTTAGTGGGTTGCTAGTCAATAAAAATCATCATTTTTTCTGAATTCACCATCTCAGTTGATTTGTTTCACTCACCCTATCCTGACTGGTACTTGCACTGGTGAGGCACTGACTGTATTTCTATTGTTTGTTCAACATACTTGCCACAGGTGAATAACCAACGCCTGTTGCTTTCACAGCTTCCCACATTGCTGACCCCTGAGTTAGATTTAGATGACCTGTCCTCCAGGTCTTCTTATCTCTATACTTCATTATGTGGGGCTTGGCTCCATGAGTATATGAATGCAGGCGGCTTCATCAGCCAGGCTTCTGCCTGTTTACACTAAGTCACTTCCAAGAGTTATGTCATAGCCATACCCAAAACCATCCAGTGGGTTCCCATGGCTCTCGAAATAAAGATCAAGCCCTGAAACTGCCCCACCTGGTACCACTCTGGCCTTGTTCCCTCTGCTTCAGCCCACGGAATATCTTTAAGTCCTCATGACCCTTTTCTGTCACAGGGCTTTTACTCCTATTCCCAGGGTCTGAACCACTTTGTCACTCTCCCTGTCCTCACTCCCTCTCACCTGGCCATGCTGCCACTCACCTTCAGATCTTAGCACCCTTATCAGGTCTCAGCATAGCTTTACCCACCACCCCAGGGAAGCTGCCCTGCTGAGTCAAGGCCTACTGTGGTGTGATCTGTAGCAAGCACCACAGGTATAACTTTACATTCATTGGTATTATTTCTTAATTCTCTAGTCTTCTCCTCTAGCCTGCAATATCCATGACCCCAGGAACTGCCTGACATGTGATAGGCACTCAGTGAAGATGCACTAAGGGCAGGAAGGGAGAAATGCATGGATGGATGCTAATCCTAAGCAGCTACAACTCAAAGTCCTCCTTGCCCTGTCTCATGAAAAACATACCCAGGAAGTTTCTCTTGATAATTAGAAAACCATTTGATGTTTTCTTATCATCAGAATTTTCTGATTACAAAAATATGGTAATGTAATTCTTTCCAGTTAGGTAGAAAGAAAAATTTTACCAAATATTTAAGAAGCATGTCTATATTCTAATTATGAATGATTACTTTTTCATTTCATTATGGTAAGAACACAACATTATTGCTACCCTTTTAACATATATGCTAACTGTACGAGACAGTTTTGTCTTCTATAGGCACAGTGTTACAAAGCAAATCTCTAGAACTTATTCATCTTGAGTAAATGAAATTTTATACCTACTGACTAGCAACTCCTATTTTTTCATTTCTCCTGTCCCTGGCAACTACCATTCTATTTTTGATTCTATGAATTTGACTATTTTAGGTACTTCATGTAAATAGAATCATACAGTATTTGTTCTTCTGTGACTGGATTCTTCACGTAATATCTTTAAAGTTAATCATTGTTATTGGATATTGCAGAATTTCCCTCATTAAGGCTGAATAATATTTCATTTTATATGTATACCACATATTTTTTATTCATTTGTACACTGGTAGACGTTTAGATTGTTTTCACATCTTGGCTATTGTGAATAGTGTTTCAGTGAACATCGAAGCCATGTCCTTTAGATTCTCATTTCAATAATTTTTAATAAATACCCAGAAATTGGATCCCTAAATAAAATTCTTACCAGTATTTATGAACATGTACTATCGATGAGTTCTGAGTTACACCCTTCATGGGCATTATTCCATTTAATCCTCATAACAGGCCCATGGGGCAGGTACTATAATTAACTTCATGTGATAGATGAAAAACTTAGGTTTAGGAAAGCTCAGCAATTTTCCTGATGTCACAGGTAGGAACTGGTGGAGTAGAGTTTCAGACCCAGGAATACCTGAGCTCACAGTCAAAGATCTTTAATTCTCATGTCAGGAAATCCAAACTAAAGGAGAATTAAGTGGCAGGAATTCAACGCAGATGAAATTCCTCTTCTCTATGGCCATAATTGTATGGCTTTCCCTGATTTCCTATTTCTTCTAAAGCTTTAATCTTCTTGGCAAAATTAGGCAATGAGAATTTGCCTGCATTTTCAGTTGGGCATTAAATAAGAGTGACTGGTTTAGAAGTCAGGAACCTAAACTCTAATTTCAGCTTGTTAGTTTAGTGCCCTAAAATGAACTTGGCCAGGTCACTTACCCACTTCATACCTCAATCCCCACATTTGTATAGAGCTGGGGCATAATATTACCTGGTCTATGTGCATCATTGCATTGTGTGACAATGAAATGAAGTAAGGCAAATGGAATCATTTTATAAGCTGGAAACACCCATTCAAATTCTAATTATTGTCATTATTATTATAATGGGAGTTCCTCCCCTCCCAGAGCCACTAAAATCAAAAAAGGCCACAGAATGACACAGAGCCACAGAATGGACACCTTTCCTCAGATGAGAAGTTTATGAGTCACAAATAATAAAAAGGTTTCTCCTCTTGCAACAAGTAACACCATGAATTACATTCCACCTCTGACTATACTTAATCCCCTGGGACCAGCATCCAGCTCTCAGGCTGGGGGAGGAAGGTAGAAAGCCAGGGTTCCAGTTATCCAAACTCTTGGCTGATCATGAGAGCGTGCAATTCTTATTGTTGGAAACCTTACCTATGCCATGCAGTGTAAGTGTACCATTTGTTCCTTAGTCAGTGTGCAAAAAAACAATCTATTGACAGCTTCCTTGCTAGTGCTCAACATTCCAGGTATAATCCTAAAAGTGCAGAAACCACAGGACATTGAACTTAAACTCACAGAGGACAGGGATATACTCAGGTACTTTTTCTTTCACAGTATTTTTTACAAAACAGACAAATTTTAAAGAATTTTACACTGAACATCTATATAGCTATCACTTGAGTTCAACATTAACTTTTTAGTAAACTTGCTTCATCTTCTATCTATTCATCTATCCATCTTTCCATGTATCCACAAATTCATTTTATTTTTTATGCACTTCAAAGTAAATTTCCTATGGCTTACTTTTTACCTAAAACTCAAATTGTGCATACAACAAAGAATGTTTGTCTTCTTCAATAAAGAATTCATCAAAATAATGTGGTAGCTTCATCTCTAATGAACTAGTAAATCATAAACTAGTTACCTTTTCTGTAAAATTAACTACTAACTCAAAACAGAATGCACCTTTTTCCATATACATATATTTCATTTATGTTCATTTATTCATATTTCTTCCAGTTATCTTCATGATTCCCTTTAATCTGCAACACTTACTGAGCAGCACCTTGGATCAGTCACTGGCCTCGGTGGTGTGACAAAAGGCGTAAGCCCTACCTCTAGTTTACATTTCCATGGAGAAGTCAGCCAATAAACAAGTAAATGGATGAAAAACCAAGATGATTATATATAATTACGTGAGGGAGAATGATAAGCAGGTGACTAGGTTACTTAACAAGATCAAGAAAAGATGAGCCTGAAAGGAATGTTGAAGCAACCCAACATGAGAGCCTGATTAGCAGGATCATCAGAGGCAAGTGCAAAGGCCCTGAGGCAGGAACAAACTCTGTTCAAAGAGGAAAGTAGGAGACCTGTGTGACTACGGAATAGTGTGCAAAGTTGTTTCCTCGCTATCACTTAAACTTCATTTCTTCATGATTATAGTTTGCTTTGTCTTTCTGGCAGCATTCAAAATAATTCTCTATTATTTACATAAGCATAGTTTTTCTCTGAGAAGTCTTCCTAGACTTATATTACCAAGTTAAGTCTCCCTTTCTAAGCTCCTGTGCCCTGTGCACCTCACTGACACAACTAACTGATCGCTGCCTGTGCCAACCACTAGACTGAAAACTCAAGGAGAGATCAGCTATGTGGCTATTGCAACAAGCTGAGTGAGAGATGATGAGAGCCTGAGCTTGGCTGGTGCTACAAATATGAAATGTAAAGGAATAAATAGAGACACAGCATGGATGTTGGAGCCATAGAACATGGTAAGAAATTACACATCCTAGGGAACCTAAAGATAGCCTGAAGATTGGATTGTGGGTGGAGACAAAGTAGAGGAGGAGGAAAAGTAATAGGTCATTAAATAGGAAATGTGCGATTTCAAATAAAAGTTTAGTTTATTATATCTCAAACAAGAAGCGGAACAATTAATCAAAGTACGCACCTAAACTCTCAACACAGTTTTGCCATCTCAATGGAAGCTTGCTTATGCCAGCAGTGAAGTAGCCTGGAGAGTGAGTGGGGATGAAATCACGAAAGGTGTTTTCTACAGCTTGTTGAGAATTTAATATTTTTCCTTGCAAGAAGTGGTCTAAAGCCTGAAAGAAGTGGTGGTAAGTTTGCACAAGATCTGATGAATATGGTAGATGGCAGAGAGTTTCCAAATCCAGCATTTTTAGTTTGAGCAGCACTGGTTTTTGTGACATGTGGTCTTTCAAGAGGATTGGCCTGTCTCTGTTGACCCATCTTGGCTGTGTAATCACAGACATCCTCATCATTGCATCCAAATGGCTGCAGTACACAACCACTCTAAACGACTGACCAGGTTTCATGAAGCTATAGTATATAATACCAGCACTGGACCACCAAACAGACACCAGTAGCATTTTTTGCTGAATATTCAGTTTTGGACTGCATTTTGGTACTTCGTCTTTATCTAATAATTGTGCCGAATTCTTAAAATTGCCAAAAAGAGTCCATTTGGCTTCACACATCACAATACAGTAGCGAAATGGTTCACCATATGTCCTGACAACAAAGAAAGGCAAGCTTCCAGGTAATTTTTCTTCTGATGCTCATTTAATTCATGTGGAACTCATCTATACACCTTCTTTACCTTGTCCATTTGTTTCTAATGGTCCAATATGGTTGGAACGACAAGCCTTGCTGCTAATTCACATGTAGGTTGAGATGGATTCACTTCCACTGCGGCTTTCAGCTCATCATTACCCATCTTGGTCTCAGGTCACCCACGTGGCTCATTTTCAAGATTAAAATCACCAGAATGGAAATTCTCCAACCATCAACATACTGTGCATTCATTAGCCACAACCTTCCCAAACACTTTATTGATATTTTGACTTTCTGTGCTGCATTGGTTCCACTACGGAACTCACATTCAAAAATAACATGAATGTTTGACTTATTTATCCATGATTACACAAATACTGCTCTTAAAGAAAAAAAAATCTGAAAGAAACTCACAAGCCAAACCATGCATTTTAAAGAATGAGAATGTACCTTCACAATAAAAAATAAAACAAGAAGTGTCAA
>VBSM01003156.1:1489690-1508389 GCA_008086735.1 Cheirogaleus medius
TTAATAAAATAGGCATAGAAGGGACATACCTAAAAATGATACAAGCCATATATGCCAGACCCATAGCCAACATTATACTGAATAGGGAAAAATTGAAAGCATTCCCACTTAGAACTTGAACCAAGCAAGGTTGCTCACTATCTCCACTTCTATTCAACATAGTGCTATAAGTCCTGGCTATAGCAATCAGACATGAAAGTGGAATCAAAGGTATCCAAATTGGGGCAGAAGAGATCAAACTTTCACTGTTTGTTGATGATATGATATTATATTTAGAAAATCCCAAAGATTCAACCAAGAGACTCCTGGAATTGATAAATGAATTTAGTAAAGTCTCAGGATACAAAATCAATACACAGAAATCAGAGGCATTCATATACACCAACAACAATCAAATTGAGAACCAAATCAAAGACTCAATACCCTTCATAATAGTAACAAAGAAAATAAAATACCTAGGAACATACTTATCCAAGGAAGTAAAAGACCTCTACAGGGAAAAATATGAAACACTGAGGAAGGAAATAGCAGAGGATGTAAACAGATGGAAATCCATACCATGCTCGTGGTTGGCAGACTCAACATTGTTAAAATGTCTATACTACCCCAAATGATCTACAGATTCAATGCAATACCTATTAAAATCCCAACATCATTCTTCACAGATATAGAAAAAATAATTTTACGCTTCGTTTGGAACCAGAGAAGACCCTGCATATCAAAAGCAATTCTAGGCAATAAAAACAAAATGGGAGATATTAATATGCCAGATATCAAACTATACTACAAAGCCTTAGTAATCAAATCAATTTGGAATTCACACAAAAATAGGAAGATTGACCAGTGGAAGAGATCTGAGAACCCTAATATAAAACCATCCTCATATAGCCATCTAATATTTGACAAAGCAGACAGAAACATACACTGAGGAAAAGAAAAAAACTGGATAACCACTTGTAGAAGGCTGAAGCAGGATCCACAACTTTTACCTCTCACAAAAAATCAACTAAGGCTGGATAATAGACTTAAACCTAAGGAATGAAACCATTAGAATTCTAGAGGAAAATGTTGGAAACACTCTCCTAGACATTGACCTAGGCAAAGAATTTATGAAGAAGACCCCAAAAGCAATCATAGCAGCAACAAAAATAAATAAATGGGATATGATCAAACTAAACAGCTTCTGCATAGCCAAAGGAACAGTCATGAAAGCAAACAGACAACCTACAGAATGGGAGAAAATTTTCGCATCCTACACATCTGATAGGGGGCAGATAACTAGAATCTACTTAGAACTACCGAAAATCAGCAAGAAAAAATCAAACAACCCTATCAAAAAGTGAGCAAAGGACATGAATAGAAACTTTTCTAAAGAAGACAGAATAATGGTTAACAAACATGAAAAAATGCTCAACATCTCTAATCATCAGGGAAATGCAAATCAAAACCACAATGAGATATCACTTATTTCCAGTAAGAATGACCTTTATCAAAAAGTCCTAAAACAATAGATGTTGGAGTGGATGCGGAGAGACAGGAACACTCCTACACTGCTGGTGGGACTGAAAACTAATTCAACCTCCATGAAAAGCAATATGGAGATACCTTAAAGCGATACAAGTAGATCTATTTGATCCAGCAATCCCATTACTGGGCATCTACCCAAAAGTTCAAATGACACTCTACAACAAAGACACCTGCACTCGAATGTTTATATCAGCACAATTCACAATTGCAAAGCTGTGGAAACAACCTGAGTGCCCATCAATCCATGAGTGGATTAATAAAATGTGGTATATGTATACCATGGAGTACTATTCAGCTCTAAGAAACAACGGTGATATAGCACATCTTGTATTTTCCTGGATAGAGCTGGAACCCATACTACTAAGTGAAGTATCCCAAGAATGGAAAAACAAGCACCACATATACTCACCAGCAAATTGGTATTGACTGATCAGCATCTAAGTGGACACAGAAGGAATTACACTAATTGGGTATTGGGCAGTTGGGAGGGGGGAGGAGGGGGCGGGTATATACATACATAATGAGTGAGATGTGCACAGTCTGGGGGATGGTCACACTTGAAGCTCAAACTTGTGGGGGCAGGGAGGGCAAGGGCATCATTTTAAACCTTAAAATTTATACCCCTATAATATTCTAAAATAAAAAAAAGTATGGATATATAATTATTTGGTCTAAGATGAAAAGACTTTTCCTTTCACTACTTTAAAATGTTGCTCCACTATCTTTTCATTTGCATGGTTTCTTACTCAGAATACAATTTTATCATTTTTTTGTCAGTTATTCATAACAAGCCTTTTTTTATTGGATACATTTGAAATTTTTCCTTTATTCCTCGTTTTGAGCAATTTTATTATTATGTTTCTTGATGTAGTTTTTCCATGTTTCTTGTGCTTGGGGTTTCTTGTGATTCTCTCTTCAATCGGTGGTTTTATAGTTTTTATAAAATTATCAAAATTTTAATCATTTTTCAACGACTTTATTTATTTATTCATGATATTTTGGGAATACAAACATTGTGGTTACATGTAATGCACAAAGACATGAACGGAAACTTTTCCAAACAATTTTTTAATGTCAACCCTGTTTCTCTTTTCCTCCAGCAACTCTAATTACACATATTTAAGTCTGCATGAAGGTGTTTCACAGCTCATTAATGCCCTGTTAGTTAATTAACCTTTTAGATTCATTTTTCTTTCATTTTGGATAGTTTTTATTGCTATGTCTTCAAGTTCACTAATTATTTATTTTGTATTTTGCTTGATCAGTACTCTTATCCATTTTTTTAACCGTCGGACTGAAATCTTCCTCTTGTCTTTCACATCTCTGTGTATCTTGTTTAAACATAGGAAGTTCATTTATAATAATTGTTTTAGTGTTCTTCTTTAGTAATTATGACACCTTTGTCAGTTCTTGGTCAGTTTTGATTGCTGAGTTTTCTTCTTATCATGGTCATGTTTTCCTGCTCTTTTCATGCCTGGTGACCTTTGATTGGATGACAAACATTGTGACTATGCTATGCAGCACAGCCAAATTACTTGGGAACTGTGTGATCCTTTTGAGTCTTGTTTTGTAGATTTGATAATTGGAACTAAAGCAGAGCTCTGCCTAGGGTTAATTATTCCCCACTACTGGGGCAAGTCCCTTCTGTCTCCCCCACCCAATGCACCATGAATCTTTTTTTTATTTCATCGTATTATGGGGGTGCAAATGTTGTTAAGGATACATATATTGCCCTTGTCCCGCCCCCCTCTAGTCAGAGCTTCAGGCATGTCCATCCTTCAGGTGGTGCACATCACACTGACTATATAAGTATGTACCCATCTCGGGCTTTCAGTCTGGCTGGTGAGAACAGGTACTATTCCCAGGCTTACATGAGCATGGAGCGTTGCTATCTTTAACCTCTCAGAGTGTCCTTCCCGGGCCCCTGGTTGTTTCTTTATGTGTGAGCACTGACCAGCACTCAGCTAAATAATCCAGGGATATCATCTGCAGATCTAGGGGTTCCCTCCCGGTACAGCTCCTTTTCTCCAGGATTCTGTACTGTAAACGCTACTTTAGGTTCAGCTCCATCTCCTTTAGGAAGTACAAAGAGCTCTTCCCTCCTGCTCCCTCTCTGCGTCGAGGGCTGGAAACTGTCCTAAAGAAGTGAGCGTGGTCCATTTTAGTGCTCATTTGTTTCTTGACTCTCAAGGATCATTGTTCTTTATTGCTTGGTACACAGTGTCTTGAAAACTATTATTTCATATACTTTTGTCCAATTTTCTTGTTTTAGGCAGGAGGACAAATCCAGTCCCTGTTACCCTATCTTGGCCCGAAGTACAAGTTCTGGAAAAAAATTTTAATTGGATGAATATAAATGTTTTCAAGTTGTTCAAACTATTTTGTATCTAAGCCCCTTTGAAGCTTTGTTTTGTATTACCTACAATGGAAAGTAAATAGTCTTTGCAGTTAGAAAGTTAGAAATAGATAGGTTTGAATCTTGGAAATACCATTTAGTCGGTGTGTAATCTTAGGCAAAAAAAGTAACTTCCCTCAAACTCAGTTTAATTTTTGATGTAATGAGAGTGAAAACATTTACCTGAAATATGAGGGATTCCAGGCAGTATTGCTACGTATAGCAAAATACTGGAAATAGATAAGGTGATGCTCAAATAAACCAGAATTAGTTTATCTTTTTCACTTGCATTAAACAACTAAAATAATGAGACAGATCTATATGCATTCTTATGGGAAAAAGTATATGAAATACTGTTAATTCAGTAAAATATTTCTCAGAAAAATATATGGAGTGCGAATCTATTTTAATTTATAAACTCTGTGTGTGTATGTGTGTCTGTGTATGTATGTGTGTTTTCGTGAGGAAAACTCCATTTGGAAGGATGGCTGACAATTTTAAATTAAGGAATAATTATGATGGTCCCTTTTGACCTTTAAAAGCAGCTGAATTTTAAAAAGTAATGAACCCATATGAATTAATTTTGCAATAAAAAGTGAGTAATAAAATAAGCTGGGTCTAGGGGATGGACAAGCTTGAAGCTCTGACTCGAGGGGGGAGGGGAGGCAAGGGCAATATATGTAACCTTAACATTTTTTACCCCCATAATATGCTGAAAGAAAAATAAGCTGGGTTCAAGAGACATAGTAGATATGCCCAGCATAATTCACACTGTTGATGCTCAACAGCCAACCAGCACCAGGAACACGTGTGCAGTTACACAGAGGTTGGCTCATTTTGTGGGCTGCAGCAAGATAGAGCATGCACCAAGGGGACCAGAGTGTTGGATAAAAGGCAATTGGGAAGGTCTGTAATAGGATTTAGTTTTGTGCTGGGTGATTCTAAGGATTTAGGAAGTGGAGGTGAGTTTTGAATTGAGTGTTATCAAAAAATTTGATGATTTGGATATCTTGGTAATTTATGTCTAAGAGGCAGGAAAATTAAACTAGGAAAAGAAGGAATATTTACTCATGTTCATTGCAAGAGGGAAATGCTTAGCTATTTTTGTAGGTTACAAGAGTTCTTGTACCTGTTTGATTTCAGATATAATCACAGAGTAGAATTTTCTCTGTCTTGTTCTTTTCTGGTCATGAAGTGGCCTTGTCAAATTATTGCTGATAGCCTATAATGGTGATTTATGTTCAGCTGGGAACATTGTGGATACTATACTAGCTGCCATATCCTGGGTGATTTTCCATTGCTCAATACCATTGAGAGCACCCTTCTTCATTTATATCTTACTTTGCTAGACATAAGATGACTCTACCCATTCTTGAAGTTAATCATGCTGACGCACTGGCTCTAATTCGATAGATTTTACTATGGTCCTCACATGTCAAAATAATGCATGGCTGAATGGAAAATGTAAATTTATTTATAGGCAAATTACCTTTAGGGTTTTTTTTGTTTTGTTTTGTTTTGTTTTGTTTTTAACAGAATGCTGCAGGCTGATTGCCCAACAAATGATTTCTCCACAGATCCTCACAGAGCATTTTTAGCTGAGGTCTGTGGGAACAATACCAATTCCCTTGAGCGTCTCTGGCTCTAGGTGCTGAGACAGGATCAAAGTAAAAAACCTTTATTAGTTAGTTTTCTGTTGAAGGAGAGAGGAGCTTCCCAGAGGGAAAAGTTTGCATGTTAACAAACTTTAGGTGATTCTTGAGGAATCTGCATATGTGCACGTGTGTGTTTGCGTGTGCATGTGATGAGAGTGCTCTCATGTCTGCAACACCTATGTTCAAATCATCTTTGCTAGTACTTATTACTATTAGCATTTATTGAGGGTTTATTATTTCTATACATTATCTATTCTGTATCTATTCCTAACAGATAAGCAAATAAACACATTAAAACATCTCATGAGACATGTATTATTATGAAAAACAAGGTCTTAAAACCTCAATTACCTTGCAAAGAGACACTTATGTCATTTCTCCCTGAATTTTCAGTGAGATACTGTACTAGGAAAATTGGAGAACTTTTCTTATGTTATTTGCAGTTTGGTTTTGATTTCTTAAAAATTGGCACTGTCAGTCTGATCATCTACAAGTGTAGAGAACCAGAAACTGAGGCTCAAACTAAAATTGCTTCTTTCCTGTTCCTTTTAGAGCTTGTCTCACATTTTGGTTTCTCAGGCTGTAGATCGAGGAGTTTAGCATGGGAATCATAGTGCCATAAAATACAGGTCCCACTTTTCCCTTCTCTTGAGACCCTCTTGTTCTCATCCAAAATGGAGACTGCTATGAGGCAGGAGGCACAAGTGGA
Organism: Cheirogaleus medius; assembly: GCA_008086735.1. Lineage (NCBI taxonomy): Eukaryota > Metazoa > Chordata > Mammalia > Primates > Cheirogaleidae > Cheirogaleus > Cheirogaleus medius. Next base: position 1,495,977 of record VBSM01003156.1, read on the forward strand.
GAGAAGGCTTTATTCTCCTCACAGCAGAAGACATCCTCAGGATGGCAGCCTGGGTATATTTGCAGGAAAAGATGACACCATCACCGTGGTGGAATAGGAGTTTTCAGCCCTCATCCCACACAGAAACACAGATTGACAACTGCCCACAGAGGATGTACCTTTGTGGGGACCCAGGAGGCCAACAGAGCAGTTCAAGCAGCCTGTTGGAGAAACATATCTGAGAATAGACACACTGGAAAGGGTAAGAAGAGCTATTTCATTTCAAGCACATCAGCCCTCTGGCCAGGCGGCACCACTCAGTGCAGAGAGAACTGCTCGGGCACTGCTCTCTCCCACAGGGGACGTGAGAGCAGAGTGATCGACTGGCTTTCCCAGTCCAAGGGCCTGTCTTCTTCTCACCCCTCCTAGAACACTGAGGCGATCGGCATGACTCCCGGGGCAAATAGGATCAGGGTAAATGGACTAGTGGTTACAGCAACAACGTGTGGAACTTAAAGGGCCATGGTGTCTACTAATTGCCTTGCAGACTCCCCAAGAGGCCTGTCCATGAACCTCCTAGAACACATCACCTGTGGACCCCTCAAAGAGGGACACATTTGTCCCCAGCACTCTTCCCCTCCTCTCACGGAAGGCACCTGTAAGCGCCTCTGCAGGTCATAGATGAGCACACACAGACAGCCAAGTGGACTTTTCTGGGTTAGGAGAAGATACCTAACCCTTAAACAATTCAGGACACTGCCCAAGGCAAAATAAACAGGAGACTCTCAGTACTCAGCCTGGTTTTTCAGGATGGAGAAAAGGCGTATAATCCTAACATTTCCTCTCTTGAGGGAAAAGAGGGGTGGAGCTGGTGCTTTCATAGAAAAGGTCTGAGATTCCATACATAGGAGTGAGATTATGGAGTACTTGTCTTTCTGTATCTGGTTATTTCACTTAGCATGATGCCCTCCCAGGTTCATCCTGACAGGATTTCTGTCTTTTCATGGCTGAATAATATTCCATGATGTGTGAATGTGTGTGCCTGTGTGTGTGTTTCATTTACTTTATCTATTCATCTGTTGACTGACACTTAAGTTGTTTCCATATCTTGACTGTTGTGTATAATGCTGCATAAACATGCAGTGCTGAGAATTTTTGGACATGCTGATTTTATTTCCTTTGGATACATACCCAGTAGTGGAAATGCTGGATGATATGGTAGCTCTATTTTTAACTTTTTGAGAAATCTCCAGAAAATTTTCCATTAGGGCTATACATTCCCACCAAGAGTGTACAAGGATTCTCTTTTTGTCACACCTTCACCATAGCTTATCTCTATATCTTTTTAATAATAGCCATTTTATCAGGCATGAGGTAGTATATTATTGTGACTTTGACTGGCATTTCTCTGATAATTAGTGCTGATGAGAACTTTTTTATATGCCTGTTGGACATTTTTATGTCTTCTTTTGAGAAATGTCTATTCAGGTGCCTCTTGATCATTTTCAAATCAAGCATTTTTTTTGGTTGTATTTTTTGTTTTTTTGTTGGTTTTATTGTTGTTGTCATTTGTTTTTCTTTTATGCTGTTGCATTGTGTGCATTCCTTACATATTTTGGATATAAACCCATCGTCAGGTATATGGTTAAGAAATATTTTCTCCCATTCTGTACATTGCATTTTCACTTTGCTGATTGTTTTTTTGGCTAAACAGAAGCTTTTTAGATTGATGTAGTCGTACTTGTCTCTTGTTTTATTTTATTTTATTTTTTTGCCTGTGCTTTTTATGTCATATCCAAAGAAATATTGTCAACTATCGGAGGTTTGCAGCGCCCCTGAGATAACCAGGTCTCTGGGCATTGTGCCTTGCAAGAGATAGGAGAGACAAAGACAGGGACACAAAAAGTAAGGTGAAAGGGTAAGGGGAACTGAGGGGACCACCAGCATTCCCATGAGCCAGGTGGTACTGACTGAAGTCCAGCACCTGCTTTTATTCTCCTTTTCATGCTATAGATTACAATGATTTCAAATTAAAAGCTCATGGGTTACAATGTGTAGAAGTTTCAAGTCTTCCCTAAGAGTCACAAGATGCTTTAGGTAATTATTCTTTTATCTATAGAAGCAGGAACACATAACTAGTTACTAAACACAACTACACCTTAAGGTATGTATAGATAGTATCTCTGTACTCAGCAGCTGTGGTCCATTCAATTGAGGAACAAAGAGATTAGTACTTCTTACTGGAAGATTGGCTTCCCATTATCTGAGCTGTTCTACTGAGAAAGGGGAGGGAAGGAACTTAACCTGATGTTTTTAAGAATTGGAGCCTGCCATCCCTTCTCCCAGGGCTATTTTGCAATCTTCTTCTGCAGCGGTAGGTGGCTTTCATGTCAAGCCACTCCATGGCTTTTTAGGCACGAGGCCCCTCAGGCTTTAAGGTGGGAGTCTGCTCTGCTGTACTCCCAGATAGATCACTGGAATGTCCCCAACTAGGCAGTTAACTTCTGCCCTTATCTCTGGCTCCTGCTCAGGCAGCATTTCTTCACCTCCTCCCCCCCCCCCACAGCCTCAGAAATGAGGTCCCTAAGCCCCAGTAGTCTTATCCCCATCATCCCCCCCTTTTTTTGCTATGAGTTCATGAAGCTGCACTGCCATCACTGCCACTCTTTGGTCTTATTTCCTTCTTTTCTTTGTAGCTGCTTCCAGACTATGAGCAAGCAATTTGTAACACTTAATGTAAGTATTGCAGGTCCTATTGCTGAGCTTCCAATTATAGGTAAATCTGGTAATGGGTTTAAATTATTTATTCCAGAGATGATACTGTCAATTACATCAATTTCTGACAGTAGATCAAGTTTTTGACTGAAAATATTGATAATTTCCTGTTGTAAATTTTCAATTTCACTTGGCAGGTTTCCTCGATTCAGTAAATATTTTTTAATGTCTTTCCAAGGAAACTTTGTTTCATTATATAAATGTGGAGTTACACAAAACTGTGAGGTATTCCAATCACAATCCAGTCTCATTTGTTTTGTTAGACTAACAACCTGATCCACAAATAGGGAAACAGCTTATTGTAGGTCTGCAACTTCAGTGGCCAATTTATTGTCAGTTTGGTTTTGGGTAGTCCTTACTTGATTGGCATCTTGATGCCATTTTTGAACAATCTCTGTAGTTTGCACTCTCTGTTGTAAGGCAACGCCAGAAAGAGCTGCAGTAGCAGTCACTGTGATTATTCCCAAAATTGTAGCTGTTAAAATCCCTACAAATCTTTGTAAGCATTTTAGAATATGATTAAACAATTTATCTGATAAATACATTGCAGAGGGTTCTTGCCAAGGCCTACTTATTTTTATTGGCAACTAAATTCCATTTCTAGCCTTTGGAATATAGAGAGAGTCTTTATAACGGCAAAATGGTATAGATCTATTGACGCAAGTGTAATAATGACAATTATCGCAAGTTACCAAAAATTCAGATTCATAATAAACTGCTTCACCAATCATAATTAAATATGGCAATTTTACACAAGTTTGTTTATATCTGGTATCATTTAAATTAAAAGTCCATTTTTTGTGTGTCATGATTTTCTCTGCCAAAAGAATGTGTACATGTAGTTAATGACTGCAATGCAGTCATTGTTTTCTAAATTTGATTATGCATTGGGCTTTTGGGCATATGTGGCGCAGGAGGTCACCCTGTCACTCAAGCAATCGCGCCTCCTGTACAATTATCAGTTATGGTGATAGAAGTCTTTTTCTCATTCTTTTTTCCAAGTCAGATAAGAAAATGTATTAGCAGAGAAAAGTCGGTCATAAGGGCTCCAGTTTATCTTAGGGCCAAAGGATGATCCTGCGATTATGCGGCCAAAAGAGCCTCTACAACCCTCCCAGTGTAGCCAGTCTTTAGAGTCAGATACTTTTGGTTTTTTACAAAATGGCATATCTGGAGGACTGTTGTGATATTTGGTAGTGAAGGCCAAATTATTTGCCTGTAATAAAAATAATTGCACGTGGATATCATCCTCAGGTTTTACTACAGACATCAGCCAGGTTTGTATTTGAGATTTCGTGCAATGTTGACCTTTTCCTACACAAATTGGTGGTCGCTCCGTACCTACTTTATATTGATCAATACAGAGTCCTTCCTCTCTAGGAAAGGCGGATCCTCTATAATCATATGATCCTGGAATCCAATTAGAATCAATGACAAAAATAGGAAAAGGTGAATTCGCCCTAGTAACGATTTTATTCAAAGGCCATTGGGCACATATGCCCAATAATGAAAAGATGGATTTTCATTGCCAATTACCGCGTATTCAAGATGGAGATAAGAGCAAGGAAAAAGGTGCCCAACGTTTTGGGAGTATTAGTCTGAGCCAAGGTGTCATCTGCTTTTTCACATGTTCTCTTCAAGTGCCCCCGGTCACAAGTGGGGCTTGCCAGGTCTTGCGAGAGGGTCGGGGTGGCTTTCTCAGAGGGGCTATGGCCAGTTGATTTAGTTCTGCATCAACCACATCCATCATGATTTTCTGCGTCTTCCATTCTGGGATTGATCCCATGGCTGTGTTTCTATATCATCTGTCCATTCCCTGTCAAGACACAAGAATAACATTGATCCCACGTTTTAGCCCATCCCTTTTTCCACACATTTGTACTGTCATCTTTCTACCATATAGGTTGATAATTAGCAGAATTTTTTTCATAACTTGAGACCAACATTTTTCTACTGCTGTACTCTTGTCATCGTTTTTAATGTCCAAAAGTTTAAGGTAAATAATGCTTGGTGTAATCTTTCTTTACGACACAGTAACCTTTTCCTCTTTTGTTTTAATAACATGCTTTTAAGAGTTAAATGTGTACACTCAACGATTTCTTGACCTTGAAGGTTATATGGAATACCAGTTATATGTTTTATATTCAAATGAGAACAAAAGGTGGAAAAAGAACGTGAAGAATATGCAGGTCCGTTGTCAGTTTTAACTGGGTTTGGTATGCCCATAACGGCAAAGCAATTAGACATATGATATAAAACATGTTTAACTGTTTCTCCAGTAGATGGCGAAGCACAGATATAACCCGAAAAAGTATCTACTGTAACATGTACTATTCCTAATTTTCCAAATTCTGAAATATAAATTACATCCCTTTGCCATAATTCATTTGAAGAGAGACCTCGAGGATTGACTCCTGCTGAAAATTTTGGCTGATTAATAATCTGACAAGTTGGGCAATAGGATACAATATGTTTTGCTTGATTTTGTATCTTTAAATTATCATTAAAATGATTTTTAAAAAGAAAAAAAACTCATAAAATTTTAGATCCACAAATAATGTAACAAAGGAGGCTTCAGACTTCCATGTCGGGAATTTTGATCTAGAACAGTTATTCCCAATCTGTCTGTGTATTAGAACCGCCTTGAGAAGTTTTTATTAATATGATACATATGATAAGAGACTGGGTTCCATTCTAACATAATCAATCAGAATCTCTGGTGGGATCCAAGAGATCCCAGTGTTGAGAACTCCAGACCTACCGAGACCTCGACTGAGCGTTCTAATGGGCTTCCATGCCTCCACTTTCTGCCCCCATGCACCCAACACCAGGTTTCCATGGTGAATGCGATGGAGACATAAAAAGCCTTTTGACTATAGAATATATCCAGAGTTTATCTTAATTCCTTAATCTGCAAAACTTCACAAATCCTGTCAAAAAATTGCCTTTCCAACATTGTACCCCACCCCAGTCTTTATCGCTTGCCCTTTAATCTGATGGGGCTACCCACTCCTCCCGCCTCTGAATCTTCAGTCACTTTATTATGTCAAAGTGGGACCAGTCAAAATGCAACCCAGTCAGGACAGCTTAAACATGACCTCCCCAACATAAAGCCTTCCTTCTGACCTCTGTAGTCCAAAGCAATCTCTCTCTCTCTAAATTTCAACATATGGGGTGACCTCGCATATGGGACTGATCAGTGCAACCTTTTATTATGGTGGTTTTGTGTGAGACTCGCCATCCCTTACAAGACTGTGACCATAAATGATGGAGATCCTAACTTGCTTAGTTCAACAGATATTTACAGTGTCCAGAGGGGCACTGGTATGGATGAACCAGCAATTAAATATCGAAATACATCTATACTCTTTGGAAAATAGCTGCCTCTCTTAACTCTTCATATGCCTACCAACCTCTGTAACACCCCAGCCCCTCTACTCCAACACCAGATTTCTCTACAATACAGCTACCCAAGAGATGATAAGTGGTTCAGCAGGAGGCTCCAGGACCCTGTTTAAGCCAGCATTCTTTCTCATGGGTCAACACCTCTGTCCTGCCAGTAATATTTTTGTGTGTGTTTTCATTTTTGTTGTTGTTTTGAGACAGGATCTCCTTTTGTTCCTGAGGCAAGAGTGCAGTGGCATTAATGTCCCTTAATTCAGTTAAACTGACACTTACCATTAACAAAAACACCCCACATTCCTTTCCCTCCCCTCTCTCTATTTTTCTCTCTCTCACTCCTACACACACCTGTGTCTCAAAGTGTTAAAAATGATTTTATAACAGATTGTTTTTCATGCCGGTTAAAGGTAGAAAAGTATGAAAAAATAGACATCATTCCCTTGCCGTCTCTCTCTCCAAAACATTTTCTTTAAATCTTTATCCCTCTTTCTTCAAAACTCCATTTCAAACAAGTTTGTCCCCTTTCCCTTCTTTTAGCAACAAAACCACTCTTTTAGTGTACATAACTTGTCCCTCCCACCCCTGGTGGGGCTGTCAATTATGAGGATCTGAACCTCCCAAAACACAGAGATAAGCCCTTGATCCAGGAGAAGAAGTCAGCCAGAGTGCACAGATATTTCAGACACAGCTACCTGATAAGTAACCAAAAATGGGACCTATCAAACACAGGATCTCTTTCTCTTTAAGGGTATCAAATAATGACAGAGAAGGTAAATAGAAACCTCTCCCAACTGTATTCTCCCAATTTTATTTTCTTGTACTGCACTCAGACTTAAAAGTCAAACCAGCAGTCAACCAAGGGTGTCATGTGGATGTCATGCCCCTATCCCACTGTCAAAAGAGGGATTTGGGTCAGTTTGAATTAAATTTGCCTACATGTGATAGGATATCTAAAATAACAGTAATTTAAACAAATAGTTTAAAGGACTTTATTTTTTCTACTTAAAACATGTCAGGAGGTAACCAATGTAGGGCTGATATGGCTGCTATACAGTGTTAGGAACACAAATGTTTCCTTATTGTACAAGATGACTGCTTAAGGTCCAGTCATTAAATGTACATTCAGGTCATAGAAAGGAGACAGGTGTTAGGAAGAACACTAACCTGAAAATGTAAGGAGACTTACCAGAAGTACCTTACAGATCTTTCAGTTACATGTCATTTGTCAGTATTTGATCATGTGGCAACAGCCACCTACAAAGGAGACTGGAAAATGTAGTCTTTAATCTTGATTGCAATGTGCCAAGCTATAAATGGGCTTATTTTAAACAATAGGAGAAGGAAAATTAGAATTCCTCTTTAGAAGTTTTTTTCTGCAGTATTTTTTATAATTTATTTGGCTTCTTTTCTTCTTAGCCATTATCTTTATGCTAGGTGATCTTACTACCACCATGAAATTAGTATAATAGATAAAAGCAGAAGTTTTGCTATCTGGAAACCTGAGTTAGAATCACAACCCCACTATCTATGAACTTAATGATCCTGCCTCAAACAGTAGATATATTTGGCCCTTCTTTTTTTGTAGTAATACTAATCCCTAGCTGGTTTGCCTGTATGGGCATGCTTCTCTTCCTCCAAATGAGGAAGGGACTTTGCCCATCTCATTCACTGATAAATCTGCAAGACATGGAATAATATCTACTAATTAGGAGTTACCACATACATATTTGTTACCTTAATGAATTATTTGACAATTAAAAATCTTGTTAAGAATAATATTTAGTAACAAATAATTTATTCAAAATATTTAGGATTTAGTCTAAAACAGGTTAATTATTTAATACAAATACATATAGAATAGTACTGGTCAACTATAAACCATAGATTTAACATAGGTTATCCATATGAAGAAAATCATATTACAAGAACATGTGTTTTTCAAGATCCTATTGTCTTATAAAATAAACTGCATTTATATATTTCTCAGTTCTATATATACTATATAAATATACAAATATAAAATACCAGAAATAAAAGTATCTATCTTGTTATATTTTGCCTCTATTTTTATTTGTGAGTACTAAAATTACATATGAGTTTTATCTAGTTTATGTTCTACTTTCCAAATATTCCTCAATAATTTTAGTTCCCCAAAAATGTGTTTTTATTGCTTTCCTAGGCAACAAAAAGTATTTTTAAAAATTTAGGGAGATATGTTTTATAGTCTTATTAGGCCAAAGACTTTTTACTCAATTTATACATTAAATCATACAATAATTTAAGTAATTTGAAAAATTTTCTCAATTCAATAAAAAATTTTGTTTTGCCTCATCATTAAAAAAAGGAAGATGGTAAAAACCATGTTTGGAGAAAGTGATTTCTGGACGCTCTAAGAAGGCACAGAACTTCTCATCACACTCCACAGGATCTCTTGCTACGTCACAGACAAGTCTGTTGTCTGTCAGCATCATGAGATTTGCTTTCAACCCATTATATTTTGCATGAAATTGCTCATGAGATTCAAGGAGATTGCCATTACTAATCTATCACCCTGCATTCACGTAATAGCCCCATCCCATGTAAATATGTGTAATGGTTCACTCCTTGGGTGAGCTACTCATAAAACATCAACAGCCTTGGGGAAAGCAGAGTGTCTGTGCATGTAATCCCAATGTGTTTTGGAGAAGGTTTTAAACACCTGAGGAAGACCTGATGGCATCTGATTCATTCTGAAGTTTGGGTCCTGCATGAAGAGAGATTTTATGTGGACAGATGCTTTAAATCAGCTCTGCATACCATCACTGACCAGAAACTCTTCCTTAAATTGTTTATAAAATTTTCCTTTTTTGAGAAGGGCAGAAAATGTGGTTTAGCCCATCCCAGTGGTGTCTCCAGACATTATGAGATGAACACAATAGAATCTTCTGACCTACATTATTACTCTCATCTCTGTAGCTTCCCAGGGATGCCAGGGTCAAGAATTATGGGAGGAAAGTGCTAGACTGTGATTCAGATCAGTCACTGTTGAGAATCAGAGTGGCCACCGATGACCAGGAAATTCGGTCGGGAAGGTCAGTTACCCTGCAGTTAACTAACCCAGATTGCCTCAGAGGTATTCAGTGTTACCTCACTCATCCCAGTGGGAACATGGAACTCACAGAGAACACTTTGAGCCCTGGGTAGAACCAAAGGTACCTGGATGCCAATAACCAGATTGGGACTATGACTGGCCCCTGGTTAGCCAACTTAGGTGAAGAAGGGTCTTTTGTGTAAATGTTGCATATTTATTTTATTCCAAAATCCTAGAGAAAAAATCATCATATTTATGAGTGAACCCTACAGTATTAAATTTAGAGATTAGAAATGCTACTGTGGGGAGAGAGCCAGCAGAGAGAAGAATGCTCAAGAATCTTCCTTGGGTGTAGAGATCTGATAACAGAACCTTGAGGAAACATTTGTGGTTCAAAGTCATGACGGAGGGCAATCTCCTGAAAGTGGCATTTGACTTGCCGAGCATGAGGTCTGAACTGTTATTTTTCTTTTTAATGGAAAGGAAAGGAGAGGGATGGTAGCCAAAATGGTGGAAATGTAAATGCTGATATTAGGCAGCTACTCCTTTGTCCATTCATTCAGAAACATCACTAAGTGCCCTAGAACCATAGGATTCTAAGTGCCCTAGAATCATAGGAATATTGGAAGTCCATTTCCTTTGCTTGGAAGCTCTCTTCTCTTTTTCCCCATTTCCTAGAATGGATATCAATTTAGGTCTTGACAAAAGATCTTCTTTATAGATAATCGTGCTGATGACAGGACTCACTCTCAGAGAAATCATAATGCAGAACACTGATTCTCCACTAGAAATAATGCTGGAGAAGAATTGAAAATCAAGAGCTGTTATGAAACATTATGGCTTTCATGAGCCCAGCAGCATAAAGCCTACCCATGACCCTAGCACAGCATCTGTGTAACATGGCAACCACATAGACCTCTGAGTTCCAGAACATACGTGTAAACTGTGATGACAAGAGAAACCACTGTCCAGACACAAGAATCTAATGAACCTCCGCTGTGAGACATAGCTCAGACGTTGGTCATTTTCCATTCTTTAAAAAACAAACAAAAAAGAACAGTCACCTTATTTTGCTATTAGCAGCAAACACATTCACATCAGATATTGCTCAATCCATTCTCCATTTAATTAATTACTTCAAAGATAAATAAGCAATACAAATTAAGTGGAAGAACTTTCTGAACTAAAATATGAACTCTTTTAATATCACCCTATTTCCACTATTTCTGTATCTCTGGTTATCCAGTGCATGACTTGCTCCTTCTATATGGAACAAATGCAGCACTGAATCCATTATTCCCCCTAGTCTATTTATGATCTCCATATGTCCTGGTCTCCAGTTTTCTGTACAGCCTGCTAACCCTCTCTGAACTCAAACCACTCTATCATCAATCCCTATAAAGTTCTATCTTTATAGTAATCGCAGTACTCAAAACAGTTTCAAGTATACCTAGAGTGGAAGGAAGGATTATGACACTCAATCCATCCACATCATCTAAGAAAGCATTTGCTTATTCAGCAAACTCATCATGATACCCATTTGGGCAGGGCTTTAGATAAATCTACACCAAAGTTATTTCTTGTGTCTCTACTTAAATTTCTTCATGCTGCCTTATTTTCCTACCCCATATATAGATACTTCTATAATCTAGAGATAAATTTTATATTTTTAGATCATGCCCAACTAGCAGGGCTAACATGCCTGCAAGACTCTGGTTTGTATCCAATAGATACTTTTCTAACATTGTTTAATCTTCCATGAAAGTAATTACAATTTCTCTTGAATTCTTCAAAATGTTTTTAGAGGGACAGAAAGATGCTAAAAATATTTGTAAATGTTATCTAGTATATTTCTTATTTCTTTTTCAATTTGGAAATGATAAAAAAGTCTAACATGAAAATATTCATATAAATTTTCTGCATTTTAATTCACCTCTGACTTTTCAACACCCATTGCCTCTAACTTTTTTAAATGTTTTTGGTTTTCTCATTCACATTTTTGTATTTTTTTCTAATTTCTTTAGTAAGCTACCACTATTTATATTTACCCTTTAAAAACAAGGGAAAAATAAAATATCAAGTAATAATATTAAGAGTTTAAACAACTTGAATGAACTATGTAGAGAAGCCACTGGAAAGTATTACCAGGATTTGTCTATGGGTAGAAGAACAACATTACAGAGTTTTTACTCTTCTTGTTTTTCCTTATTTGCTTGTTTATATTTTTAGTTTTTCTGCAATGATCATGGCTTACATTATTTTTAGAGAACAAGAATAAAGAAGATAGGCATAAAAGACATTAAAGAGAATATAATATGGGGAATTCTTTAAGTAAAAGAAAATTATTCATAAGCTAAGTGACCTGCTCAGTTTGACATTTTCAATTCTGTATATAGGAATGGGTAATATATATGTTCTTCCAATGAGTCACACCTACTCTGGACATTCACATTATTCTAACTACTATGATAGTGTTAGTAGCTAGGTGGTTCTAACACTTATTATCTTTTATCACATTCCCATTAATGAAGCTATTTATGGAAATAAGAATTATTCTGACTCTGTAGGAGATAGGAGTTTTTGTCCATTGGTAGACACATGTTGAAATAGAGATTTTTTTAAAGGAGATAGTAAAATAAAAGTGATATGGAAGAATAAAATTATTCCATTCTATACTATTGTAAATATTTTAACATCTTGGAACGAAGACCAGAAAGTCTAAAGATGTATGGAAGCTTTTCCTTTTATCTATTTTCTCTTCTTGATGGGAACTTAAATTTTAATGAAAAATTTTTTCTTGGCGATAATTCTACCCATGGCAGCTTTCACTTCTTTATTTCTCAGGCTGTAGATGAGCGGATTCAACATGGGGATCACTGATGTGTAGAACACGGACACTACTTTGTTGAGGTCCAGAGAAAAAATTGCCCCTGGCCGCACATAGATGAAGAAGAGAGTCCCATAGAAGATGGAAACCACTGTCAAGTGGGAAGAACAGGTGGAAAAGGCTTTGCGCCTCCCATCAGCAGAGCGAATCCTCAGGATGGCAGAAACGATGTAAAAATAGGAGACTATGATAGTCAGGCTACTGACGGTTAGTAAAGCTCCAGCCACAATGAAAACTAACAATTTATTGATCCATATGTCAGCGCATATGAGAGAAAGAAGGGGAGACATGTCACAGAAG
>VBSM01003156.1:1533679-1551453 GCA_008086735.1 Cheirogaleus medius
CCCTAACAATATTTGTACCCCCATTATATGATGAAATAAATAAATAAATAAATATCCATTTTCCACCAAATTCTGCTCATAAAGATTAGTATTAAAATATTATCAGAATGAGAGAGACACAGCCGAGGTTGACAAAAATGGCGGAGTAAGGTGACCTCCTGGATTCCTGCTACCAGAGAAAGATGTGTAGATGTCGTTCTGCTACATGTAAGTAGATTGCTTCCCAGAACAGCACTGTCAATGGGCAGAAAATTAGCATGGGACACACAAAACAGTAAAAAAACAATAGGTGACAGGGACATAGGATCACTAAATTTGGGGAGTGCAAGACAAACAATAGAGAATAGAGCGTGGGATGGCTGCACCTGCCTGGGCAGTAAGTGCAGTGGGATCAGACGCACAGGAGAACGTCCTGCTTCCCCACTGATGTCCATACCCACTCAGACACGGACTTGCCTGAAGTGGGCGCAAAATTCTGGCAGGAGAAGTGGGACTCTTTGGAGAGGGGACAATAGCGGGAAGCATCTTGAACTATCCACAGCTCTGTGCCAGGACTGCATTGGGTGGGGGAGGGGCTGATCTTAGCTACCGTAGGAGGGAGTTAAGAGACAGGTAACTTGCCTCTGGCACTCAGCTGGCCCACATCAAGGGAGGTGAACACTAAGTAGGGCACTCTAACCTGGAAACCTCTGCAGGCGAATAGGCCCACTCAGAGTGGGTCAGAAAGAGAGAGATCTCCTGCTGGAGGCCTAAGACTGTGGGAAGGTGACATAAAAGAGACACCCTGGTGTCTGAGCTCCCCCATTAGGCACCTGTCAACTCCTGAACTATCGCCCCCAGTGCCAGCACTCTACAGGTGGGCGGTCGCCATTTTCAGAGTCCACAACCCAAATGCTGTGGTGCACTCTGGTGTCAGGCAGCTCCCTTCCCCCCCCCCCCCCCCCCCCCGCCCAGGGACTCTCATTACTAGCTCTGCCCTTACATGACTTATGGTCTACTAACTAGGCCCATTTTTATGGGTGAATTCTGAATACTTCCCCAGTCATGGGAGGCTAACACCCACGAGACTTACAGGTGCTGGAGTGCTGGGCAGACTGGGCCACCACCGCTTTCTCCTGGCCAGCAACTTACTCCTGCGAAAAGCGGTAGATTCCACCCCTGGAGGTAGGGAAAGACAGGAAAAGCCATTTTCCTTCTGTGACTAGAATGAATCCAAGGGGCTCTGGTGTAGATCAATAGTTGACAGCCCAGTGACTTTCCTCCTAAGACCTGTTTAGGTCATACAGTAGGATCATAACTCTGTTGCTGGATTTCTGAGTCCAGTGGGCTGCCAACAGAAAAGAAGGAAAACTGAGGAAGGGAGGCATATAGGTTGTATCTTGAAATATCCATCATTAATCCAACAGCAAAATCAAATGAAAATGTTCATGGCATGTGTGACAGAAGAGGTACTAAAAAACGTCTCACAGCATTCTCCTCCAGTCAAAAGATTCAAACGTGTTTTAGTTACTTGCAAATATGTAAAGGGAAGAGCTGCTGGTCTTTTGTTGTCTCAGAGGCAAAGGAGCTTGGAAAAGAAAAGACCTTGAGGGATGTAACTGAAGATTAATAAGAAAAAGCTAATACTTTAGTAGTAAAATACTTCAAGAATACCATATTTTCTAAACATAGAAACTCATCGCCATTTACTTATATTTTTAATATGTATCACACAAAAAGATAGAAACAGCATTTTCAGTGTCAAAATAAATTTAAGTCATGGAAAAAATTTAGAAGCCTGAACCTGAAATATACACATTGATGACCTCCAATAAATGCCTCTGTAAACACAGGTGGAGAATTACTTATAACATTGAAAATTGCTGTGCTTTTGAAATTGGTATTAAACCTAAAATTCTGTGTGAAACAATACCGTTGTCTGTAGAAAAGTCTATAAAGCTCGATTTTTCCCAGCATTATCATGCCAAAGATTGTAATCATGAAAAAATATATATATAGTACTAGGCATACATGTGACTTTGAGCATAAGAAGAACAAGAATTCAACTCAGCCAGTCAGAAGCTTGTGTTATACTAGGTAAAGCAAAGAAATAAGACTGAGAGAAGCCAAGAACTCTGAATTCTCACATTCTATGAGCCCATAAATCTTCCAGTACATTTCATTATCTCTATGGCAAATGCAAAATTCAACCAAAATGTACATTTAAGTTAGGTCATGGAAACCAAAAACAAAACTATATACTCTATTTGTACCAAGTTCTTCTTCATAGTGGCCTTAGAGATGATGTTTTTCCCAGGCTTCTAAATTCCTTTTTGCACACCTGGCCTCTGGAATACAATGTAGGTCATTGTGTAACTCACCCATCTGACGAAACAAGCCCTAGACTCTTTGCCTGCCTATACCAAAGTGAATTACAAAACCAAGTTTCTGATAAGAAAATAAATTACCCTATAAATTTTCTTTCTTGTCAGCTTCTTCAGGTGTCCAAACAAGAAATAGTAGAGTGACACAATCTTGACAACTGAGCCTTCCAATAGCATTTCTAAAGAGACTTCATTGACTCAATTCTGCTCAGCACATGGGAAATATTTTCCTAAATAACTTTTCAGTAAATTGGTGCCAACTCCCTCAAGGAACCACAAGCTCAGGCAAGCAGGTCCACAGGGAAGATATTAAAGTTATTTTCTTAGAAAATAATTTGGCAGATTTTGGATTAACTGTAATTGCACACATTAATCTCTCTCACTCTCTCTCTCCTTTTACCCCCCACCACAAAAAGGAGAGATATTTTTTCTAGAATTTCTAAATGAATGCATATTTGAAAACTCTGAAAGAGATCCCTGCTTCAGAGACATTATAGATAGAGGGGAATTTAAGTGTGCGGCAGCCCTAGGGACCTAGTCGTTGGTGCGGTTCTCCATAGGTGAGATCCCTGCAACCAGAAGGGTTTGTAAATAATCTCATGGAGGTGGTAAAGCTCAAAGGGAGGCTAACATATAGGGAACTAAAAATAAAGTGAACTGGGGGCTTCAATGCAGCAATGGATAGCCATAAATCTGGACAGCAACTTTGAGAGATAAAGAAGGTCCACATTGGCTTTATGAAATTTTCAAATGATAAGTTTGAAAATGTATTTTTGTATTTAAACTTCTTGTCCATTTTAACATTAGGCAAAGGAGTTGAATTTTTTTTTCCTGTATATATTGATGAGTCCTTCAAGGTATTACAGAAAAGACATGACATTTATTCACAGAAAACTTGCCACAGGACATTAATCTTATCACTAGTTGTGTTTGCTGCATGTTGCACACTCTTCTAAGCACTTTGAGAAAATACACTTTTCGTATGACAAAAGAACCCAATGAAGTGGATCTACAGAATAGCCTAGCATCTCCTACTCCCCTCCCTCCCTCACTCCACTTTCTTTTCTTGAAATTAGCAAAGCAGGGTCCTATATCAGGTTCTTCACTGTCTTTCTTTGTTTTGCCTAAACAGTTTCTTTCCAGATATCCTCACAATTTACTTCTTCACTTTTTTGAGGTTTCTGCTACAAGATCTCCTCATCAGAGAGGCCTTCTGCAATCATCCTTTGTAATACAGGATGGCTGACCCTGACCCAACTGTCATTAACTTTCTTCTCTTTCCCCAGTTCTATTTTTCTTCAAAGCAGTCACTATAACTTAGCATTGGGTTCTTATTGCATCCACCCACTCTGTATGAATGAGGAGCAATTTTCTAGATTTTCCACAATATATTCCCCAGTTTCCAAATAGTTTCTTTAAAAGGAAGTATTCAATATGTATTTTTATTGTTTTATTTGAGAATTGGTGGATAAAAGTTGAATTTCATTACATGTATATATTATATAATGGTGAAGTCTGGGCTTTGTACCCATCACCTCAATAGTGCACATTGTGCCTCATAGGTAATTTTTCATCCCTCATCCCCTCCCCACTTTTGAGTCTTCAATATCCACTGTACCCCCACTCTGTGTGTCCTTGAGTAGCCATAGTTTAGCTCCCACTTATAAGTAAGAACATGCATAACTTATTTTTCTGTTACTAAGTCACTTCATTTAGGATGATGACCTCCAGTTCCATCCACATTGCTGCAAAATACATTATTTTATCTTTTATTTAATGGCTGGGTTGTGTTCCATGGGGTATGTGTGTTTGTGTGTGTGTGTGCATACACATACATACATACATATCATATTTTCTTTATCCACTCATGGGTTCATGGGCACATAGGTTCATTCCATATCTTAGCATTTCTGAATTGGGTTGGGATGAATAAATGAATGCAGGTAATTGATAAAATGATTTATTTTTTTGTTTTCTTTGAATGTATACCTAGTATTGGGATTGCAGGATTAGGTGGTAGATCTACTTTTAGTTCTTTGAGAAAGGTCTACACTGATCTCCATAGAGGTTGTACTAATTTATATCCCTATCAACACCATCAACAATGTGTAAGTGTTCCTTTATCACCACATCCATGCCAACATTTATTGTTTTTGAATTATTAATAATGGCCATTCTACTTAGAGTAAGATACTATCTCATTGTGGTTTTAATTTGCATTTTTCTGATAATCAGTTATCTTGAGCATTCATGTTTGCTGGCCATTGTCTTTCAGCTTTTTATTTTTTTTAGAATTTTTATTTGAAAATATAAGGAAATATAATTGTTCTTGTTACATGCATGAATTGTATACTGCTGAAGTCTGGCTTTTAGTGTACACATTACCTAAATAATGTACATTGTACTTATAGATAAATTTTTATCCCTCAGTTTCCTTCCACGCTCCCCCTTCTTAATTTCCAATGTCCTTTCAGCTTGTTTGAAAATGTGTAACCCATTGTTGATCTCCCACTTTATTAGTAAGAACATGTCGTATTTATTTTTGCACTCCTGAGATACTTCACTTAGGATAATGCTTTCTCCAATTCCATCCAAGTTGCTGCAAAAGACATTATTCCATTCCTTTTTATGGCTGAGTAGTACTCCATGGTGTATATACACCACGTTTTCTTTATCCACTCATCAATTGATAAGCACTTGGGTTGATTCCATATCTATGCAATTGTGAATTGTGCTGCAATAGAGATTCGGATACATGTGTCTTTTTGATATAATGACTTCTTTTCATTTGGGTAGATATCCAGTAGTGGAATTGCTGGATCGATTGGTAGATCTATTTTTAGTTCTTTGAGGAATCTCCGCACTGTTTTTCATAGATTTTATACTAATTTATAATCTCACCAATAGTGTATATGTATTCCTATTTCAGTTCATCCTCACTAACATCTATCGTTTCCTGATTTTTTATTAATGGCCATTCTGGTAAGTGTAGCTGTTATTCGACTGTGCTTTTAATTTGCATTTTCCTGATCATTAGTGCTGTTAAATATTTTTTATATGTCTTTTGGCCATTCATATGTCATATTTTTAATAAACTTTGTTCATGCCTTCTGTCCATTTTTTAATGAGGTTTTGTTTTTCATCATGATTTGTTTGCATTCTTTGTGGATTCTGGATATTAGCTAATTGTTAGATATACAGTTTGCAAATATTTTCTCCCACTCTGTAAGTTGTCTATTTACTCTGTTGATTATTTCCTTTGATATGCAGAAATTTTTAATTTAATTAATTTCCATTTAATTAATTAATTTATTTTTGCTGTTGCTATGATTGCCAGTGAGTTCTTCTTCATAAATTTTTGCCTAGGACAATGTCTAGAAGAGTTTTCCTACATTTTCTTCCAGAATTTTAATGATTTCAGGTCTTACATTTAGGGCTTTTATATATCTTGATTTATTTTTTGTATTAAAACATGGTTAGAGAAAGGAATCCTGTTTCATTAATCTGCATGTAGCTATCCAGTTTTCCTAGCGCCATTTATTGCATATGGTGTCCTTTTCCAAGTGTCTGCTTTGTCAAAAAGCAGTTTGTTTTAGCTATGGATTTATTTTTCTTCTCTATTCTGTTCCATTAGTATATGTGTCCATCTTTACACTAGTACCCTGCTGTTTTGCTTATTATAGCCTTGTAATGCAATTTGAACTTAGTTAATGTAATGGCTGCAGATATGTTCGTTTCACTTAGGATTGCAATGCCTTTGGGGGCTCTTTGTTGTTGTTGTTCCATTTTAGGATAGTTTTTTTTCTAATTTTATGAAAAATAGCATTGGTATTTTCATAGGAATTGCTTTAAATCTGTAGATTTCTTTGGGCACTATGGTCATTTTAACAATATTATTCTTCTAATCCATGTATGTGGGATGTTTTACCATTTATTTGTGTGGTTTATGATTTCTTTCAGTGTTTTTAGTTTGGCTTGTAGAGATCTTTCACCTCCTTGGTTATATATGTTCCTAGGTATTTCCATTTTTTACAGCTATTGTAAATGGGGTGGAGGTCTTCATTTGTTTCTCAGCTTCATCATTATTGGTGTATAGAAAAGCTATTGATTTTTGTACATTGATTTAATAACCTGAGGCTTTGCAGAATTTATTTACCAAATGTAGGGGTTTTAGAGGAATCAATGAATTCCTCTAAAATAAATATTTGAAAACTCTAAGAAATAAGAAAATATTTGAAAACTCTATGTATCCAAAATCATCTATATATCTCAAAATCCTCTATATATCTCAAAATCCTTTTTTCCTTAGGATTTTGTAGGTATAAGATTATATCATCAGCAAACAGAGATAATTTTACTTCCTCTTTTCTAATTTGGATGCCCTTTCTTTAATTCTCTTGTGCCTGATAGCTCTGGCTAGGATTTCTATTACTATGTTGCATACAAGTGGTGACATCCTTGTCTTGCTCCAATTTAGGGGAAAGGTGTTCAACTTTTTCCTATTCAGTATGATATTGGTTGCGGATTTGTCATATATACCTTTTATTATTTTTAGGTATGTTTCCTCCATGCTTCGTTTGTTCAGGGTTTTATCATGAAGGGGTGCTGGATTTTGTCAAATGCTTTTTCCACATATATTGAAATTATCATATGGTTTTTGTTTTTAATTCTATTTATGTGATGAATCACATTTATTGATTATTTTATGTTGAACCATCCTTGAATCCCTGGAATGAAATACACTTGACCACGGTGAATTATCCTTTGAAGTGATGCCGGATTTGGCTTGCTAGTATTTTGTTTAGGATTTCTGTGTCTATATTCATCAAAGATATTGGTTTGTAGCTTTCTTTTTTGTTGAATACTTGCCAAGATTTGATACCTGCGTGATTTTGGCTTCATAAAATGAGTTGAGGGGATTCCCTAATTTTCAATCTTTTAAAAAAGTTTCCATAGAGTTAGCACCATTTCTTTTTTCTGTATCTGCTAGAATTTGGCTGTGAATCCACGTGGTCTCAGGCTTATTTTTGTTGGTACACTCTTTATTACTGATTCAATCTCATTACTCATTAATCTCAAAAGTTTATTAATTAGTATTGCTCTCAATAACTATTTTAAAGAAATGAGTAAATGAACAAATGGATGCATAATGCTAATAGTATAGCTTTAGGAAGAAAGGGGAGGAAATTAATCTAATAACTTTCAGGGCTTCGTTAATGAGACCCTTGTCTCACTACATAAAAAAATAAACTTAAAATGGATTAAAGATTTAAATGTAAGACCTAAAACTGTGAAGCTAATTTAAAAAAATATATAGGGTATACTCCATCACATTGGTATGGGAAATAATTATATATGTGTATGTGTGTGTGTGTTTGTGTGTGTGTGTCCCTAAATGCACAAGCAACAAATGCAAAACTAGACAAACTGGTTTACATCAAACTTCAAAGCTTCTGGACAGCAAAGAAAAAAACTATCAGTGAAGAGAAACCCATGAATTGAGAGAAAATATTTGAAAACTCTATATCTCGTGAGAGGCTAAAACCAAAATTGCATAAGGAACTCATAGGACTCAATAACAAGAAATAAATAACCCAATTATAAATTAGAAAAGGGCCTTAATAGGCATTTCTTAAAAGAAGACATACTAATGGCCAATAGGTATATGAAAAAATGTTCAACCTCATTAATAATTGCAGCATTATTCATAATAGCCAACATATGGGGTCATATGGATAAAGAAAAGGTGGTTTATATATTCAATGACATATTATTCAGCCATGAAAAAGAAGAAAATTATGTCATTTGAGACATGGATGAACCTAGAGGACACTGTGCTAAATGACATAAGCCATCCACAGAAAGACAAATACTGCATAATCTCACTCATATATGTAATCTAACAAAGTGAAACTCTATAGAAGTAAAGAAGCTAAATTTAAAGCCTCTGCAAGCCAAGGCTCTGACTAGGAAAGAGCTTGGCACTGAGAATTGGGATTATTAATTAATCCCAATTATTATTGGGATTAACATTGTTAACATCTCAAATTAATGTGCACACTCAGTGCAATCCCAAACAAAATTCCAGCAATATTTTTTATAGATACTTACACAGTGACTCTAAAATTGGCATCAGAAGCAAATGGCCTAGAATAGCCAGAACAATTTTTAAATGAAATAAGGTGAATGAATTACTTTTTATTTACCTGTGTTTGGGACTATGTTTTTTTAAATTTTTAATAGATAAATAATACTTGTAAACATTTATGGAATGCAAAGTAATATTATGATATGTGTCATATGCATACAGTTTGGAATGATTAAATGAAGCTAATTAACTTATCCATCACCTAACCTAGTTATCATTGTTTTGTGGTGAGAACATTTAGTTTTAGCAATTTTGAATTATATACTATGTTATTATTAATTGCATTAACAATGCTGTGCAACAGATACTGACCCTTACTTCTCCTGTCTAAATGAGCCTTTTCATCCTTTTAACAACACCTTTCCTTCCCCCTCCTCCAGACCATACTCTGTTTCTGATTTTCCTACTTATTTTGATGTGGATATTTTTGCAGTTGTTTAGCATGCAGGAGTCTTTCAACTAGTTTCTGTTTTCTCTCACAGGTATTGATCCATGCATATTTATTAGATGCATCTGCCAGAAAGCAGATAGTCAGGACCCTCCTATTCCAACACATTGCTGATGCTATTCTCTCAAGAACTTATTATTTTTCAGTTTTGTGGGCCATAAGTCTGACACAAGTCCTTATTGAGCTCTCATCAAGGTGTTGATGAGATTGCTCTTCTTCCATAGGTTCTAGGGGAAAATCTCTTTCCTGGCCTTTTCCAGTTTCTAAAGGCTTCACACATTCCTTGGATTGTGGCTCCTTTCCTCCATCCTCAAAAATGGTAAAATTGCTTATCTCTGACCATTTTTTCCTAGTTACATCTCCCTCTCACCACAATGTGGAGATATTATCTGATTTTAAAGACCTGTCTAATTAGATAGGGCCCCAAGATAATCTGTCTATTTCAAGGTCCTTAGACTAATCATCTGCAAAATCCCTTTTGCCATGTAAGGTAACATATTCACAGGTTCCTGGGATTAGGATCTGGACATCATTAAAGACCACTATTCTGCCAATCACACTATCTCAACAGGTGCTATGCTTTGTTCTCCCCTACGTGAAACTTCATTCCAACAAACTTGAGTGTTCTTTCCTCCTTGCCTCTGTTAATCTCCTCAGCCCTACCTAGAATGCTTTTTCTATAAACTATGGATAATCTCAATTTTATTTGTCTTTCCAAACTAACTCCTCCCGTAAAATTTTTACCAACCACTCCAGCTCGCAATGACCAGTCCTTCTACTAAAATCTTGTGGCACATTATGACATGAACAAAGCAAATGGTACTTTGAACTGCAGGTTTTCTTTTTCCTTTTATTTTTAAATGGAAGATGAACTTTATTAAGTATGTTTTTTATTTTAAAACATTTAATTGGAAAATAAATATTATATATCTTTAAGGTGGACAATGTGATGATTTTATACACATATACATTGTGTGATGATTACTGTAAGAAAATGAATTGACACATTCATCACCATCCATGTTGTACATTAGATCCCCAAAACTTAATCATTGTATAACTTGAAGTTTATTTTCAATTTTGACCAACATCTCTCCATTTTCTCAACATCTAGTCTCTGGTAACTTCAGTACTATTCTGCTTATATGAGTATGGTTATTTTTGATTTTACATATAAGTGAGATCATGAAGTATTTGTCATTTTGTTCCTGGCTTATTTTACTTAGAATAATGTCCTATGAACACCCATGTTGTCACACATGACAGAATTGTTTTCTTTTTAAAGACTATATGTATTCTATTGTGTATATATACCACATTTTCTTTCTCCTTTCATCTATAGATGAACACATTTGCTCTGTTAATATTATAACATATCACAAGATTTTAGAAGGATTCATCATCGAGAGCTGGAGTGGTTGGTAAAAAGTGTTGATTTCATATCTTAGTTATTGTGAATAATACTTCAGTGTACATGGGGGTGTGGATATCTCTTCAGCAATCTGATTTTAATTCCTTGGGATATATAACTAATAGTGGAATTGCTAGATTATATGGAAATTCTGTCATTAGTGTTTTTAGAAACCTCAATACTGTTTTCCACAATGACTGTACTAATTTAAATTTTCTACCAACAGTGCAGAAAATGAGAAAAGTTTCCCGTTTCTCCACATCTTAGCCAACATATGTTATCTTCCATCTTTTTGACAGCTGTTCTAAAAATTGTGTGGTGATATCTTTTTGTAGTTTTTAATTGTATTTTCCTGATGATTAGTGACATTGAGCATTTTTTTCATATAACTGTTGCTCATTTGTATGCTTTCTTTTGAGAAATATCTATACATGTTTTTGCCCATTTTTTAATCAGGTTATTTGTTTTATTGTTATTGCATTGTTTGAGTTTCTTATAGATTTTGGATGATAGCCCCTTTGGATAATAGCCCCCCTTATCAGATATATGGCTTGCAAATATTCTCTTCCAGTCTGTGTGTTATCTCTTCACTCTGTTAGTTTTCCTTTGTTGTTGTTGTTTTTTATTTTGTTCTTGGTGTTAGGTAAAAATCAGAAATGTAGAAGGTTTTCAGTTTGATGCAATTTCATTTGTATACTTTGCTCTTGTTGCCTGTACTTTTGGGGTAATAGCCAAAAAATCATCACCAAAAACAATGTAATTATGATTTTTCCTTATGTTTTCTTATAGTGGTTTTAAAGTTTCAAGTCTTATATCTAATTCTTTAATCCACTTTAAGTTTTGTTTTTTGTATCTCATGTGATTAGGTCCAATACTTCCTTCTATGTGTGAATATCCAAATTTCCCAACACCATTTATTAAAAAGACTATCCTTTCCCTATTGTGTGTTCTCATCATCTTTGTCAAAAATGAATCAAAAATAAATGTGTGGATTTAATTCTAGGATATCTATTATATTCCACTGGTCTGTGTTTCTTTTTTATGACAGTATCATGAAGGTTTTGTTACCATACCTTTGTAATATATTTTAAAGTCAGGTAGTGTGATGCCTCCAGTTGTTCCTTTTGCTCAAGATTGCTTTGTCTAATTGGGGTCCTTTGTGTTTCCATACTTTTCTATTTCTCCAAAAAATTCCACTGGAATTTTGTTAGGCATTACATTACATAGATATTTTAACTATATTAATTTTTCCAATAAAGGAACTTGAATATCTTCATATTTATTTGAGTCTTTTTCAATTTCTTTTGTCAATGTTTTATAGTTTTCAGTATAAAGATCTTCAAATTCCTTGGCTACCTTTACTGCTAAGTATTTTTTTAAGCTACTATGCATGTAATTGTTTTCTTAATTTCTTTTTCAGATAGTTCATTGTTGGTGTATAGAAATGCTTCTGATTTTTCTATGTTGATTTTCCACCCTCCAACATTATTGAATCTGTTCATTAGTTCTAACAGTTTTTAGTAGAGTATTTAGGATTTTTATAAATAAGATCATGTTGTCAGCAAACAGAAAAAATTAATTTCCTCCTTTATTATATGGATGCCTCTTATTTATTTTTCTTCCCTAAATTTCTGACTAGTATTTTTTAATGAATTCTCTTTTACAAATCTTATCACAACTTACACAGACCATCCATGACATGCTTTGACTTTTTTGTTCTGTCTTAAATTTCCCCTTTTTTACATAACCAGTCATTTTATTTCAAGACAAAAATTTACTTGCACTCATTCTTAATACCAAATTATCTTCTTTTCTCCTTAATCTTTCTTATCAAAAAATACATCTTCATATCCATAACTTTCTTGACTATTCTTCCTCCTATTTACTGGTAACTTTTCAGCTTGTTTTATTTTTTTCCTAAATCAATTTTTAAATAACCTCCAAATCAAACAATTTTCCAATAATAATATGTTTTATGAATTTTATATAAATTTTAAACCAAAAATTCTTTTCTTTGGTGCATTTTATATATAGAATTGCATATATCTACTGGAGTTATAATTCTTAGTAATATTCTATATTAGGGAAAACCTAAGAAGCAAGATACTTTGAAGTGCCTGTCAGTCATATATCAGTGTTTTATGGATGAGAACTATTTTATTAATTTTAGAAAACATGTTTAGTTAAAACATAATTTTTCTGTGAGTCGGAAATATCCAAGTCATTTAATTAGTATGTATTATTTAACTTAATAAAATGTTCAGATTCTAAATTATGTGTTCACCTTCAAGTATTAATTTCACTTTAAATTTACCAAACTTGTTTATTTTTATAATTTTATCTAGATTATTCATAAAAACTGAAATAAAAGACAAAGCTAGTCACCAAATTCAGTTATTTTCCTGTCAATCATTTTTATAGCCTGTGAATATTAGATATTCACCTAAGCAAAAATGTTAAATGAGGCATTTTGCCTACAACTCAGAAGATCCAGCTGTTTACATTAAACCAACAATATTAAATTAGTCTTCCTTATCAAAAGTCACACAAACACAGGTAAGTTTTTCTTTTGGCTGGGTTTACTGTTTCCTACCCTTTTTATTAAATGCTGACACCTTAAAACATCTAACAGAGGCAGGCCATAAAAATGATGAGTAAAAGCACAGGCAAAAACATATGGTGAGAATTTGGCAGACATTTTTATATTTGATTTACCAAAGATTACCAAAGTTGAATATATGTAAACTTGCAAAGTATTTAGACTCACTTATTTAACTTATGAGCATGGCTTGATTTCTTAGCCAATTCGGTGCCATGTAGATACAACATACCACACATGTACACACACATAAACCTATCTGCACACATGTACACATGTGCACAGAAGCATCTAGTACTTTTTCCCTCTGAATTCCAATCATGAGATAACAATGTAAATTCACCAGTTTGCAAATGATAGTTGGATCCAATTATGTATGACAAATTAGTATTTTTCATATGGCTAAAGCTTATTTAACTCAATAGGGAATCTAATGAAGCCTGTGGACCAACCTTTGGGTGAAGCAGTTTCCATGGCTGTTTCAGTTTACAAAAAGGCTCTCATATCTCTTTTATCTGAGGTTTAAATAATTTTTTAGTGTTTCCTTTTTCACAAGCACTGCCTGCACTAAGAGGCTTTGAATTAATAAGATCATACATGGTGAGTTTTATCTCAACACTTGTCACTTAACAACTGAAGGTTCTAAGTCATCAGAAAGGAAAACATAGAAAGAGAGCCTAACAGACTTCACATTTTAATTCTACAGTGGCAGATTGACAATTTGACCTCTGATTTTTCCTTGAGGGAGTAAATTCAAGGGATTGAAAAAAAAACCCTATTGTAGTAAAATGACTCTAACTAGAGTGGTGAGGCTGTACTCATCATTTCAGGACAGATGTGATGGACTCTTGAACCAAAACCAGAAGCAAACTGGAAAGTCATAGTAAAGTGGGAGTTGGGGGGCATGATATGGTTATCCCAGAAAGTAATGAGTCAGGAGGGGGAAAGAAAGAGGTGGCCACCATTTACTAGCCAGAATTAAAAGGAGATAGAACAGAGGGCAAAGGTAAGAGAAAATGCCAAAATATGCAAAGAATCAGAATTGACCATTGCACTGAGGTGTCCTTGGCCCTTACCTGAAGGCCAAACATGGGCCTGGACCCTTCGTTTCAGGCAGTATGTTCTAGATACCTTATCTGGTAGAATTCAAACCCACTTACATGTTGTCTGGTGGAAGTCAAACTCACAAGTTCCTTGCCTGCTAGGACGCAAAACCACATCTTTTAGGTCTCACAAAGGAGATGTCTTCCATTTTCCAAAAGTGAGTCCTGAATCTCACAATGTGAAAATGGGAAGGAAAGTACTAAGAGGCTCTAAATGAAGTTGCCAATTCAAGAGTGAAAGTGCCAGCAGAGATTTCTCTGCCAGAGTCCAGGGGAGAGGTGAAACCTGATCCTCGCCTGCTAGGGTGATCAGTATTGGGGAGTCAATTCCCTTACAGACAACTTGCATGGATGAATATAAGGCAACTCAGGAAGAGACAGAGAAGGAGAATGTTTTTGTGGTCATCACACTTCTAGTCACTACACAGTGTGTGGTTTATCTCTCCACCAGTATCATCAGTCCTTCTTCAGGGACAGCCTGTTTGACCATGATCTGCACAGAGTGAGACAAGCCTCTCCCACCTCTGCTGATCACCTCTCCAGGTGAGCTGTCGCCAGCCAGAGGGAACACGTTCTCACAGCCTGAGAGTACTTAAGTCATTTATTATTGTCTTGAAGTCACCTTTAAGTCTAGTTACCAAAAAGTGAGTAGGAGGGGAAAAAGATGCCAAATCAGTCCCATCTGCATCATGAGAGAATCACCTTATTGGCACAGGGCTTTGGGCTCTTTGAGCAATAGAAATTGACCAGAGGCTGAACAAGATTTATAGGCAAGGCTTAGTTGGGGCTTATGCTGGAGCACGAGGGCAACAGCACAAAGGACAAAGTTTAGGATAGCTCCAACAGTGGAGTTTCGGGAGAGTTTTAGCACCAGGTGGCAAGGTAAGAGATAAAGTTGACATGTAAGCATGCAGGGGTAGAGATTGTCTCAAGGTTGAGCAGTTTTAATACATGCTTCTGCATGGGTCTCATGACTCAGAAGCATGCTAAATCTCCACCCTGGGCATGATTTTCAGTATTATCATGAGGGGATGGGTCAGTACAATTCAGTGCTGGGTCTGAAATGAAAACAAAATACAATAAGAGCTGTAATCACACCATGCCCAGGAACAGTAAGGACACAAAGGATTTTCAGTTCTATTGAGAGTGTTCATGATTAGACAAAAGTAAGGCTTGAACTGAATTTTGAAGATTGAACAAGCAATTCCCTAGGAAGACAGCATGGTATGGGGCACTCCAGGCAATAGGAGCCACCCAAGCAAAGGTACAGTGGCCTCCCTGTGACCTCATGCATAGTCTATTTCCTGGCTAATGATATGAGCACAGGAAATGTAAGAGAGCAGCAGATAGCAAACCACAGGTGGGCAGGGAGCACACACTCGTCCTTTCTTGTGCATCATCCAAGAATTATCCAGTACACAGTATGTTCGCAGAAGATGAATGTTATTAAACCCCATATTATCTGTAGATTTAATCTCTATATCCAGTAGAGCAAATTCAAAAGTACACTTTTGAATTGTCTATGGTCAGGAGAAGACTAACTGCCTAAAATTGATCTAATAACAGGGAAATCAGTTATGGCCAGAACACAATACAGATATCCTCTAACATATTGTTTCTTAATTTACCATCTTCAATGACTATAAGAAAAAAATTTGTTTTTATTCAAATTATAAAGAAAATATGTGTATGAATATGATCATCCCTATTATCAACTTTTGCAATTTTGATAGTCAAATTTTGCATTTGTGGTTTTGAAAATCTTGACCTCAAATCATGAGCCAAAGTGACAGCTTTAGACTTCAAATTCAATATTCTCTAAGATCCGCAAGTCCTCTGTTTGAGAACAACTTTGTCTGATGCGATGCCTCATGGGAGATGCGGATATGGAGACCCTGAAAGGGGAAGTAACTTTGTGATGCACCCAGCTACTCAGTGTGGGCACAGGCACCCAGGTGCTTGAATCAGTGATTGCTGGATCACTGTCCAGCCACTGCTCCTCTGAACAGGCAGGCACCAGAACCGTGACTTTGGGATCTCCAAATACACATCCAAACTTGGAACTACCTCATGATTCAAAATGCTGCAATTGACCTTAAGGCTCAAAGTTTCAGTTTCTGATTTATCTTGCACTATGTGTGTTTCCTGCCTCTCTGAGAATCTAGAAGCAGGCAGAACAGATCAGGATAAAGAACTCCATCCTAGAGTAATAAAAATAGGGCTTTCTTTTTTTTAAAGTAAACCACATCCTCTGACCCTCTCATACCAAGGAATTTGTGATATCATGCATATAGAAGGGATTTTTACTTACATTGTGAGGAAATGGTACCATGAAACTTCTGACTCTAAAGAAAAGATTGCTTTTTTTATTCATTGAAATGGAGTGGTAACTGCTTTCCTGTTTGGAAATGTTAAAACAAACAATCTGTGCTGTGTTTTATATATATTTGATAATAAGTAGTCACCGAAAATATGAATAAATGACTAACTGATCTAACATAAATGCCCACTGAATGTAATTAATAGCTTGGAAATAGGAGGTGAGCCACAGTGTGTGGGATTTGTGTAACTGGGTGTTCAGCAGAATGGCCCAAGGAACTTTTGAGAAAATGCAGACTATGGAACACCTTCCACCCCCAGATTTCCACAGGCAGAACCTGACGTTTATAAAACCTTCCCCAGTCACGCTGATGATCATCTGATCATCTAGTCCACCCAAATGAGTTCCTGCCATATTTTCAGAGCAAAGATCTAAGTTAAAATGATGCAATCACCTATGCCAATTATAATCCTATACAACATGCAAAACCTTCTGAGATCCAGATCATTGGGATCCGATGCTCCTTTCCTTCATCCAGCTATTCTCCCTGCTTGAGATAGTCCTTATTCATTCATTGAACATTGATTATTAAATGTCTACGGTGCTTCCCGTGTGGGCAAAATAGTGAATATAATACAAATGGCCATTTTCTCATGGAGCCTATATATCTCAGTCACTGGATCACAATGAGAATTCTATCAGGAAGTTTCTCTGAATTTATAAACTTGACTTTTTAAATTTCCCGGCATCTCACTTTTCATATTTGCTACAGACAAGCCCTCTTGGTTTATTGTTCCAAATGGTGGAAATTGATGACCACCACCAGCTCTAAGATTTACATCTGCTCCACTCACAAATGCAACCATTTCCAAAAGAAACTCACAGGCTCAGTGTGGGATGGGTATCTCTCCTGGACCAGCCACTGTGGCCTTGAGGAAAGGAGTCATATTATAGAGACCTGATGCTATTATGGACCTACGTCCTTGGAGAGGGGTTGGGGCAATTCTGTTAGAAACAGATGACGAACAGACAACTCCATACATTTCAAGTGCACTTCTCTGAGGACATGCATGCACTTCACAACACAATTGCTGTGCCATTCATTTGGGCTGCTCAGAGTTTTAATCTGCTTTCTATTTGAATTTTGGCTCTGTTCAGATAATTGAGGTTTCTTTTTTTCATTGTTTCTTTGTTCACTCATAAAACCTTTATTAGGCACTGACTTGGTCCCCATCCTGGTGTTAACAATAAGGAAAAAGAAGCATCACATTGCTCCTCTAGAGCTCTCAGTTTAGTAAAGGAGGCAACATATAGACACATATTGATATTTTTTTGTGAAAGAAGCAAGTACCAAGTACTCAGGAAACCAAAAGAAAATTAAA
>VBSM01003156.1:1584906-1603669 GCA_008086735.1 Cheirogaleus medius
TTGATATAGGCCATTCTCACTGGGGTTAGGTGGTATCTCATTGTGGTTTTGTTTCTAATGTGCCCTGAGTTTTCCTTCCTTCCGTCTTTACTGCCAGTAATTCTACTACTGTCTTCAGACATTAATTTCTTCAACAAGCATTTATTGAAACTTCTATGTGCTGAGCTCCCATCCTAAAAGAGTTGGAATCCTCCTTTGAAGTGATAATCAAAATCAGACAAAGCATTTTCTATGTAGTTCTTTTTCCATATTTCCCACTCCTGAAATATTTGGAGATTTGGGAGTAACTCCAAATAGCTATTATTACTTCATCACCATTACAGTTCTTTTAATTTGTGACAATAAGAGAAGGAGGAACCAACCACACCATTCAAATAAGTGAAGAAATCTATCCATAGAGGGAAGATACCTAAGGAATGGGGGAAGCAAGTTGATAAGGAATGTTTGTAGTGTTGCAACTCAGTAAACATAGAGAAAACTATGGAGTGCGTGTGAATTATCATTCATTCATGAATTCCTTCGATAAACTTTTATTGAATGTCTGCCAGGTCCTGGAGATATAACCATTGCTCCTATACTGCTCTCAAAGCATTTGCTGTCTTTGTGTCCTAAGCACAGCCAGAATAACTAAGGGGACTTCTAGAAAAAGGAATCAAATTCTCAACAGTGAGTGTAATATAATAGTTATGTGATAATATATAATAAATAATTTTGTATAATATATAGTAAATATTATTAATATTTGCATCGTGCCTTAAAATAGTAAAGCATAGTGTGAGAGTCATGATGATGACACAAAAGAAAGATGAGACTTATGAGGGCTCATGCCTATATCTTTTATCATATGACCATTTGGTATCTGTTGGATGAATGAATGAAAATGGAGTCTGAGTTAAAACAGGATCCTAAATCACACAGTTGAAGAAAAGCTAGAAAAATTCATTAGAAATATTACTTTTCACTCACCATTCCACTTTACATAAGCAGAAAAAATTTCAAAATGATTTCCGTTGGAATGAAAAAATGATCACAATCCCCATAATCAAATAATTATAAAACCCGCAATCCATTTAGCAAGAATTACGCACGTTTAATTAAAGCATAATGATGCTTTACTCCCATCCCAGTTTTGATTCTTTTAGCAACTCAGCTTTGACAAAAAATGAACAGCTAACAAAAAATGAACAGAAATGGCTCTTTCTATAGAGATTTTAGACATGAGGATACACAGACACACACACATCCTTGAGGGTAATGAGCAGAAGTGTTCTCTCCTATTTTCGTTTTTTTTTTTCTCTCTCTCTCCCTCTCTCCATTCAGTATGGCAAGAAGAAAATCAAATACATTGACTACAAAAAGCAGCACTTATATTTCTACATGGGTGAGTCTGCCAGAGTCATATTCCTTATCATCCTGTTTCCTTGAAATGAGCACTCATCAAGCCAGAACCCTGCGTGCAATTCTCTCACAGAAACCTGCCATGTCTTATTGTTACTGAGAAAAGCAGCATGTCTTGTTTCAGACTCACTAAGGTAGAAATCTGCAAAGGGAAATGGAAAAGCAAGTAGGGATTTTTAACCAGCATCTCCTCATTCTGTGTGATGGGCAGAGAAGGAGGGAGATGCCCCACAAGGGAAGGGAGGTAGCTGCCAGTCAAGGGGACCTGCACCCGGGACTCTCATCCTACAAAGAGGAAACATCTACCAAGAGAAAAGAAGAGGGTTGTTTGGGCAGGGAGGGAAAGGAGATAGAAAAGTAAACCTGAAGCATTTAGTGTGACACCAGAGAAAGGAGTGGCCCAGGAATAAAAGGCATCTCCGACGACCCTGTGTGGAAGAAAGCTGGCTGCTAGAAATGTGTGTTTACCTACCCTGTCTGCAGTGTTGCAATATGCCCTGAGCTAATGAGGAATGAGTGAATGGTGTGGATTCACTGCAAAATGCCCACCACACAAACCACACTGCCACCCAAGAGGGGTTTTCCCTGGGGCTTTTTCCTGCATATGTTAGTTTAGCATCTTGGGTGTGAATGATTCCTTCTCAAATGTCAAAGAGAAGGAGAACTGGACATTTGTTAAAGGCAGCAAGACAAATTTTATTCAGGCTACTCAGGTAGGGGAGAGAGACTTCAGTGTCACATGAGCTTAATTCTGCTGAAACAAAAGGTGGGAGAGAAGTTTCTGAAATGCTAGGACAAGTCAAACAAAAGTATTGAAAGATGTTGGGGACTTTGTAGGGGTGGAGGAGTTGGTCGATGTGATTGGTCCAACCCATTGTTTCTTCTGACTGGAGCTTATTGAAGATGGGCTCTTGCCCTCCCTCACAGAACAGTACACAGGGGCCTTGTCCTTCTTGATGACTATGTCTCAGAGGGATGGCTCTCAGGTCCTTGAGGAAGATAATTCTGAGATGTAAGATTTTTTATTGCTGCTTCAATAGCATTGCTCAATATTGGTCTTTTCCAGAGTGCTAGTTCTTCCTGATTGAGTCTTGGGAGGTTATGTGTTTCCAGAAATTTTTGTATTTCCTCTATGTTTTTGAGTTTGTGTGCATAGAGATTTTCTTAGTATTCACCCATGGTAATTTATATTTCTGTGGTATCAGTTGTGATATCCCCTTTTTCAGTTATAATTGAGCTTATTTGTGTCCTTTCTCTTCTATTCCTGGTTAATCTAGCAACATGTCTATCAACTTTGTTTCTCTTTTCAAAGAACCAACTTTTGGTTTTGTTGATCTGTATAATTTTCTTATTTTCAATTTGGTTTATTCTGTTCTGATCTTAGTTATTTCCTTTCTTCTGCTGGCTTTGGCCTTGGTTTGCTCTTCCTTTTCTAGTTCCTTGAGATGTATCATTAAATTGTTAATTTGTAATCTTTCTGTCTTTTTGTTATTGGTATTTGTGGCTATGAATTTTCCCCTCAGGACTGTTTTTGCTGCATCCCATAAATTTTCATAGCTTGTGTCTTCTTTATCATTCAATTCAAGGAATCTTTTAATTCCCATCTTAATTTTGTCATTGATAATATGATCATTTAGCAATAGGGTGCTTAATTTCCATGACTTTGTATAGAGTTGTGTCTTTCTCTTAGAATTGATTTCTAGTTTGATTCCACTGTGTCTGAGAAGATACATAGTATGATTTTGATTTTTTTGATTTGTTGAACTATGTTTTGTGGCCGAAATTTGATTAAGCTTTGGAAAATATCCCATGTGTTGTTAGTAGAATGTATACGCAATCGTTTGGGGATAAAATATTCTCTATATATCCATTAGGACTTATTATTATATATTCTAATTTAGGTCCAGCATTTCTTTATTTATTTTCTGCTTGGATGATCTGTCCAGTTCTGTCAGTGAGATGTTGAAGTCCCTAGCAATTACAATTTTGCTGTTTATCTCTCCACTTAGATCTAGTAGAGTTTGCTTTATGAATACACCACCACCAACAACAACAACAAAAAAAACCCTAGAAAAGATGGACTAATAGCCATATTGTATGAGATCCACCAAGAAGAATTGCCACCTATTCTGCAGAAATTATTCCATAGCATCAAGAAGAAGGGAATCTTCCACAAGCCACTCTATGAAACTGTATCACCTTGACACCAAAGCCAGGAAAGGACACAACGAAAAAAAAAACTACAGACCAATATCTCTTATGAAAATATATTCAAATACCCTTAATAAAATGCCAGCAAACCAAACTGAACAGGATATCAAAAAATAATCCATCATGACCCAGTGGGCTTCATCCCAGGGATATGAAGATGGTTCAACATACATAAGTCAATAAATGTGATTCACCATATAAACAGAAGAAAAACAAAGATCATATGATCATCTCAATTGATGCAGAAAAAGCATTCAGAACACTTTTGTGTTAAAAACTGTCAACAAACTAGGCATTGAAAGAACATACTCAAAATTATAAAAACCACAGATGGCAAACTTACAGCCAGTATCATAATAAATGGAGAAAAGTTGAAAGCATTCACACTAAGAACTGTAATAGGACAAAAATGTCCACTGTTAGCAACTCAATTAAACATAGTGGGGAATTCCTAGCCAGAACAATCCAGCAAGAGAAAGAAATGAAGGTTACCCCAATGGGGAAAGACCATTTCAAAGTATTTTTTCTTTTGCAGCCAACATGATCTTATACCTAGAAAACACCAAAAATGCAACCAAGAGACTTCTGTAATTGATAAATACATTCATCAAAGGCTCAGTTTACAAAACCAATGTACACAAATTAGCAGCATAAATATGCACCAATAACAATGAAGCTGAGAATAAAATCAAAGACTCGATGCCATTCACAATAGCTACAAAAGAAATAAAATACCTAGGAAAATACTTAACCAAGGACGTGAAAGATCTCAACAAAAAGAACAACAGTGAGGAAAGAAATCACAAATGAAATTAATACAAACAAGTGGAAACATATCATGCTCGTGAATTGGTAGAATCTATATTGTGAATATGTCTATACTACCCTAAGTGATTTACAGATTCAATGCAATACCCATCAAAATATCAACGTCATATTTTATATACCTAGAAAAAATATTTTTATGCTTCATGTGGAACCAGAAAATAGCCTTAACAGCCAATGCAATTTTAAGCAAAATTAACAAATCAGGAGGCATTACATTACCAGATTGCAAACTGTACTACAAGGCTGTAGTAACTAAGTCAGCACATATTGGTACAAAAATAGAGAAATAGACCAATGGAACAAAACAGAGAACCCAGATTTAAAACCACCTACTTATGGTCATCTGATCTTTGACTAAAAAGACAACAATCTACACTGGGGAAAAGAATCCCTAGTCCATAAATTGTGCTTGGAAAATTGGTTAGCCCCATTCAGAAGGATGAGAAAAGATCAATATCTCTTACCACTTACAAAGATTAATTGAAGATGAATAGAAGACTCAAATATAAGGCATGCAAATTTTAGAATTATAGAAGAAAATGTTGGAAAACTCTTCTACATATTGGTTTAGGCAAAGAATTTATGAAGAAGAAAAGAATGGCAATCACAGAAACAACAAAGATAAATAGGCTGGGCATGGTGGCTCATGTCTGTAATCCTAGCACTCTGGGAAACTGAGGCGAGCAGAATCGTTTGAGCTCAGGAGTTCAAGACAAGCCTGAGCAAGAGGGAGACCCTGTCTCTACTTAAAAAAATAGAAAAAAAATAGCTAGACAACTAGCCAAGCATGGTGACGCATGATTGTAGTCCCAGCTACTTGGAAGGCTGACAAGAGGATCCCTTGAGCCCAGGAGTTTGAGGTTGCTCTGAGCTAAGCTGATGACATGGCACTCTAGCTAGGGAAACAGAGCGAGATTTTGTCTCAAAAAATAAATAAATGGGACTTAATTAAATTAAAAACTTCTGCACAGCCAAGGAAATAATTAAGAGAGCAAACACAGAACCCTCAAAATGGGAGAAAATATTTGTATAATATATATTCAATAAAGGACTACTAACCAGAATCTACAGAGAACTGAAGCAAATTACCAAGAAAAAAATCAAACTGCTCCATTAAAAGCAGTCCAAAAGACCTCAACAGAAGCTTTTCAAAGAAGATAGACAAATAGCCAATAAACATACAAAAAATATGTACACAATCACTAATAATCAGGGAAAGCATATTAAAACCACAGTGAGATTTCTCCTTACTGCAGTCAGAATATCCTTTATTAAAAAGTCCAGAACAAGAGATGTTGGTGTGGGTAGAGAGAAAAGGGAATGCTTACACAATCTTGGTGGGAATGCAAATTAGTACAACCTCTATGGAGAACTGTGTGGAGATTTCTTAAAGAACTAATAGTAGGTCTACCATTTGATCCAACAATCCTACACCTGGATATTTACCCAAAGAAAAAGAATGCATTGTATCAAAAAGACACCTTCACTTGAATGTTTATCACAGCACAATTCTTAATTGCAAATATGTGGAATTGAGCCAAATGCCTGTCAA
This sequence comes from Cheirogaleus medius, assembly GCA_008086735.1. Lineage (NCBI taxonomy): Eukaryota > Metazoa > Chordata > Mammalia > Primates > Cheirogaleidae > Cheirogaleus > Cheirogaleus medius. The sequence goes on from VBSM01003156.1 coordinate 1,590,896, forward strand.
CTCATGTTTGGATTAATAAATGTGGTATCGGTATATCACAGAAGTGTATGTATAAATATGGTATATTTATGCTAGTCTTGAAGAGAGATGACTTAATGCCTTTTACAAAAATGTGGATGGATTCTTAAAGTTTCATGCTTTTTAATTTGATCAGATCCCATTTGTTTATTTTTGATGTAGCAGTGATTGCCTTGGGGGTCTTCCTCAAAAATTCTTTGCCTAGACCAATGTCTGATAGGGTTTTCCCAACATCTTCTTCTAGGATTCTTAAGGTATCATGCCTTAGGTTTAAATCTGTTATCCATCTTGCGTGAATTTTTGTGAGAGGTGAGAGGTAGGGATCCTGCTTCATTCTTCTGCATGTAGCTAGCCAGTTTTCCCAGCACCATTTATTGAAGAGAGATTCTTTTCCCCATTGTATATTTTTGTCTGGTTTATCAAAGATTAGTTTACCTTATACTGATGGTTTCATCTCTGGTATCTCAGATCTATTCCAGATATCGATGCTTCTGTTCTTGTGCCAATCCCAGGCTGATTTAACTATTATTGCTTTATAGTACAGCTTGAAGTCAGGAAGACTGATGCCTCCCAGTTTGTTCTTTTTACTTAAGATTATTTGGCTATTCGTGGTTTCTTCTGGTTCCATACGAAGATGTGGGGAAAACCCTATCAGATATTGGTCTAGGCAAAGAATTTTTGAGGAAGACCCCCAAGGCAATCACTGCAGCAGCAAAAATAAAAAAATGGGATCTGATCAAATTAAAAAGTTTCTGCACAGCTAAGGAAACTATCATTAGAGCAAATAGACAACCCACAGAGTGGGAGAAAATATTTGCCCTCTACACTTCTGATAAAGGCCTAATATCAAGAATATATCTAGAACTTAAAAGAATTAACAAGAAAAAATCAAATAAACCCATTAAAAAATGGGCATTGGAAATGAACAGAAACTTCTCCAAAGAAGACAGAATAACGGCCTGCAGACATATAAAAAAATGCTCAACATCTCTAATCATCAGAGAAATGCAAATCAAAACCACAATGAGATACCACCTAACCCCTGAAAGAATGGCCTGTATCAAGAAATCCCAAAACAACAAATGCTGGCGAGGATGTGGAGAGACAGGAACTCTCTTACACTGCTGGTGGGACTGCAAATTAGTGCAACCTTTGTGGAAAAGAATTTGGAGATACCTCAAACAGATAGAAATAGAAATACCATTCGATCCAGCAACAGCATTGTTGGGCATCTACCCAAAAGAGCATAAGTCTTTCTATTATAAAGACATATGCACCCGAATGTTTATTGCAGCACAATTCTCTATTGCAAAGTCTTGGAAACAGCCCAAGTGCCCATCAATTCTTGAATGGATAATTAAAATTTGGTATATGCTCACAATAGAATATTACTCAATTCTAAGAAACGACAGTGAGCTAACACTGTTTATGCCATCCTTGATAAAGCTTAAACCCATTATACAAAGTGAGGCAACACAAGATCTGGAAAATGGGCTACACATCTACTCACCATCCAATTAGTACTGACTGAGTTAAACTATGATTCTCAAATAGTTTTAATGTACACCAAGGATTGGGGTGAGGGAGACCCACATCTTAGGAATGTGACGTACATTGTTGGGGGGAAGGGTCTACCTCTAACTCTCCTTAGGGAGAGGCAAAGATAAACAATGTAACTAAAAGGTCAAAAACATACAAACAAACAAACCACACACAAAAAAAAACTTTTATCAGGTGGTGGACTGGTGGGAGGGGAGAGGAGGGAAAAGGTATATATGGACATAATGGGTAAGGTGTGCACCACCTGAGGGTTGGACACGCTTGAAGCTCTGGCACGGTGGGGTCGGGGAGGGGTGGCAGGGGCAATATACGTATTCCCAACAATATTCATACCCCCATAATAATAAATAAATAAATAAATAAATAAATAAATAAATAAAAAATAATAATAAAAAACAATTTGGATGGAGTTGGAGACCATTATCCTAAGTGGAGTATCTAAAGAATGCAAAAACAAACACCATATATACTCACTATTAAATCAGAACATATGGATGGTCACCAATGAGCACAGAGGGAAGTAAAACTTCCTCTGAAAAGAGTCAGAGGGGTGGGGTGAGGAGATGGATAAAATCTGACATGAAGGTTACAATGATCACTATCTGAGAGTTGAGCACACTTATACGCCTGACTCAAGCATTGTAAAAGCAACCCATATAATCGAAACATATGTACCTCTGTAATACATTGAAATAAAAAAATACAAAAAAATAAACTATCCAAGAGAGAAAGAAAGAAAGACATCTCTGGGTTATAGAAGATATCTGAAACCAAGAGAGGAAGGATTTACAATTGTCAGTTTTCTAAAGTAAATGCTCTAAGAAAAGGAGACCAAGTGCCTACAGTCAGGTTTGGGCTGGAACAAACAGTAAATTCTTTTGGCTGCATTGAGCTCTCTCAGGCAGAAACTAAAAGGGCGCTGTAGTCTTCTGAGAGACAAGACACTGAGCTTTTAGAAACAATGCTTTAGTGTTTATTCAAGCTTCTTAGTGTGAGGATGGATGGAATAATTTGTGTTGAGAGTTTACAGTCCTTATAAGACAACATTAAGACACTGTCCAGGAGAAAAGTGCTCAGATATCACATTCTGCTCATTTATTCACCATGTTTTTTAATTCCTTTTCAGTTGCACTTCCCTTCTCCATGCCTGTATATATCAATCTGCATTCCTTCCTAACGACATACTTTAGAAGAGACTGAGGGGTGAGTAACTTGGCTCATTCTCCGAAACCAACCAGGTAGAGGGAAAATGAAAATGCGTGGTACCCTCGAGACATAGCTTCCATGAGCAGCAGGGCATAAGATTTAGCCAGTGCCTGAAGGGACCCCAGGCCAATGAAAAGGAAATGAAATTATGTTCAGGGCATCTAACTTGCAAGTCCTTTTTTCTGCAGGACATTGCCTGGGTTAGCTGCTTTTATATCAGACATTTCATCACATTTGGCCCTTTCTATGGAATCTTCAGAACCCTATTGCTCATACAGTTTGTCAAATAAGAATATTCTCTTATTATCATAATCCAGGTGGCTCTCTTGCCTTCCAGATCTCAGGCTGGGGGAGGAAGGGAGAAAGCCAGGTTCCTAGTTATCCAACTACTGGGTGACCATGAGAATGTGCAATTCTTGTTTTTTTTAATTTTATTTATTTTTTAATTGACTTTCATTCTTTTTTTTTTAATTTCAGCATGTTGTGGGGTACAAATATTTAGGTTACATGTGTTTTCTTTCCCCCACTTCCACCCCAGAGTCAGAGCTTCAAGCATGTCCATCCACCAGATGGTTGGCATTGCACTCACTATGTATGTATATACCCCCCATCCACTCCTTCCCATCCCATCTACCTGATGCCGGATAAATGTTATTCCTATATGTCCACTTAGGTGTTGATCAGTTAGAATCAATTTCCTGGTAAGTACATGTGATGCTTATTTTTCCATTCTTGGGATACTTTACATAGTAGAATGGGTTCCAGATCTAGCCAGGAAAATACAAGAGGTGCTATATTACCATTGTATCTTATACCTGAATAGTACTCCATGGTATACATATACCACATTTTATTAATCCACTCATGTACTGATGGGCACTTGGGTTTTTGCCACACCTTTGCAGTGGTGAAATGTGATGCTATAAACATTTGAGTGCAGGTGTCTTTTTCATAGAGGGACTTTTGTTCTTTGGGGTAGATGCCCAGTAATGGGATAGCTGGATCAAATGGTAAATCACATTTATCACTTTAAGGTATCTCCATATTGCTTTCCACAGAGGTCGAACTAGTTTGCAATCCCACCAACACTGTAGGAGTGTACCTATCGCTCCACATTCACGCCAACATTTATTGTTTTGGAACTTTTTAATAAAGGCAATTCTCCCTGAGATAAGTGATATCTCACTGTGGTTTTGATTTGCATTTCCCTGATGATTAGAGATGTTGAGCATTTTTTCATAGTTTGTTGGCCATTTTTCTGTCTTCTTTTGGAAAGTTTATGTTCATGTTCTTTGCCCACTTTTTGATAGGGTTGTTTGGTTTCCTTGCTGATTTTTCTTAGTTCTAAATAGATTCTAGTTATCAGCCCTTTATCGGATGTTTAGCTTGTGAAAATTTTCTCCCATTCTGTAGGTTGTCTGTTTGCTCTTGTGACAGTTGCTTTGACTGTACAGAAGCTTTTTAACTTGATCAGCTCCCATTTATTTATTTCTGTTGATGCTGTGATTACCTTTGTGGTCTTCTTCATAAATTCTTTGCCTAGGCCGATGTCTATAAGAGTTTTTTCAACAATTTCTTCTAGAATTCTAATAGTTTCACACTTTAGGTTTAATTCTGTTATCCCTCTTGAATTGATTTTTGTGAGAGGTGAAAGGTATGGATCCTGTTTCAGTTTTCTACATGTGTGTATCCAGTTTTCCCAGCACCATTTATTGAATAAGTATTCTTTTCCCCAGTGTATGTTTTGTCTGCTTTGTCAAAGATTAGATGGCTATATGAGGATGGTTTTATATCTGGGTTCTCTGTTCTGTTCCACTGGGCAATGTCCCTGTTCTTGTGCCAGTCCCAAGCTGTTTTAATTACTATAAAATTGTTGCATAGTTTGAAGTCTCATAAATTGATACTTCCCATATTGTTTTTATTGCGTAGAATTGCTTTTGCTATATGGTGTCTTCTCTGGTAACATAGGAGGCATAAAATTATTTTTTTCTGTATCTGTGACAAATGATGATGGTATTTTAATAGGGACTGCATTGACTCTGTAAATCACTTTGAGTAGTATAAACATTTAACAATATTGATTCTGCTGACCCACGACCATGATATTGTCTTCCACCTGTTTACATCCTCTGCTATTTTCTTCTTCAGTTTTTCACATTTCTCCCTGTAGAGGTCTTTTACCTCCTTAGTTAAATATATTCTTAGGTACTTTATTTTCTTTGTTACTATTTTGAAGGTTATTCAGTCCTTGACTTGGTTCTCAGTATGGCTGTTATTGGCATATGTGAATGCCTCTGATTTGTGTGTATTGATTTTGTATCATCAGACTTTACTGAATTCATTTATCAATTCAAGGAGTCTCTTGGTTGAATCCTTGGGGTTTTCAAGAGATAATATCATAGAGTGAGAGTTTGATCTCTTCTGCCCCTATTTGTTCACCCTTAATTCTGTTCTCTTGTCTGATTGCTATAGCAAGGACTTCCAGCACTATGTTGAATAGTAGTATGATAGTGGGCAACCTTGCTTTGTTCCAGTTCTAAATGGGAATCCTTTCAATATTTTCCCATTCAGTATGATGTTAGCTGTGGGTTTGTCATATACGCTTGTATCATTTTTAGGTAAGCCCTGTCTATGCCTATTTTGTTAAGGATTCTTATCATAAAAGGGTGTTAAATTTCATCAAATGCATTTTCTACGTCTATTGGAAGGATCATAGGGTCTTTGTTTTTGCTTCTGTTTATGTCGTGAATAACATTTATAGATTTGCATATGTTGAACCATCCCTGCATCTCTGGGATGAAGCCCACTTGGTTGTGATGGATTATTTTCTTGATAAGGACCTGGATTCAGTTAGCTAAGATTTTGTTGAGAATTTTTGCATCTATATTCATAAAGGATATTTGTCTGTAGTTTTCTTTTATGTTGCATCCTTTCCTGGTTTTGATATTAGGGTTATGTTGGCTTCATATAATGTGTTGGGGAGGATTGCATCCTCCTCGATGCTGTGGAATAATTTTTGCAGGATAGACACAAGTTCTCTTTGTAGATGTGGTAAAATTCAAGTGTGAAACCATCTGTTCCAGGACTTTTCTTTTTAGGAAGGTTTTTTTATTTCTGTTTCAATTTCAGTACTTGATATTGGTCTGTTCAAGAATTCTATTTCTTCCTGGTTGAGCCTAGGGAGGCTGTGTGTTTCAAAGAATTTGTCCATGTCCTCCACATTTTCCAGTTTGTCTGCATAAAGCTTTTTGTAGTATTCATAAATTATATCTTGTATCTACAAGGCATCCGTTCTAATTTTTCCTTTATTTTTCCTGATGGAGCTTATTAGAGACTTTTTGTTTCTGCTTTTTGTCTATCCAAAGGTGTATCAATTTTGTTTATTTTTTTGAAGAACCAACTTTTTGTTTTATTAATCTTCCATATAGTTTTCCTGCTGTCAATCTCATTAAGTTCTGATTTGATCTTACTGATTTCACTTTTTCTGCTGTTTTTTATGTTAGTCTGGTCTTCTTTTCCTGCTATTTGAGTCAATTCATTAGGTTGTCTATTTGTTATCTTTCTGACTTTTGGATATAGGCATTTATTGAAATAAACTTTCCTCTCAGGACTGCTTTAGCTGTGCCCCATTGATTTTGATAACTTGTGTCTCTTTTGTGATTTAGTTCAAAGAATCTTCTGATTTCTTCATATATAAGGGAATCATTCAGTAGAAGGTTATTTAGTTTCCATGACTTTGTTTAGAAATGAGAGTTTCTGTTAGGGTTGATTTCTTCTTTTATTCCACTGTGATCTGAAAAGATACATAGTACAATTTCTATATTTTTAAATTTATTAAGACATGCTTTGTGTCCTAGGATATGGTCAGTCTTAGAGAATGTCCCATGAGCTGATGAGAAGAATGTATATTCGGAGGTTTTTGGGTAGAATGTCCTGTAAATGTCAGTCAGGCCCATGTGTTCTAGCATTCTGTTTAAGTCCATTATTTCTTTGTTGATTTTCTGTTTGGAGGATCTGTCCTGTACTGTCTGCAGAGTTTAAGTTTTCAACTCTTATGGTGTTTTTGTTTATCAGTATGTTTAGATCAAGTAGAGTTTTCTTTATGAATCTGGGTGCACCTAAGTAGGGTGCATACATATTTAGAATTTTTATGTCTTCTTGTTGAACTGTACCCTTCACCATTATATAGTGACCCTCTTTGTCTTTCATTACTTTTGTTGATTTCAAAACTAAGTTATCTGAAATCAAAACTGCCACATGAGCCTTCTTTTATGTTCCATTTGCTTGAAATTGTTTTCCACATTTTTACCTTTAGTCTAAATGCATCCTTGCAAGTTAGATGTGTTTCCTGAAGACAATAGATACTTGGCTTGTATTTATTTATCCATTCAGCTAGCCTATGTCTCTTGAGTTGGGAGTTCAAGCTATTCACATTTATTCAGAGAAATGATAGGTGGAGAAGATTTCTGTTAATTCTGTTGGGTTGAACTTTGTTGCCCTATCCAAGATAATACAAGAGGTACCATATCACCATTGTTTCTTGTAGCTGAATGGTACTCCATGGTATATATATACCACATTTTATTAATCCACTCATGTATTGATGGGCACTTCGGTTGTTTCCACATCTTTACCATTGTGAATTGCTCTGCTATAGACATTCAAGTTCAATTATTTTTATAGAATGTCATTTGTTCTTTTGTGTAAATGCCCAGTAATGGGATTGCTGGATCAAATTGTAGATGTACTTGTATCTCTGTGAGGTATCTCCATACTGCTTTCCACAAAGGTTGTACTAGTTTGCAGTCCCATTAGCAGTGTATGAGTGTTGCTATCTTTCCACATGAATGCCAACATTTATTGTTTTGGGACTTTTTGATAAAGGCCATTCTCACTGGGGATAGGTGGTATCTCATTGTGGTTTTGATTTGTATTTCCCCGATGATTAGAGATGTTGAGCAATTTTTCATATATTTGTTGGCCATTATTCTGTCTTCTTCTGAAAAGTTTCTGTTCATGTCCTTATCTTGTGTGTATCCATCCAGGCAGCCTATGTCTCTTTAGTGGGCATTTCAAGCTATTCACATTTATTGAGAAAAATGATAGATGGGACAAATTTCTGTTCATCCTATTGGGTTGAACTTTGTTGCTTTGTTTTCTCTCTTGAGCCACTGTGGTTTCTGGCCTTTGACCTTTAGATTTTGAGTGATTTTACATTTGTGTGTGTTTATTGTGCTGATCAGTGTGTAACACTGTTTTGAGTACTTTTTGGAGGGCTGTTCTTAACTTGGTTAATTCCATCAGTATTTGCTTATCTGAGAATGTCTTTATTTCTCCTTCATATACAAAATTTAGTTTTGCAGGGTACAAGATTCTAGGCTGGGCATTATTCCATTTGAGAAGAGTGAAAATGGGGCCCCAGTCTCTTCTTGCTTGTAAGGTTTCAGTTGAGAAGTCTGACATTATTCGGATGGGTTTTCCATTTTATGTTACCTGCTTCTTTCACCTTACAGCTTGTAGGAGGGCCTCTTTAGTGGATATATTGGTAAGCCTGATGACTACATGTTGTGGTGTCTTCCTGTTTGCAATGAATCTCCCAGGAGTCCTTTGAGCTTCTTCTACCTGGATATCTAGATTTTTAGCAATACCTTGGAAATTTTCCTCTATTATATCTTCAAATAGCTCATCAAACCCTTGTGTATTTTCTTCTTCACCCTCAGGGATGCTCATAACTCTCACGTTATGTTTCTTCACATAATCCTATCTTTCTTACAGGCTTTGCTCTTTTCTCTTACTTCTCTGCTCAGTCTCTGTGACTGACTTATTTAGTTGAAAGCTGTTATCTTCAATCCCTGAGATTCTTTTTTCTGTTTGATCTACCTTGTTCTTGAATTTTTCCATTGTGTTTTGTGGTTCCTTGTATAAATTCTTCATTTCCAGGAGTTCAGTTTGATTTTTCTTTAATATTTCAATTTCTTCAGTGAGTTTTTCTTCCAAGTCCTGGATTTGTGTGTGTGTGTGTGTGTATGTGTGTGTGTGTATGTGTGGTTTCTTTGTTTTGGTTATCCATTTTTTTCTTGCATATCATTAAGTTTTCTTACAATCCATGTTTGAAATTATTCTTCTGATATTTTGGTGTTCTGAATTTGTTTAATGTCCATTGCTAGAGAGCTGGTACTCTTCTTTGGGATTGTGCTTTCTGTTTGATTCTTCATACTTCTAGAGTTCTTTCACTGAGTCCTTCCCGTTTAGATCAGCTGTTGCTTCGCACCTTTCAGTTTTCACTTGAAAAGTCACATGCCCTGTTTAGGCTCTGTTCTAGTAAATGCTGTTTAGGAGCAAGACAGATCGCAGCTGTTCCCTACCAGCCTGGATGTGTGCGCTTCTATGGTTGTGTGATGTGCTGCTACGGGTAGCCAAAGGGTTCTTCTACCACACTTGGGAGCCTACTCCTGATGGGAGGGATTACTTGGGGAGCCTATTGTGGCCTCTTGACAAGATTTTTCTTCCCTGACCATGGACCCCACTGTTTGCAGCTGACCAAATGCAGGCACCAGAGTTATGATCCTACTGCATGACCTAAACTGGTCTGACTTCAAAGTCACGGGGCTGACAACTATTGATCTGTGCCAACCCCCTGTGGATTCATGCTAGTTCCAGAGGGAAAGTGACTTTTTGTGTCTCCTCTGACTTCCAGGGGTGGAGCCTACCACTTTGAGCACAAAAGTGGTGGCTAGGGGAAGAGGGTGTTGATCCAGACTGCCCAGCCTAGCAGTGCCTGTAAATCCAACAGGTGTTAGCCTCCCACAACAGGGGAAGTATTCAGAATTCTCCAATCAAATCAGGCCTGGCTAGTTGACCATAGGTCGTGTAAGGGTGAAGCTTGTCATGAGAGTTCCCTGGCTGGAAGAAGGGAGATGTCTGACACTCTAAAGCACTGTAGCATCTGGGTTGTGGATCCCAAAAATGGTGACCACTCACCCACAGAGCACTAGCACTGGGGGCAATTGTTCAGGAGTTGGCAGGTGCAGGATTGGGGAGCTGAGTGATTAGGATGCTCCAATGTCTCTTTTTTGTCACCTTTCAGCAATATCCTGCCTGATCAGCAGGAGCTTTAGCTCTTCCTGACCCATTCTGAGCCAGCCTATTCACCTGCAGCAGTTTTCAGGTTAGAGTCTCCTAAGGTTAGTGTTCACTTCTGTTGTTCTGTACATGCTTATTGCCAGAGGCAAGTTACCTGTCTCCTAACTCCCTCCAGCAGTATCTCAGACCAGTCCCTCCCCCACCCAGTACAGTCCTGGCACACAGCTCCAGGGAGTTCAAGATGCTTCCCCCTATCATCTCCTCCATAAAGCCCAATGTCACCTGCCATGATTTTGTACCCACTTCAGACAGGTCCCTATCTGAGTGGGTGGGGAGGTCACTGGGGAAGCAGGACATTCTTCCATGGGTCAGATGCCACTGCACTTGCTAGCCACGTGGTGCAGACATCCCAGGCTCTATTATCTATTGTTTGTCTTGCACTGTCCAGATTTCTCAATCCTATTTCCCATTCACCTTTTTTTTTATTTCCTATTTTGTGTCTTCAACACTGTTTCTCTGCCAATTCACAATGCTGTTCTTGCAGGATAGCGATCCACTCATGTGTAGCAAACCGAGATCTATGCCTCTTTCTCTGGGAGCAAGAATCTAGGAGGTCACCTTTACTCCACCATTTTTGTCTCCTTCACGTTCTTTTCATTTTTTTTTTTTTTTACACTTGGAAAACACAAGCCAAAGTCACACCAGTACCCAATTTAAAGATTTCACATAATCTTTTTCCTCAATTGAGTTTGCTTTTCCCACAGGGCCATCTCCATAAGAAGGCCTCTTTTTGGGACTGAGGTTGCACCTCCTCTCAATCACCATCATTCCACAGAATTTTATTTTCTTTAGAGCACTTATCCCTCTTAGAAATTATCTTCCTTATTGATGGCTTTACTTGTTTTTGCTCTGTTTCAACACACACCCTAGAATGCAAATTCTATGAGTCAGAGCCATGTATCCCTGTTGCCTGTGTGTTCCCAATGCCTAGAATTGTACTGAGCACACAACAGGTGTTAATAACATCTGTCATAACTACCTATAACACTCGTGATTTAACATAGAAAATTTAACAGAGAATTGCTGAATTTATGGTTTTCCTCAAGAAGACTGAAAATTTCTACATTTGGTTTTTTATGAAACTTGGAGTCTGGCATAGTCTGACAAAAGGGTGTGGAGAAAATTGAACCCTTCTACAGTGTTGGTGGGAATGTAGATTGATATAGTCATTATGAAAATTGTAGGGAGGTTTTTAGGAAAATTAAAAATAAAACTCCACCATGATCCAGCAACCCTACTTCTCGGTATTCACAGGCTTACATGAGCATCAAGCATTGCTATCTTTAACCTTTCAGTGTGTCCCTCCTGGGCCTCTGGTTGTTTCTTTGTGTGTGAGCACTGACCAGCACTCAGCTAAATAATCCAGGGGTATCATCCACAGATATAAGGGTTCTTTCTCGGTGCAGCTCCTTTTCTCCAGGACTCTGTGCTGTAAACTCTAGTTGCCTTGGTCCCATCAGACTTTCAGCTCCAACTCCTTTAGGTAGTCCATGGAGCTCTTCCCTGCTACTCCCTCTGTACACTGCCACCTGGAAACTGTCCTAAGGAAGTGAGCAGGGGCAATTTTAGAGTTCATTTGTTTCCTGACTCTCAAGGATCATTGTTCTTTATTGCTTGATACACAGTGTCTTACAAATTATTATTTCATATAATTTTGTCTAACTTTCTTGTTTTAGGCAGGAAGGTAAATCCAGTCCCTGTTACCCTATCCTGGCCAGAGTACAAGTTCTGGAAATGATTTTTAACTAGATGAATATAAGTGTTTTGAAGTTGTTCAAACTGTTTTGTAGCCAAGCACCTTTGAAGCTTTGTTTTGTATTACCTACAATAGAAAGTAAACAGGCTTTGCAGTTACAAAGTTAGAGATACCTAGGTTTGAATCTTGGAAATACCATTTAGTTGGTGTGTAATCTTAGGCAAGAAAGTAACTTCCCTCAACCTCAGTTTAATTTTTGACGTAATGAGATTGAAAAAATTTACATGAAATACAGAGGATTCCAGGCTATATTGCTACATGTAGTAAAATATTGGAAATTGATAAGGTATGATCAAATAAATCAGAAATAGTTTATCTTTTTCACTTATATTAAACAACTGAAATAATGAGAGCAATCTATATGCATTTTTATGGAAAAAAGTTAATGAAATACTGTTAATTGAGTAAAATATCTTAAGAAAAATATATGGAATGTGAATCAATTGTAATTAGAAAACTTCTGTGTGTGTATATGTGTGTGTGTGTGTGCATATATATATGTGTGTTTATGTGAGGAAAACACCATTTGGAAGGATACATGACAATATTAAATTAAGGAATAATTCTGATGCTTCCTTTTAACCTTTAAAAGCAGCGGGATTTTAAAAAGTAATGAACCTGTATGAATTAATTTTGCAATAAAAATGAATAATACAAATAAACTGGGTTCAAGAGACATAGTAGATATGCCCTGCACAATTCACACTGTTGATGCCCAACAGCCAACCACCGCCAGGAACACTTGTGCAGTCACTCAGAGTTTGCCTCATTTTGTGGGCTGCAGCAAGATAGAGCATGCACCAAAGGGACCAGAGTGTTGGGTAACAGAAAATTGGGAAGGCCTTTGATATTATTTAGGTTTGTGCTGGGTGATTCTAAGGATTTAGCAAGTGGAGGTGAGTGATGAATTTAGTGTTATCAAAAAATGTGGTGATTGAGTATCTTGGTAATTTATGTTGTCTAAGAGGCAGGAAACTTAAGGTAGATAAAGAAGGAGTATATACTCATGTTCATTGCAAGAGGGGAATGCTTAGCTCTTTTTGTGGTTTCCAAGAGTTCTTGTCCCTGTTTGATTTCAGATATAATCACAG
>VBSM01003156.1:1603769-1637514 GCA_008086735.1 Cheirogaleus medius
CAAATCCTCTTCACTCTACCGCCATCCAGTGGAACATGTGGTTAAAGCAACATTTTGCATACAGAGATATTACAGATATTGGGCTCCATCCAATATTACTGATTCAACACATCCAGGGATGGGCTGTTGTTATATAGACTTTAAAAAACTTATCCTGGCCATTTGAATGCTGCTGTCCTCAGATTGGTATTTACAGACCACTAATGTAAGCTACACACTCACCTGCCTTCCTGTTAGGAAACTGTTAATATTATTGTTTCTTTTTCATCATTCATTCAATCACTCATTCATTTAATATGTATAGAATATCTACTTTCTAAGCCACTAAACCAGACGTTAAGAGGTCATAGAAAGAAAATGTATCTCAACTGCCTAATATATTGTAGTGAAGTTCTTATACCTAAATAAATAACTGAGAAAGTGATAAATAATATTTATTTATATAGTTGAAGTACTATGGATATTCAGTTGAAGAAGAAATTACTTTCAGGGGTGGAGAATTGGCAGGAAACAAGCATTGATCTGGGAAAACTTCAGGTAGACACAAACCTTGAAGTAGTTAAGTAGTAAGATGTGGTTTTCACGTGGCAGATGTTCTGACTGACTGTGTATGTCTTCCTGGCTCTGAAGAATACGCTGCCATGTTGTGAAAAGGACTAGTGAGAGGGTCAGGTGACACAAAACTGAGGACAACCTCTATGATCCCAACCTGCCCAGCTGACAGCCAGGAAGAAGGCAGAGATGTCAGTTCTACCAATGCAAAGAAATGAAGTATGCCAATGTGAGGGAGCTTGGAAGCAGACCCATCCCCAGATGAGCATCCAGATCAGAGCCCCGTCTTGGTTGACACCTTGGTTATAGCATTTCAGAGGATGCTGTTATGCAGCAATAGATAACTAATACAGGTTTTGGAATTATGACAACACAGATTTATTTCCCTGTTGAGAGATATTCACTTTCTAGGTCTTGACTTCTTAACAATGCTACCATAAACATCCTTAAATATATGACCTTGTAGATTAGAACTTTTATTCCATCAGTTTTCAGGGCTGAAATTCAGAATTGAAATGTTTTTATTTTCTTTGAAAATGATATTTCTGGAAACCTTTTAACATAAAGTGCAACTTAAAGTGTTTATTAGCAATATGCAAGAGTATCATTTCCTTACACCACAGCAAGTAATAGGCATTATCATTCTTTTTCAATTATGTAAGCCATAATGGTATAAAGTAGTTATGTCATTGCTGCCTGAATTTTCAGTTGGGTACTGTATTAGGAAAATTGGAGAACTTTACTTATGTTGTTTGCAGTTTGGTTTTGATTTCTTAAAAATTGGCACTGTCAGTCTGGTCGTCTACATGTGTAGAGAATCAGAAATTGAGACTCAAATTAAAATTGCTTCTTCCTATTCCTTATAGAGATTCTCTCTTATTTTGGTTTCTCAGGCTGTAGATCAAGGGGTTTAGCACAGGAATCCTAATGCCATAAAATAGAGGTGCCACGTTTTCCTTCTCTTGAGACCCTCATGGTGCCACCGTGTAGATTCATGTAAGAGAGTCCCGCAGAAAATGGAGACTGCTGTGAGGCAGGAGGCACACGTGGAGAGAAGGCTTTATTCTCCTCACAGCAGAAGACATCCTCAGGATGGCAGCCTGGGTATATTTGCAGGAAAAGATGACACCATCACCGTGGTGGAATAGGAGTTTCCAGCCCTCATCCCACACGGAAACACAAATGGACAACCGCCCACAGAGGATGTACCTTTGTGGGGACCCAGGAGGCCAACAGAGCAGTTCAAGCAGCCTGTTGGAGAAACATTCTGAGAACAGACACACTGGAAAGGGTAAGAAGAGCTATTTCATTTCAAGCACATCAGCCCTCTCGCCAGGCGGCACCACTCAGTGCAGAGAGACCTGCTCGGGCACTGCTCTCTCCCACAGGGGAAGTGAGAGCAGAGTGAGCGACTGGCCTTCCCAGTCCAAGGGGCCCTCTTCTTTCTCACCCCTCCTAGAACGTGAGGGGATTGGCATGATTCCAGGGCTTACTAGGATCAGAGTAAATGAACTGATGTTTACAGCAATAGTGTGTGGCTCTTAAAGGGCCATGGTGTCTACTAATTGCCTTGCAGACTCCCCAAGAGGCCTGTCCATGAACCATCTAGAATGCATTACCTGTGGACCCCCTACCCAACAAGCCCACATTTGTCCCCAGCACTCTGCCCCTCCTCTCACGGAAGGCACCTGTAAGCGTCTCTGCAGGTCATACATGAGCACACACAGTCGACTGGACTTTTCTGGATTAGGAGAGTATGTCTAACCTTAAACACTTCAGGCCACTGCCCAAGGCAAAATAAACAGGAGACTCTCAGTACCTAGCCTGGCTTTTCAGGATGGAGAAAAGGCACACAGCACAATTCCACCACTTCCCTCTCAAGAGAGAAAAGAGGGGTAGATCAGGTGCATTCATAGAAAAGGTTTGCAATTACATACATAGGAGTGAGATCATGCAGTACTTGTCTTTCTGTATCTGGTTTATATCACTTAACATGATGTCCTCCTAGATTCATCCTGACAGGATTTCCTTCTTTTTGTGGCTGACTAATACTTCATCATGTGTGAACGTGTGTGTGTGTATATTTCATTTTCTTTATCTATTCATCTGTTGACTGACACTTAAGATGTTTTCATATCTTGACCATTGCAAATAATGCTACAATAAACATCTGGTGCAGATAATTTTTGGACATACTGATTTTATTTCCTTTCGACACATACCAAGTAGTGGGAATGCTGGATGATATGGTAGTTCTATTTTTAACTTTTTGTGAAATCTCCAGAATATTTTCCATTAGGGCTTTATCAATTTACATTCCCACCAACAGTGTACAAGGATTCTCTTTTGGTCACACCTTCACCATCTCTATATATTTTTAATAATAGTCATTTTATCAGGCATGAGGTAGTATCTTACTGTGATTTTGATTTGCATTTCTCTGATAATTAGTGCTGTTGAGCACCTTTTTTATACCTGTTGGCCATTTTTATGTCTTCTTTTGAGAAATATCTATCCTGGTGCCTCTTGACCATTCTTCATTCAAGGGTTTTTCAGTTATATTCTTTGGTTTTTGTTGATTTTGCTGTTGTTGTCATTTGTTTTCTTTTCTTTTTCTTTTATGCTATTGATTTGTGTGCATTCCTTAAACATTTTGGATGTAAGCCCATCATCAGGTATATGGGTTACAGATATTTTCTCCCATTCTGTACATTGCATTTTCACTTTGCTGATCATTTTCTTTGCTGAACAGAAGCATTTAGAATTGATGTAGTCCCACTTGTTTCTTTTTTTTTTCTTTCCCTGTGCTTTTGATATCATATCCAAAAATATATTGTCAATTATCGGGGGTTAACAATGCCCCTGATATAACTGGATCCCCAGGCAGTGTGTGTTTCAAGAGATGGGAGAGAAAAAGAAAGGGACATAAAAAGCAAGGTGAAAGGGCGTGGGGAAGTCAGGGGACCACCAGCATTCCCGTGAGCCAGGTGGTACTGACTGAAGTCCAGTATCTGCTTTTATTCTCTTTTTCATGCTATAGATTACAATCATTTCATGTGAAAAGCTCATGGGTTACAATGTGCAGAAGTTTCAAGTCTTCCCTAAAAGTCACAAGATGCCTTAGCTAATTATTCTTTTATCTATAGAAGCAGGAACACATAGCTTGTCACTAAGCACAACTACCTCTTAATGTATGTATAGATAGTATCTATGTACTCAGCAGCTGTGGCCCATTCAATTGAGGAAAAAAGAGATTAGTACTTCTTACTGGGAGGTTACCTTCCCATTAACTGAGGGGTTCTACTGAGAAAGAAGAGGGAAGGGACTCAACCTGGTGTTTTTAAGAATTGGAGCCTAGCATCCTTTCTCCCTGGCTTACATTTTGCAATCTTCCTCTACAACCCTGGGTGGCTTTCATGTCAAGCCACTCCACGGCTCTTTAGGCATGAGTCCCCTAAGGGTTTAAGGTGGGAGTCTGCTTTGCTGTACTGACAGATTGCTGGAATATCCCCCAACTAGGCAGTTAACTTCTGCCTTTAACTCTGGCTCCTGCTCAGGCAGCATTCCTTCACCTCCTCTCCTCCCACAGCCTCAGAAATGGGGTTCCTAAACCCTGGTAATCTCGTCCCCATCATCTCCTCCATTTTTCTTTGTTGCAAGTTCATGAAGCACCTCTATGACTGCCACCCTTTGGTCTTGGTTTCCTTGTTGTCTTCATAGCTGCTTCCAGACTACGTCTAAGCAAATTGTAACAATTAATGTAAGTGTTTCAAATTCTATTGCTGAGCTTCCAATTATAGGTAAATGTGATAATGGGTTGAAATTATTTATTCCATAGGTGATACCATCAATTACATCAGTTTCTGACAGTAGATCAAGTTTTTGACTGACAGTATTGATAATTTCCTGCTGTAAATTTCCAATTTCACTCCACAGGTTTCCTTGATTCAGTAAATGTTTTTTAATGTCTTTCAAAGAATACTTTGTTTCATTATATAAATGTGGAGTTACACAAAACTGTGAGGTATTCCAATCACAATGAAGTCTCCTTTGTTTTCTTAGACTAATAACCTGATCTACAAGTAGGGAAACAGCTTGTTGTAGGTCGGCAACTTCAGCAGCCAATTTATTGCCAGTTTGGTTTTGGGTAGTCCTTACTTGATTGGCATCTTGATGCCATTTTCGAACAAACTCTGTAGTTTCAAATGTCTGGTGTAGGGCAATGTCAGAAACGGCTGCAGTAGCAGTCACTTTGATTATTCCCAAATTGTAGCTATAAAAATTCCTATAAATCTTTTTGAGCATTTTAGAATATGATTAAATAATATATCTAATAAATATATTGCAGGGGTTTCTTGCCAGGGCTTATTCATTTTTATTGGCAACCAAATTCCATTTCTAGCCCTTGGAATATAGAGAGAGTCTTTATAAAGGCAAAATGGTATTGATCTATTGATGCAAGTGTAATAATGACAATTATTGCAAGTTACCAAAAATTCAGATTCATTATAAACTGCTTCACCAATCATAATTAAATATGGCAATTTTACACAAGCTTGTTTATATCTGGTATCATTTAAATTAAAGGTCCTTTTTTGTATTATTGTTTTCTCTGCCAAAAGGATTTGTGCATGTACTTAATGACTGAAATGCAGCAATTAGTTTCCAAATTTAATTATGTATTGGACCTTTGGGCATATGTGGGGCAGGAGGTGCTAACACCTCAGCCACTCAAGCAATACCTCCTCCTGTACGATTATCTGTTATGGTGATAGAAGTCCTTTTCTAATTCTCTTTCCAAGTCATATAAGAAAATGTATTAACAGAGAAAAGTTGGCCATAAGAGCTCCAGTCTACAATAGTGCCAAGGATGATACTGCAATTATGCAATCAAGAGACCTTCTACAATCCTCCCAGTGTAGCCAGTCTTTAGAGTTAGATACTTTTGGTTTTTTACAAAATGGCATATCCAAAGGATTGTTACAATATTTGGTAGTGAAAGCCAAAATAGTGGCCTGTAATAAAAATAATTGCACACGGATATCATCCTCAGGTATTACTACAGACACCAGCCAGGTTTGTAGTTGAGGTTTCATGCAATGTTGACCTTTTCCTACACAAATTGGTGGTCCCTCCATCCCTACTTTATATTGATCAGTACAGAATCCTTCCTCTCTAGGGAAGGCAGGTCCCTTATAATCATATGGTCTTGGCATCCCATTAGAATCATTGACAAAAATAGGAAAAGGTAAATCCACCCAAGTAACTGTTTTATTCAAAGGTGATTGGGCACATATGCCCAATAATGAAAATATTGATTTGCCTTGCCAACTAGCGAGGTGTTCAAGATGGAGATAAGGGCTAGGAAAAGGTTACCAACATTTTTGGAGTATTAGTTTAAGCCAAGGTCTCATCTGCTTTTTCTCAGGTTCTCTTCAAGTGGCCCCAGGTCACAAGTGGGGCTTGCCAGGTTTTGTGAAAGGGTCAGACTGGCTTTCTTGGAGGGGCTATGACCAGTCTCATTACCTCCGCCTCGACCACATCCATCATGATTTTCCACATATTCCATTCTGGGTTTGAGCATATGGCTGGGTATCCATATCATCTGTCCATTCTCTGTCAAGACACAAGCATAACCTTGACCCCACGTTTTTTCCCATCCCTTTGTCCACACATTTGTACTATCATCTTCTGCCATATAGGTTGATAATCAGCAGATTTTTTCATTACTTGAGACCAATGTTTTTCTACTGATGTACTGTTGTCATATTTTTTAGTGTTCAAAATATTTAAGATAAATAAAGCTTTATTTATTCTATCTTTAGGAGACTATAACCTTTTCCCCTTTTGTTTTAATAACATGTTTTTAAGAGTTAAATATGTACACTCAATGATTCTTTGGCCTTGAGGGTTATATGGAATAGCAGTTATATGTTTTATAATCCAGTGAGAACAAAAGATGGAAAAAGAACGTAAAGAATATGCAGGTCCATTGTCAGTTTTAACAGGGTTTGGTATGCCCATAATGGCAAAGCAGTTATACATATGAGATATCACATGTTTAACTGTTTCTCCAGTAGATGGCGCAGCACAGATATAACCTGAAAAAGTATCTACTGTAACATGTACTATTCCTAATTTTCCAAATTCTGGAATATGAGTTACATCCATTTGCTATAATTTGTTTGGAGAGAGTCCTTGAGGATTGACTCCTGCTGAAAAATTTGGCTGATTAATAATTTGAAAAGTTGGGCAATGGGATGCAATATGTTTTGTTTGATTCTGAATCTTTAAATTATTATTGAAATGATTTTCAAAATTAAAAAAAAATCCTCATAAAACTTTAGATCCATAAATAATATAACAAGGGAGGCTTCAGACTCCCATGTAGGGAATTTTGAACTAGAATAGTTATTCCCATCTTTCCCATGTATTAGAACCACCTTGAGAAGTTTTTATAATCAATCAGAATCTCCAGTGGGATCCAGGGATCCCAGTGTTGAGAACTCCAGACCTAGACCCTGACTGAGCCTTCTAATGGGCTTCCATGCCGCCACTTTCTACCCCCATGCACTCAGCACCAGGTTTCCATGGTGAATGAGATGGAGACATCAAAAGCCTTTTGAGTTCAGAATATGTTTAGAGTTGATATTAATTCCTTAATCTGCAAGACTTCACAAATTCTGCCAAAAAATTACCATTCCAATATTGCATCCCACACCAGTCTTTATTGATTGCAGTTTAATCTGATGGAGCTACCCACTCCTCCTGCCTCTGAATGTTTGGTCACATTATTACGTCTAAGTGGTAAGAGTCAAAATGCAACCCAGTCAGGACAGCTTAAACATGACCTCCCCCACATAAAGCCTTCCTTCTGACCTCTGCAGTCCAAAGCAATCTCTCTCTCTAAATTTCAACATATGGGGTGACCTCACATATGGGACTGATCAGTGCAACCTTTTATTATGGTGGTTTTGTGTGAGACTCGCCATCCCTTACAAGACTGTGACCATAAATGATAGAGATCCTAACTTGCTTAGTTCAACAGATATTTACAGTGTCCAGAGGGGCACTGGTATGGATGAACCAGCTGTTAAATATCAAAATACACCTATACTCTTTGGAAAATAGCTGCCTCTCTTAACCCTTCATATGCCTACCAACCTGTGTAACACCCCAGCCCCTCTACTCCAACACCAGATTTCTCTACAATACATCTACCCAAGAGATGATAAGTGGTTCAGCAGGAGGCTCCAGGACCCTGTTTAAGCCAGCATTCTTTCTCATGGGTCAACACCTTTGTCCTGCCAGTAATATTTTTGTGTGCGTTTTCATTTTTGTTGTTGTTTTGAGACAGGATCTCCTTTTGTTCCTGAGGCTAGAGTGCAGTGGCATCATCATAGTTCACTGCAACCTCAAACTTCTGGGCTCAAGCAATCCTCCTGCCTTCGTCTCCCAAGTAGCTAGACTATAGGCACACACCACTGTGCCCAGCTATTTATTCTATTTTTTTTAGAGATGGGTCTCACTATGTTGTTCAAGGACCTAATATCCTACTCCAATCTTGCATGCTCTTTGTGACATAGAGAATCCATCAAAGTGGGATGTTGATTGCAAAAATACAAGGCTCCAACAAAATTCTATGTAAGGTCCAAGTTTGCTGAAATACAAGGACTCTCAACCATCTGCAAATTGTGCTCTCATTTATATTACTAGTTTCCTCCTTATCCTTCACACCTCGCTCCTTCAGTGTGATGCTCAAAATCCTGTGCAATATTCCACACAATTGACACCACACCTGGAATCAGTGGCCCATCCTCTCTCCCATCATGGATAGCAATTCCATAAATGAGGACTGAGAAGAAGAATAAAGTTCTTTGGACTTGAAAGTGGATTTACTGTGATCAGAATCTCTTTGCATATCGTTTAAGATGTCACATTACAGTTTGCTAGATTTTAATGCAATATTCTAACCAGTTATGATCTCAGAAAGGATATCCCTCTGTGTCACATTTTAAAGGTCAGTATTTTTATATAAATCTATTTCATTTATTTTGAACTTCTTAAAGATTAAACAGAGAGACAGCAATGGATTTAAAACTTGACCTAAACTTGCATTCTAATGAGTTTCTTTCTTCTTATGAGATGACAAAAATAATTAAAATTAAAATAGAGTAAAAATTATACTTTTCTTCAGCATGCATTCCATCCATCAACCTAACCTGGGCCTCTGCACAAAGAAGAGGTCAGATTTTCTAGGAGTTACTCAGTTTTATTCTTAATCTTCTTCCTAAGAAACTAGAACGTTTCCACTCTAAAACAAATTAAATGTCCTGTTCACTTGCATTAAAAAGTATTTTATAGAATCCATGAATTCAGGTTGATATTTATCCTCACTCGAGGTTAATAGTACCAGTGTTAAAAATGTAACTTCCTCCCTAATTCACTTAGATACTATAGCAACGTTAGTCAAATTGTCTATGAGAAGTGATGGAAGGCTGAAACAAAAGACCTTGGCTTTGGAATAGAAATAAAAAAAAACTCAACTGTATCTTGTTTATGATGCTTTCTCAGTTCTGTCTGCATTACCTCACACCATGGGTGTATATATTCATTAATCCATTCACTCTCCATGGAATTTTTAAGGCCATCAAAGAAAGATCTAATTCTCAAATATTGAGTAGGTTCTGTGACCCACTCAGTTTTCCGGGTGCTTGGGAAGGAAAGACAAATATTTCATTAAAGAAAGGGGGCACTCCTGTGCATTTATTCTGGAGAAATGAAAACTTATGTTCACACTAAAACCTATACAAAGCAGACTATTTCAGCAAAATATCAGCACATCGAAATTCTTTAAAATAATTATGCAATTATAACTTTTTCATGGAATATTATTTTATGCAACATTAATCTCTAAAAGCATCACATATCTATTGGTTATATAAATATATTTTATACATATAAAGAGATTTAATCATTCAAACCAACCATAGATGAATATATTTAAAGTAAGCAGTCACTCTCATGTGGTCTATCTGTTTTGTATCATATGGATATCTGTGCACTATTTTTTGGCCCACAGCAATAAACATTTAAATAACAACAACAACAAAAAAACCTATACAAGATTGTTCTTAGTAGCTTTATTTATAGTAGTCCAAAATCTGAATCTAAAGTTCCTAAAATAGGTGAATGGTTAAACAAACTGTGGTACCATGGAATACTACTCAGTGACAAAGAGGAACAAACCATGACACAGGCAACAACTTGGAAGATCTCAAGGACATTATACTGAATTGAAGAAAGCCAATCCCACAATGTCACATACTCCATAATTTCATGTACATAACATTCTCAAAGTGACAACATTATAAAAATGGAGAACAGGTTAGTGGTTGCCAGGGATTAGGAATGGTAGGAGGAAGGGCAGTGGGGTGAGTATAAAAGACTAGCACAATGGAGATCTTTGTGGTGATGGAAGAGTTGTGTATTCTGATTGCAGTGGTGGTTAAACAAATCTGCACATGTGATAACATGATATGGAACTCGATATGCGCATCATGTTAATATAAATCTCCTGGTTTACATGTTGTACCATAGTTACATGGGACGTAACCATTGGGGAAAGTGGATGAAGGATACACCAGACCTCTTTGTGCTTCTTGTGAATCTATAATTATTTCCAAATAAAAATTTAGAACAACAACAACAAAAAAGAACAAAAACAAAGGAAGAAGAAGGGAAAACGACGGACAGTGGAAAAGAAGGAAAATTGAGGAAGGGAGGCATATATTTTGTATCTTGAAATATGCATAATGATTCCAACAGCAAGATCAAATGAAAATATTCATGGTATGTGTGGCAGAAGAAGTACTAAAAAATGTCTCACAGCATTCTCCTCTGGTCAAAAGTTTAAAAAGGGTTTTAGTTACCTGCAAATTTGTAAAGGGAAGAGCTGCTGGCCTTTTGTTGTCTCAGAAGCAAGGAGGTTGGAAGAGAAAAGGAATTTAGGGATGTAATTTAAGATTAATAAGAAAAATCTATTACTTTAGTACTAAAGTTTTTCAAGAATTCTATATTTTCTAAACATAGAAACTCATCTCCATTTACTTATATTTTTATTATGTATTACACAAAGAAGATAGAAACAGCATTTTAAGTGTCAAAATAAATTTAAGTTATAGAAAAACATTTAGAAGGCTGAAACTAGAATATACATATTGACGACCTCAAATAAATGCCTCTGTAAACACAGGTAGTGAAGTACTTATATCATTGATATTTGCTGTGTTTATGAAATTGGTATTAAATCTGAAATCCTATGTGAAATAATACTTGTTGGCTGTGGAAAAGGCTATGGAGCTCTATTTTTTCCAGGCTTACCCAAGCCAAAGATTGTATTCAAGAAAAAAACTCACAATACTAGGCATGCATGTGACTTTGAGCATAAGCAGAATAAGAGTTCAACTCAGCAGACTCAGAAGTTTGTGTTCTACTAGGTAAAGCAAAGTATTTAAGACTCAGAGAAGCCAAGGCCTCTGAATTCTCACATTCTATGAGCCCAGAAACCTTCCAGTACATTTCATTATCTGTATGGCAAACACGAAATTCAACCAAAATGTACATTTAAGTTAGGTCATGGAAACCAAAAACAAAACTAAATACTCTATTTGTACTGAATTTTTCTTCACAGTGGCCTTAGATATGATGTTTTCCCAAGCTTCTAATCTCCTTTTTGCACACTTGGCCTCTGGAATACAGTGTAGATTATCATGTAACTCACCCATCTGAAGAAAAAGCCCTAGACTCTTTGCCTGACTATACCAAAGTGAATTGCAAAATCAAGTTTCTGATAAGAAAATGAATTACCCTACAAATTTTCCTTCTTCTCAGTTTCTTCAGGTGTCCAAACAAGAAATAATAGAGTGGCACCATCTTGACAATTGAGCCTTCCAATAGCATTTTTAAACACACTTCATTGACTCAATTCTGCACAGCACACAGGAGAGATTTTTCTAAACAGCTTTTCAGGAAATGGGTGCCAACTCCCTCAAGGAACCACAAGCTCAGGCAAGCAGGTCCCTAGGGAAAATATTAAAGTTATTTCCTAGACAATAATTTGGGGGTTTTTGAATTAAATATAATTGCATACATTAATCTCTCTCATACTCTCTCTTCCCTTACCCCCCCCACAAAAAACAGACGTACTTTTTCTAGCGTTTCTCTAGAAATGCATATTTGATAACTCTGAAAGAGAGCCCTGCTTCAGAGAGACAATAGTTAGAAGTGGAATCTGGGTGCACAGCAGCCCTAGGGACCGAGTCGTTGGGGCAGGAGTTCTACGTAGGTGAGATCCCTGCAACCAGAAAGGTTTGTAAATAATCTCATGGAGGTGGTAAAGCTCAAAGGGAGGCTAAGATATAGGGGACTAAAAATAAAGTGGACTAGGGGTTTCTATGCAGCAATGGAGAGTCATAAATCTGGACAGCAATTTTGAGAGATAAAGAGGGTCCCTATTGGCTATATGAAATTCTCAAATGTTAAGTTTGAAAACATATATTTGGGCTTAAACTTCTTATACATTTTAACAGTAGTCAAAGGAGTATGAATTATTTTTCTGTAAATACTGAGGAGTCCTTCAAGTTATTTCAGAAAAGCCATGACGTTTATTCACATAAAAGTTGTCACAAGAGATCAATGTTATCACTAGTGGGGTTTACTGCATGTGGCACACTATTCTATGTGGCTTTGAGAAAATTAACTTCTTCAAATGACAAAAGAATCCAATGAAGTGGATTAACAGAAAAGCCTAGCATCTCCTACTCTCCTCCCTCCCTCACTCCACTTTCTTTTCTTGAAACTACCAAAGCGGGATCCTACCCCAGAATCTTCACTGTCTTTCTTCATTCTTTTTAAACAGTCTCTTTCCCAATATCTGCAAAATTCACTTCTTCACTTTATTCAGGTTTCTGCTACAAGATCTCCTCATCAGAGAGGCCTTCTCTAATCATCCTTTGTAGAGAGTATGACTGACCTCGCCCCAACTTTCATTAACTTTCTTCTCTTTGCCCAGTTTTATTTTTCTTCAAAGCAGTCACTGCAACTTAACATTGAATTTTTATTGCATACACCCCCTCTGTAAGAATGAGCAGCAGTTTTGTAAGATTTTCCACAATATATTTCCCAATTTCCAAAAAGTTTCTTAAAAATGAAGTGTTCAGTATATATTGTTTTATTTTAATAGAATTGGTGGGTAAAAGTTGAATTTCATTACATGTATATATTATATAGTGGTGAAGCCTGGACTTTGTATGCATCACCTGAATAGTGTGCATTGTGTCCCATAGGTGATTTTTCATCCCTCACCCCCTCCCCACTTTTGAGTCTCCAATGTCCACTGTACCATTCTGTGTGTCCTTGAGTAGCCATAGTGTAGCTCCCACTTATAAGTAAGAACATGCATAACTTATTTTTCTGTTCCTGAGTCACTTCATTTAGGATAATGGCCTCCAGTTCCATCCACATTACTGCAAAATACATTATTTGATACTTTTTTATGGCTAGGTTGTATTCTATGGTTTTTCTGTGTGTGTGTGTGTGTGTGTGTGTGCATACACACATATACATATATACATACTGTATTTTCTATATACACTCATGGGTTCTTGGGCACGTAGGTTGATTCCATACGTTTACATTTGTGAATTGTGTTGGGATAAACAAATGAATGCAGGTAATTGATAAAACGATTTATTTTCCTTTGGATGTATACTGAGTAGTCGGATTCCAAGATTGGGTGGTAGATCCACATTTAATTCTTTGAGGAAGCTCCATACTGATCTCCATAGAGGTTGTACTAATTTACATTCCCATCAGCAGTGTGTAAGTGTTCCTTATCACCGCATCCATGCTAACATTTATTGGTTTTGACTTTTTAATAATGGCCATTCTAACTGGAGTAAGATGGTATCTCATTGTGTTTTTAATTTGCATTTTTCGGATAATCAGTGATGTTGAGCATTTTTTTCTGTTTCCCAACCATTTGCCTGTCTGCTTTTTATTTTTTTATAATTTTTATTTCAAAGTATTAGGCAGTATAATTGTTCTTGTTACATGGATGAATTGTATAATGCTGAAGTCTAGGCTTTTAGTGCACCCATTACCAAAATAATGAACTTTGTACTGATAGGTAAATTTTTATCCCTCAACTCCCTTCCACACTTCCCCCTTCTTAATTTCCAATGTCCTTTACACCTTGTTATGAACATGTAACCCATTGTTGAGCTCCCATTTTTTAGTAAGAACATGTGGTATTAATTTTTCCACTCCTGAGATACTTCACTTAGGATAATGTTTTATCCAATGCCATCCAAGTTGCTGCAAAAGACATTAGTTCATTCCTTTTTATGGCTGAGTAGTACTCCATGGTATATATATGCCACATTTTCTTTATACCTTCATCAATTTATTAGCATTTGAGTTGATTCTACATCTTTGCAATTGTGAATTTTACTGCAATAGAGATTCAAGTACAGGCATCTTTTTGATATAATGACTTCTTTTCCTTTGGGTAGATAGCTAGTAATGGGATTGCTGGACAAATGGTAGATGTACTTTTAGTTCTTTGAGGAATCTCCACACTGTTTTTCATAGAGACTGTACTAATTTATAGTTCCACCAATAGTGTATATGCATTCGCTTTTCAGTTCATCCACACCGACATCTATTGTTTTCTGATTTTTTAATAATGGCCATTCTGATAAGGGTAAGGTGTTCTTGTACTGTGGTTTTAATTTGCATTTCCCTGATAATTAGTGATGTTGAACATTTGTGTATGTCTTTTGGCCATTTGTATGTCATCTTTTGATAAAACTTTGTTCATGCCTTTTGTCTACTTTTTAACGGGGTTATTTTTTTTCATCCTGATTTGTTTGTGTTCTTTGTAGATTGTGGATATTAGTCAAATGTTGAACATACAGTTTGCAAATATTTTCTCCTACTCTGTAAGTTGTCTATTTATTCTGTTGATTATTTCCTTTCAGGTGCAAAAATTATTAATTTAATTAAGTCCCATTGATTTATTTTTGCTGTTGCTGTGATTGCCATTGGGTTCTTCTTCATAAATTCTTTGCCTTGGCCAATGTCTAGAAGAATTTTCCTACATTTTCTTCCGGAGCTTTTATGGTTTCTGGTCTTACATTTAGGTCTTTGATGTATCTTGATTTAACATTTGTATCAATATGTGGTGTAAGATAGGGATCCTGTTTCTTTAATCTGCATGTGGCTATCCAATTTTCCCAGCACCATTTATTGCATATGGTGTCCTATTCTCTGTGTATGCTTTTGTCTGTTTTGTTAAAAAGCAGTTTATTTTAGCTATGGCTTTATTTGTGCCCTCTATTCTGTTCAAATAGTCCATGTATCCATCTTTACACTAGTTCCATGCTGTTTTGGTCATTATAGCCTTGTAATGTAATTTGAACTTAGTTAATGTAATGCCTCCAGATTGTTCTTTTACTCAAGATTTCTTTGGCTATTGGGGCTTTTTGTTGTTGTTGTTCCATTTTAGAATTGTTTTTGTTTTCTAATTTTATGAAAAATTGGCATTGATAGATTCATAGGAATTGCATTAAATCTGTAGAGTTCTTTGGGCACTATGGCTATTTTAACAATATTATTTTTCTGATCCATGTACATGGGATGTTTTACCATTTATTTGTGTCATTTATTATTTATTTTATCAGTGTTTTGTAGTTTTCCCTGTAGAGATCTTTCACCTCCTTGGTTAAATATATTCCTAGGTATTTCCATTTTTTACAGCTATTGTAAATGGGATTGAGTTCTTTATTTGTTTCTTAGTTTAATCATTATTTTTGTATAGAAAAACTATTGATTTTTGTACATTGATTTCATAACCTGAGACTTTGCTGAATTTATTTACCTAATCTAGGAGTCTTAGAGGAATCCTTAGGATTTTGTAGGTATAAAATTATATCATCAGCAGAGATAATTTTACTTCCTCTTTTCTAATTTGTATGCTCTTTCTTTCTCTTGCCTGATTGCTCTTGCTAGGATTTCTAGTACTATGTTGAATACAAGTGGTGACATCCTTGTCTTGCTCCAATTCTTAGGGGAAATGTTTTCAACTTTTCCCTGTTAAGTATGATATTGGCTGTGGATTTGACATATATACCTTTTATTATTTTGAGTCATGTTCCTTCCATGTCTGGTTTGTTGAGGGTTTTTATCATAAAGAGGTGCTGGATTTTGTCAAATGTTTTTTCCACATATAGTGAGATTATCATATGGTTTTATTTTTAATTCTATTTATGTGATGAATAACATTTATTGACTATTTTATGTTGGAGCATCTTCTTTGTATATTTGCTAGAATTTTGCTGTGAATCCATATGGTCTTGCGCTTATTTTTGTTGGTACACTTTTTATTACTGATTCAATCTCACTACTCATTTTACTCTCAATAACTACTTTATTAATTAATATTGCTCTCAATAACTATTTTAAACACATAAGTAAGTGAATAAATGGACACATAATTCTAAGAGTATGGCTTCAGGAAGAAGAGTTAGGAAATTAATCTAATTTTTTTCCCTTTTTTTAAATTAATCTAATTTGTTTCAGGAGTTGGTTAATGAGAATCTTGTCTAGCACTACATACAAAATAAACTTAGACTAAATATTTAAATGTAAGACCTAAAACTGTGAGGCTAATTAAAAAAATATAGAGGAAAACTCCATCTCATTGGTCTGGGCAATAATTATATATGTATGTGTGTGTGTGTGTGTGTGTGTGTATCCCGAAATGCATGAGCAACAAATGCAACACTAGATGAATTGGATTACATAAAACTTCAAAGCTTCTGGACAGCAAAGAGAAAACTATCAGTGAAAAGCCACTCATGAATTAAGAGAAAAATATTTGAAAAGTGTGTATCTGGTGAGGGGCTAAAACCCAAAATGCATAAGGAACTCATACAACTCAATAGCAAGAAACAAATAACCTACTTTAAAAACTGGAGAAGGACCTGACTAGGCATTTCTTAAAAGAAGACAGACTAATGGCTAACAGGTATATGAAAAAAATGTTCAACCTCATTAATCATCAGGAAAGTGTAAATTAAAAACCCACTGAACTATCAACTCACACATATTAGAATGACTATTATGAAATACAAATATTAGTGGTGATGTGGAGAAAAAAAAATCACTCATGCTGTTAGGAATGTAAATTAGTGCAGTCATTATGGAAAAGATGAAGATTTCTCAAAAATCTAACAATAGAATTACCATATGATCCAACAATCCCACGTCTGGGCACATGTCCAAAGGAAGTGAAATCAATTTGTCAACAATATAGCTGCAGTCCCATATTTGTTGCGGCATTATTCATAATAGCCAACATATGGGGGCACCCTAAGTACCCATCAGTGGATAAATGGATAAAGAAAAGGTGGTGTATATATTCTATGGTATATTATTCATCCATGAAAAAGAAAAAAATTCTGTCATTTGAGACATGGATGAACCTAGAGGACACTGTGCTAAATGAAATAAGCCATCTGCAGAAAGACAAATACTGCATAATGTCACTCATATACAGAGTCTAACAAAGTCAAACTCATAGAAGTAAAGAAGCTAAATTTAAAGCCTCTGCAAGTCAAGACTCTGACTATGAAAGAGCTTGTCACTGAGAATTGGGATTAAGACATCTGTGTGGCTGGGTTTCAGATTTTCCAGCTCCCCTGAACGCTTGAACCTGCAGGAGTGGCCCTCTCCCCTTGCTGGAAGGTAGCACCCTTCCTTTGCCTAGAGAACATAAAGAGGCCTCACCTAAGTCAGATGCTTCAAAGAAAATAATTGCTTTTCTCAAGACCTAGTCCGACCTCCCCTCATGGATTTAAGATTTAATTGCCATAGGTAGGCTCAGAATGGTGTGGTCCAAATGACTAGGGAAAATTGGCTCTGTTCTGAGAGGAAAATCATCCACTAAAAGAGTTGTAGGACTTGGCTGAAATGTAACAGAACTGGGAAAACGTGAGAGTATATATATATATATATATATACATTTTCCCAGTATATACATACACACACACACACACAAAGTATAATGTTGCTGAGGGGTGGGATATAAAGCCAGATAAGGATCAATTTACCAACATGGAAGAACCCCAGAGTCTCAGAAACTAGCTAACAGACAAGAAACCAGGAGCTTCTACTAATGAACTATTAGGATGGCTCCTTGAATCTTGGGGAAAAAAATAACAGTAGACAAGGAGTGAGGTAAGGATTCCATCAATGCCATGGCACAGTGTTGACCAAGAGGCTCAAAGGCTCAGAGATATAGGGATACCTGAAAAGGATTTATTACATAAGAATGGAGAAGGTATCAGTTGATTGTGTTTCCTGAAAAGACCCAAAGGCCACTCCTTCACCTAAAGCGATAAAGAGAAGCACTGTTAAGAGAAGACTCCAGCTTGGTGAAAAGCTCAGTGGTTTGAGATGCTGCTATGGATCTAGGCTTCTTAGAGTCAATGGGGACAAAAGGATTCCAGAACACTTGAAGCTATAGTAGAAATTAATGCCACGACTAAAGACATAAAAGATGCAGCACAAGTTGTCACCCTTTTCTCTCTATTTAATTCTGCAGTCTGGCCCTTGCAGAAACCATGCAGGTCCTGGAGAATGACTGTAGACAGCCTTAAGTTCAACCAAGTGTTAGCCCCAGTAGCTGTGCTGTACCATACGTGGGATCATTTATAACATCTCAGATACATAGTATACAATCAGTGATTTGGAGAATGAATTATTTTCTATTCTGGCTAGAAAAGAGGATTAACAACAGTTTATATTTACATGAGATCAACAGTAGTGTATTGATTTGCCATTTTGTCTCAAGGCTGTGTTAACTTCCCTCCTCATAATATAGACTGAACATGTCTGGCCACATAAACATCCCTCAAAACATCACACTGATTTATTAACTTGATAACATCTTACTGATAGAGCAGGTTCACAAGCAGTTGCTAGCGTGTTGGAGGCCTTGGTAAAACGCGTGTGCTCCAGAGGGTGTGAGATAAATTGTATTAAGATTCAGGAACTTTGAACTTTGGGGAAGTTTTTACAGGTTCAATGCTAGGGACATACTTAACACCCCCTTCAAAGTGAAATTCACAAAGAAATAATATCTTGGTAGGATTCTTCGAGTTTTGGAGGCAACATAATCCACAGCTAGGTACATGGCTTCAGCCCATATATTAAATGGCACAGAAGGTTGCCAGTGTTAAGTGAGATGCAGAGCAGGAAAGGGCTCTGCAGCAGATCCCAGGTAGAATACACAAGCAGATCTGCCGATTGGACTACATGATGCAACAGACACCACAATATTAAAAGCTGTATCAGTAAGCAAAGAAGCAGCACTAAGCTTATTACAAGCCTCTGTGGGAAATCAACTCAGTTCCTAGAATTCCAGAGCAAGTTCATGACATTTGCGGCAAAGAATTTCATGGCATTTGAGAAACAGCACCTGGTCTGTTTCTGGAACCTGCTAAAAAAGGAATGCTTGCACAAGTGGCGTGTCACGTGGCCATACGTCCAGGCTTGCAAATAATAAGCTGGGTCCAGTCAGATCCACTAATAAGTGAACTTAGACAGGCAGAGCAGCAGTTTATCATAAGACAAAAAAGGTACATCTGGATTGAACCTAAGTAGAACCCGAGGGTATGAATAAGCCACAATTCAAATGTGTATATATAAAAGCTTTTGTTTCTACTTCCAGTGCTACTCTTATTAAAATAAGGAATGTTAACAGCTTGATGTGTATCTTTCATAGTTCTCCCTATGTTCATATACACATGCATATCTATGCATATTTTATCCATTATATGTGTTTTTACCTTTAAAAAATGTGATCAGTGGTTCACATTGATATGCAACTTGATTTTTTTTCACTTAGCTGTGACTGTACACAATAGTTCTCTTTAGGTCAGTCTCTCAATACAAAATTTATTTTCATTAGTTGCACAATATTTCACAGAAAGAATATACCTTTATTTTCTTTAATGATGGATATTCAAGTTATTTCCTTTAATTTTTTACCAATTCACATAGTGCAATATGCACAATCTCTATGTATTGGCATTTATATTTCTGTAGTCCAGATTTCTAAAAGAGGGGTTTCTGGGTAAACAGCCATTCAACTTTATCATTTTAAATGGAAACTACCAAATCACTTTGTAGAAATCGAGCCACTCATACTCTCAACGGTAAATAATGAGCGTGCATATAGCCAAATAGGAACATCACCGTCATTAACAGCTATTAACGTTTCATTAGCATTGAAAGGCAGGGCATTGGCCTTCTAATTTTTCTTCATTTACTTGACCAATTATGATGTTGAAATTTTTTGTATATAATATTGGCAATTTGCATTCCCATTTTTGTAAACTTCCCACTTATTCATTGACCCATTTACCTATTTTTTTCTTTTTGATTTTTGATTTGGTGCTATTTTATGAATATTGGGGATATTATCCCATTGCCTGGCACATGTGCACAAATATTTTCTCTCATTTCATTACTTACCTTTTAACACTGTGTTTAGTGTTTTGATCTTTTCTTTATTACTTTTAGTTCTCATGTCTGGATTAAATACACCCAAGATTGTCCAAATATTCACCTATGATTCCTTCTATAATAGTATGTTTTTCATTTATATGTTCAATCCATCTCTATATTATTTTGAAATCCCCATCATGTCACAGATAATAAGACAAAGGCAAAAAAATATTCAAGAACTCATCCACTTTTTAAAAATAATCTGTGAACTGGCAGAACTAGGACAGGATTCCCATGCAGCCTCAAATTTCCAGTCAAGTGTTCTTTTTACTATATATTTTGCACCAACATCTATGATACAACACAAGTAGAAATCTATCTCACCCGCCTCTTAGAAAGTCTTTCCTTTCAAACTTTCTCCTGAATGCATCTTTTACCTCCTTGTTCCTCAAGCTGTAAATAAGGGGGTTCAACATGGGGATCACCACAGTATAAAATAGAGAAATAATTTTATTGGTATCCAGGGAAGAAATTGAACTAGGTCGAACATAGATAAAGAAAAGAGTTCCATACAGTATGGAGACAGCTGCAAGGTGAGAAGAACAAGTGGAGAATGCTTTCCGCCTACCATCAGCAGTCTGGACCTTCAAGATAGCCACCAAGATGTAAACATAGGAGACCATGATGATCAGACCAGTGAGCACTCCTATAGCTCCAGCCAGGATGAAAAGCACCAACTTATTAATCCAGGTGTCGGCACATGATAGGGAAAGCAATGGAGAAATATCACAGAAAAAGTGATTGATAATATTTGGACCACAAAAAGGTAAGCAAAAAGTGAAAATCGTATGAGTCATAGTGCTTACAATAGCCATGGCATAAGGCCCTACGACCAGTTGCATACAGACCCGGTGAGACATAATGAGTGTATACAACAAGGGTTTACAGATGGCCACATACCGATCATATGCCATGGCAGCCAGGAGAAAACACTCAGTTGCCACAAAGAGACCAAAGAACCACATCTGTGCAGCACAACCCAGGAATGTGATGTCTTTTTTCTCTGCAAAGATGTCACACAGCATCTTGGGGGCAATGGAAGAAGAGGAACAAATATCCACAAAGGACAAGTGGCTGAGAAAAAAGTACATAGGAGTGTGGAGTCTGGGATCAATCCATATGAGAGTGATCATCCCAAAGTTACCCACTAAGGTGATGAGATAAACTAAGAGAAACATGATGAAGAGGACAATTTTCTGATGGAGGTGTTCTGTGAGGCCCAAGAAGAGAAATTCAGTCACTACTGTCTGATTCTTATCTTCCATGTTTTGTTGTAATCTGTCACTAGAAAGAAAAAGAAATATTTTTATTAGGAAACAAAACCAATCCCTAACAACTACAAATACTTTTTTAAGCCAATGACAGATTATTTCAAACAGGTCTATAACAGACAATTGTGAAATATTGTTGAACTGAAAGATAATATTACAAGATACTGGATAGGAGGAGTTGTACAAAGACCCTGTGTAAACATGAGCAATTTATTCTTGGCCTGTTTGGATTCTGTATACATGCCCATCAAGAGTCATCCAACTATACGATCAAAAACTCCCTCAGATTATAAAGTTACATACGAAATGAGTGTGACCCTTTTTGTTTCATGTTATTGTATGATGAGATAATAAAGCCTACTCAGGGATAACCTTAAAGGAATAATGTGAAAACCAAAGAAATGTTCAAACCCTAACATTAAACATCCAGGGAGAGGTTAAGGAGAGGAGTTCCTGTTCTTAATGAATGATTAGTAACATCCTGATGTTACTAGGACACAATTCACATTTGTATGTATTAGTCTATTTCCTATTTCCCCTTATAAAAGGATGTGGAAAAAATAATATACACATTTGACTAAGAGGTGGTTCATTCTAAATATTAGTAGAAACAAAGATAGTTGTTCATCCTCATGAAGATCTTCCCTTAAAAAGACAGAATAGATTTACTCTATGACAGATGTGACGTCAAAAGAGGATTCAAGAACCAAAAATACAATATGATTGATTGAAAGCAAAGGTCAGGAAACTAGAAATTTCTACCAACCACACAATTCCAATAAAGGAATGTGATGCCAAGGAAGAAATTGAGAGGTCTTGCTTTTGAGATCAAGAGATCTGGCAAATGTTACACAGCAATTTGTGATGGAAATTATATAGAAAATTAAGCATTTGCTGGGCTAAAATAACATAGAGTTATATGTACATGTTTCCCATATTTTATTTAAATTTCTTTTAAGGCATTTATCCTGAAGTCTATGAGGCAATATCAATTATGGTAATAATACATAAATGTCAAATGCATATTTCATACAGAGAAAACCCTCAAGAAAAGATTATGTGTGTGACTCATTAGTAAAAGAAGAACAAATAAAGCTGCTTAAAATCTTAGAAAATTATTATGTAGGAAAATTTATATAAAAATATCTGGTTTACACATCAGCACTTCAATTAATGTCCTCTGAAAGTAAAATAAAAACAACATACAACTCATGAGTTATGTACTAATTAATTTGTGAAACTCAATATATATTTTCAAATAGTTAATACTGACTACATCTATTTGATTTATGATTATATTTTCATTATCATTATTATTTGCTTC
This sequence comes from Cheirogaleus medius, assembly GCA_008086735.1. NCBI lineage: Eukaryota > Metazoa > Chordata > Mammalia > Primates > Cheirogaleidae > Cheirogaleus > Cheirogaleus medius. Next base: position 1,626,552 of record VBSM01003156.1, read on the forward strand.
ATGTTATGTATAGGGTATTTTCAGCAGTCACAAAGACAATTCCAGGCTTATATTTAGAGCATTATTCATTTCAGGAATTTTTTTTTTATTTTTTTTTTATTTCAGCATATTATGGGGGTACAAATATTACGGTTATGTATATTGCCCACGTCCCCCTCCCCCCTCGAGGCAGAGCCTCAAGCATGACCATCCCCCATACGTTGCACATCTTACTCATTATGTTTGTATATACCCATCCCCTCCTCCCCCCTCCCTCCCGCCCAACACCCGACAAATGTTATTCCTACATGTCCACTTAGGTGTTGATCCGTTAATACCAATTTGCTGGTGAGTACATGTGGTGCTTGTTTTCCATTTCAGGAATTTTTTTTAACTTCAACAAATCAGAAGTTTACCAGGTTTCCACTTAAAAATGGACCATCAAGTGTTATTAGATTTATATTAATATATTCAGTAAAATATATTGAGCAGTGTATTGGTTCTATGCAGTACAAGGACTAAGAAATGTTTTTGTTTATGCTCATTCAAACATGCCCGGATAGGTGTATTGCAATAAGGGGTAGTAATGACTTCTAGTTTTAGTCTAATCACTATTTATTACTTCATTTTACTGTAAGTCATGTTGAGACTTCTAGAAAATGAAGAGGCTGATCTTCATGCCTTTCAATATCTAACATTCTATGATCTTAGAATTCTTCATGGACATTACAGTATCTCTCTCTTTTTCACAGAATTATTGATTTTTAATTGAAAAAAATCATGTACTTCTCACATATTAATAGAGCATGATGTTTTGAAATAAGTAAACATTGTGGAATTGCCAATTCAAGCTCATTAACTTATGCATAACTTCACATATTTGTTGTTTTTTGTTGTTGTTGTGAGAACACTTAAAATCTCTCTTAGCAATTTTTGAGAATACAACACTTTATTATAAAAAGTATAGTATTAGAAAAAAATAGCAAATTAAATTGTTTATTCTCTTAAAGATGTGAACAAAATGCCCAAGTCTGCTGTCTTTATAGACTCTGAGGTGGGAGGTTATGTTCCCAAAATTCACACTAATCCTGAGGTTCCTCTACCATATTTCACAAACTTCGTGTTTATGTTTTCCAAAATGCAGTATACTCACTTTTTCGGATATCCTTTAGGTATATAACTGGAGAATGATCATTCTCCAGAAGTAAAGATGAAAAATTCAGCTTCCTTCATGGTGATAAACTTTCCCAAGAGGCATAACTTTCTAGGCACTTGGTGAAGCTGACAAATTTCCCATCTTGATAGCCTAGCAGTACAGAGATACATTTTGATCTGCACATTCATTCACAGAATGAATAGGGACATCTTCTTGGCAGAATAAGGGACATCTTAGAATAAGGGACATCTTCTTGGCAGTTTTCAGTAACTTAGAGTCAGGCCCCCAAAGTATTTAAACCTCAAGAGCTTCCACCTAAAGGGACAAAATTAAAATGATTCAGGAGCATTTGGGCCAAGTATAATTTCCTAACTGTATTTTCTCGCAAAGAAAGAATTACTGGGAAAATTGTGTGTCTGTGTGTGTGTGTGTGTGTGTGTGTGTGTGTGTTTTACCCTTTGGGATCCTCCATTCCAAAGGGAGCCCTTTCAAAATTAAATGAGGGAGTTCTCATTTTTAACTTCTATTACGTATCTATCTCAGAAAGTTGTCAATAGTGTAGTGTATTTGTTGAATTAGTTGAAAATAAACTCAAGAAATTTGTAATTCATAAGGGTTTATGTTTAGCAATTAAAATTATGCTATATACTTGTGATTAAAAATATCAGGACAAAAGTATTTCTACCTGTTTTTTTTCTTAAACTCAATCAATCAAAACACAATCAATGACTTCAGCACCCCTCAAAGATATGAGGTCCTAGTCCTGGAACGTGTAAATGCAACCATATTTGGCAAATGAGTTTTTGCAGATGTGATTAAATTAACAATCTGAGAGAAAGACATTATCCTAGATTATCTGGGTGGGGTGTAAATGCAATCACAAATGTTCTTATAAGAGAGGTAGAGTAGATGACAGGGATAGGAAGGAGGAAGGGGAGGAAAAGAGGGGGGATGGGGAGGAGAGAAGTGGAGAGAAGAAGGGAGAAGAAGAGAGAAGGAGAAAAAGAGAAGAGAGGTCCATATGAAGACAGAAGCAAAGATTGGAAGCCACAAGCCAAGGATTAGTGGCAAAGCTGGAAGAGGCAAGAAATGAATTATTCCCTGCTGCCCCCAGAGGCAGTGTGGATTTGCAGCCCTCTTGATTTGGGCCCAGTTTGTGGTGATTTGTTACAGAAGCCACAGGACACTAATACAAAGAAAAAAAGTAAATACCAATATCAGCCAATAAAGAGGTGACAACACTATATATTCTACAAGTATTAAAAGGATGAAGAAATATTGTAAAGAATGTTATGCCAATAAATTCAAAAACTTAAGTCAAATAGACAAATTCCTCCAAAGACACTGACAAAGCTCACTCATGAAGATATATATAACTTGAATAGCCTTATATCCATGAAAGAAATTGGATTTCAATATAAAAACCTTCCTACAAAGAACATTTCAGGTTGAGGCACCAAATGTTTAAAAAAGAAATAAAACCAGTACTGCATGTATTCTTCCAGAAAATTGATGAAAAGGAAATATTTGTCAAATCACTCTGTGCCAAAATGACTCTGATATGTAAACCACACCAATACATTACAGAAAAAAAAAAGCTACAGATAAGTATCACTTATGAATAAAAACATAAAAATTCATTACAAAGTTTTAGCAAATTTAATCCAACAATATAACCAACACATGTATAGTCCAGGAATGCAGATTTGCAATAACATTTGAATTTTTTAAAATGCAACTCACCATATTAACAGAATAAATAAAGAAAACATGATTATTTCCACAGATGCAATAAAAGCATTGAAAATTCCAACATCCATCCCTGATAAAAACACTTATCAAAATAAGAGCAGAAGACAACTTTTCTCAACTTGATAAAAGCAATTTACCAAAAAACCCAAAAAAACAACAACAAAAAACCACCTACAGATAACATCATACTTTACAGTGAAATACTGAATGATTTCTCCCAAAGATCTGGAACAAGACAAAGATATCTCCTGCCATTATTTCTATTAAATATTACACTTGAGGATATAACAAGTGCAATAAGTCAAGAAAGCAAAATAAAAGACAACCATATGGGGGGAGTAAATTGCCTTTATTTACAGATTTGATAATCTTTTATGCTGACTACCATATGGATTCTATAAGCTACTAGAAGTAATAAATGAGTTACCAAGGTTACAGGGTACAAAAGTAATATACAAAATCTATTATATTTCTATATACTAGCAACAAGCATCAAAACTGAAATTTTACAAAACAATATCATTTATAATAGCATCAAATATTTTCAATACTTATGAATACATCTGACAAAAAATATTCAACATGTATACATTGAAAACTATAAAACACTGCTAAGAGTAATTTTAAAAGCTATTGTATGGGTAGGTATACCATGTCCATGAACTGGAAGATTCAATATTGTTAACATGTCAAATTAATGTGTACACTCAATGCAATCCCAAATAAAATTCCAGAAATATTTTTAATAGATATTTACACATTGATTCTAAAATTGGCATCAGAAGCAAAGGGCTTAGAATAGCCAGAACAATTTTTAAAAAGAACATAAGGTGGGAGAATTACTCTTTATTTACCTGTATTTAGGACTATGGTTTTTTTTTAATTTTTAATTGACAGATAATACTTGTAAACATTTATGGAGTATAAAGTAAAATTATTATATACACTATATGTATACATTTTGGGATGATTAAACCAAGTTAATTAACTTATCCATCACCTAACCTACTTATCATTGTTTTGTGGTAAGAACATTTATTTTTAGCAATTTTGAAATATATACTATGTTATTATTAATTATAATAACAATGCTGTGCAACGGATCACTGACACTTCTCCTGTCTAAATGAAACTTTTCATCCTTTTACCAATATCTTTCCTTCCCCCTCCTCCAGACCATACTCTGTTTCTGCTTTTCCTACCTGTTCTGATGTGACTATTTTCTCAGCTATTCAGCATGCAGGAGTCTTTCAACTAGCCTACGCTTTCTCTCAGAGGTATTGATCCATGTGTGTTTACTAGCTACATCTGCCAGGAGGCAAATAGTCAGGACCTTCCTATTCCAGCATGTTGCTGATGTCATTATCCCAAGAATTTATTATTTTACAGTTTTGTAGGCCAAAAGCCTGACACAGGGCCTCATCGAGCTCTTATCAAGGTGTTGATGACAAGATTGCTCTTCTTGCAGAGGTTCTAGTTGAAAATCTGTTTCCTTGGCTTTTCCCATTTCTAGAAGCTTTACACAGTCCTTGGTTTGTGGCTCCTTTCCTCCATCCTCAAAAATGGTAAAATTGCTTATCTCTGACCATTTTTTCCTAGTTACATCTCCCTCTCACCACAATGTGGAAATATTATCTGCTTTTAAAGACCTGTGTAATTAGATAAGGCCCACAAGATAATCTGTCCATTTCAAGATCCTTAGTTTAATCATCAGCAAAATCCCTTTTGCCATGTAAGGTAACATATTCACAGGTTCCTGGGATTAGGATCTGGACATCATTAAAGACCACTATTCTGCCTATCACACTATCTCAACAGGTGCTATTCTTTGTCTCCCCTACGTGAAACTTCATTCCAACCAACTTGAGTGTTCTTTCCTCCCTGCTTCTGTTAATCCCCTTCGTCTTACCTGGAATGCTTTTTCTCTAAATTATGGATAATCTCAATTATATTTCTCTTTCCAAACTAACTCCTTCCATAAAATTTTTACCAACCACTCCAGCTCACAATGACCAGTCCTTCTTCTAAAATCTTCTGGCACGCTATGACATTAACAAAGCAAATGATACTTTGAACTGCAGGTTTTCTTTTTCTTTTTTTTAGACAACAGTTGAACTTTATTAAGTATGAAGGATGTTTTTTGTTTTAAAACATTTAATTGGCAAATAAAGATTATATATCTTCAAGGTGTACAATGTGATGATTTTATATACATTTACATTATGTAATGATTATTGCAATCAAATTAATTAACACATTCCTCACCACCCATGTTGTACATTAGGTCTCCATAACTTAATCATTTATTTTTTTATTTCATCATATTGTGGGGGTACAAATGTTGTTAAGGTTACATATATTGCCCTTGCCATCCCTCCCCCCTTGAGTCAGAGCTTCAAGCATGTCCATCCCCCAGGTGGTGCTCATCACACTCATTATGTATGTATTTACCCATCCCCTCCTCCCCCCTCCCACCTGCCCAACACCCACCTGGTAAGTGGTTCTTTTTTTTTAACATTTTTGTTACATTTTATATCCTTGCCTCTCCCTAGCAAGGGTTAGAGGTATGCCCTTCCTCTCCAAAATGCTCAGCACATCCCTAAGATGTGGGTCTACCCTCCCCATTCCCGAATCCCTGGTGAACACTACCACCATTTGAGCACCATAGTTTTAATCAGTCAGTACCAATTTGATGGCGAGTACATGTGGAGCCGATTTTTCTGATCTTGTGTCTCCTCGTTTTGGATAATGGGCTTAAGCTTAATCCAGGATAGTATAAACAGTGCTAGCTCGCTGTAGTTTCTTAGAATTGAGTAATATTCCATTGTGAACATATACTAAATTTTAATTATCCACTCATGAATTGACGGGCACTTGGGTTGTTTCCATGACTGTGCAATAGTGAATTGTGCTGCCATAAACATTCGGATGCAGATGTCTTTATAATAGAATGTCTTATGCTCTTTTGGGTAGATGCCTAATAGTGCTATTGCTGGATCGAATGGTATTTCTATAAATGCTGTGGGGAAAACTGGACAGCTACATGCAGAAGAATGAATCAGGATCCCTACCTCTCACCTCTCACAAAACTCCACTTAATCATCTTATACCTTGAAGTTTCTTTCAATTTTGACCAACATCTCTCCATTTTCTCAACACTTAGTCTCTGGCAACTTCAGCACTACTCTATTTACATGGTTTGACTGTTTTAGATTTTACATATAAGTGAGACCATGAAGTATTTGTCATTCTGTGCCTGGCTTATTTTACTTAGAACAATGTCCTCCCAACACCCATGTTGGTACAAATGACAGAATTGTTTTATTTTTAAAGGCTATATGTATTCTATTGTGAATATATACCACATTTTCTTTCTTTATTCATCCATTGATGAACACATTTGCTCTGTGACAAGATTTTAGAAGGATTGATCGTTGAGAGCTGAAGTGGTTGGTAAAAAGTGTTAATTCCATATCTTAGCTGTTGTGAATAATATTTCAATGTAGATGGAGATAACTCTTCATCACTCTGATTTTAATCTCTTGGGATATATACCTAGTAGTGGAATTGTTAGATTATATGGAAATTCTATTGTTAGTGTTTTGAGGAACATCCATACTGTTTTCCACAATGACTGTATTAATTTAAATTTCTACCAACAATGTACAGGGTTCCCTTTTCTCGAAATCTTGGCCAACATTTGTTATCTTCCATCTTTTTGACAATAGCCATTCTAAAAATTGTGTGATGATATCACTTTGTATATTTTAATAGTATTTTCCTGATGATTAGTGATGTTGAGCATTTTTTTTCATATATCTGTTGCTCATTTGTATGTTTTCTTTGGAGAAATATCTATAAAGGTTTGTGCCCATTTTTGATGAGGTTATTTGTTTTATTGCTATTGAGTTGTTTGAGTTTCTTATATATTTTGGATACTGGTCCCCTATCAGCTATATGGCTTGCAAATATTTTCTTCCAATCTGTGTGTTGTCTCTTCACTCTGTTAGTTTTCCTTTGTTGTTGTTTTGTGTGTTGTTTTTTTTTTTTTTTTAGTTTTGGTTTCACCTAAAAATCAGAAATGCAGAAGGTTTTCAGTTTGATGCAATTTGATTTATTTTTACTTTTGCTGCCTGCACTTTTGGGATAATAGTCAAAAAATCATTGCCAAGAACAATATAATGAAGATTTTCCCTTATGTTTTCTTCCAATAATTTTACATTTTCAGTCTTACATTTAAGTGTTTAATCCACTTTAAGTTATTTTTGTATATCATGTGGATAAGGTCCAATTTCTTCCTTCTATGTGTGAATATCCAATTTTTCCCAACACTATTTATTTAAATGACTATTCTTTCCCTATTTTGTGTTCTTGTCAGTTTTTTCAAAAATTAATTAACCATAAATGTGTGGATTTATTTCTGGAATCCCTATTCCACTAGTCTATGTGTCTTTTTTATGACAGTACCATGCTGGTTTTGTTATTATAGCTTTGTAATATATCTTAAATTCAAGTAGTGTGATGCCTCCAGCTTTGATCCTTTTGGTCAAGATTTCTTTGTGTATTTGGGGTCCTTTGTGATTCCATATATTTCTATTTCTTTGAAAAATTTCATTGAAATTTTGATAGGCATTACATTACATAGAAACTTTAACAATATCAATTCTTCCAATTAGGAAACTTAAATATCTTTGTATTTATTTGAGTCTTCTCTAATTTCTTTTGCCAATGTTTTATAATTTTCAGTGTAAAGATCTTTCACCTCCCAGTAAAAGCACAGGCAAAAACCTAACATATACTGACTATTTGGGAGACATTTTTATTTTTGTTTTACCAAAGATTACCAAAGTATATAAAAAAAATCTTTCAATTTATATAAACTTGCAAAGTATTTAGATTCATTTACTTAAATTATGAGCCTTAACTTATGCCTTGACTTGTGAGCCAATTTGGTACCATGTAGATGCAATGCACAACACATGTACATACACATAAACATATGTAAAAACATGTCCACATGTGCGCAGAAACATCTAGTAGTGTTTCCCTCTGAATTCCAGCCATGAGATAACACTGTAAACGCACAAGTTTTCAAAAGATAGTTGGATCCAATTATTTCTGACAAATTCATAGTTTTCATATGGCTAAATTTTATTTAACCCAATAAGTAATCTAATGAAGCCTGTAGACCAAAGCTTTGCGTGAAGCAATTTTCATGGCAGCTTCAGTTTACAAAAAGCCTCTCATATCCCTTTTGTCTCTAGTTTTAAATAAGTTTTAGTGTTATCCTTTTCACAAGCACTGGCTGCACTAAGAGGCTTTGAAGTAACAAGACCATACATGGTGAGTTTTATCTCAACACCTGTAACTTAGCAACTGCAGATTCTAAGCAGTCAGAAAGGAAAACACATAGAGAGAGCCTAATAGACTGCACATTTTAGTTCTACAGTGGCAGACTGACCACTTGACCTATGAAATTTCCTTGATGGAGCAAATTCCAGAGGCTTAAAAAAATCTATTTTAGTAAAATGACTCTCACTACGGAAGTCAGGGTGTACTCAGCATTTCAGGACAGACATGACGGACTTTTTAACAAAAACCAGAAGCAAACTGGAAAGTCATAGCAAAGTGTAGGTGGGGGGCATGAATAGGTTGTCCCAGAAAGTAATGAGTCAGGAGTAGGAAAGGAATAGGTGGCCACCATTTATTAGCCAAAATTACAAAGAAATAGACCAGAAGGCAAAGGTAAGAGAAAACCCCAAAATATGCACAAAACCAGTACTGACCATCGCACTCAGGTGTCCTTGGCCTTTTCCTAAAGGCCAACTATGAGCCCTGGACCCTTCATTTCAGGCAGTCTGTTCTAGGTACCTTATCTGGTAGAATTCAAGCCCACTGGGATGTTGTCTGGTGGAAGTCAAACCCACAAATGCCTTGCCTGCTGGGACTCAAACCCACAACTTTTAGGTCTCACAAGGGAGATGTCTTTCCATCTCCCAAAAGTGAGTCCTCAATATCACAATGTGGCAAAGGGAAGGAAAGTACTAAGGGGCTTTAAATGAAGATGCAAAGCCAAAAGTCAGAGTGCCAGACGAAGTTTCTTTCTTTGCCAGAGTCCAGGGGAGAGGTGAAACCTGATCCTCTGCCTGCTAGGGTGATCAGTCTTGGGGAGTCAATTGCTTTTTAGACAACTTGCATGGATAAATATAAGGCAACTCAGGAAGAGACAGAGAAGGAGAAGGTTCTTGTGGTCATCAGATTTCTAGTTACTATACAGTTTGAGGTTTATCTCTACATGAGTTTCATCAGTCCCTCCTCAGGAACAGCCTGTTTGATCATGATCTGCAGTGTGAGACAAGCATCTCCCACCTTTACTGATCACCTCTCCAGGTGAACTGTTGCCAGCCAGAGGGAACATGTTCTTCTAGCCTGAGAGGAGTTAAGATATTTATTATTGTCTTGAAGTCACCTTTAAGTCTACTTACCTAAAAGTGAGTAGGAGGGGAGAAAGATGCCAAATGGGTCCCATCTGGGTCATGAGATAATTACCTTATCAGCACAGGCCTTTGGGCTCTTTGAGCAATAGAAATTGACCAGAGGCTGAACAAGATTTATAGGCAGGGCTTTGATGGGGCTTATGCTGGAGCACAAGGGCAGCAGCACAAAGGACAAAGTTTAGGATAGCTCCTGCAGTGGAGCCTGGGGAGAGTTTTAAGGAGGCTAGGTGAGACAAGGGTGACATGTAAGCATGCAGAGGTGGACACTGTCTCAAGCTTGAGCAGTTTCAGTACATGCTTCTTCATGGGTCTCATGCCTCAGTAATATGTTCAAACTCAACCCTAGGCATGATTTTCGGTATTATCATCAGGGGATAGGTCAGTACAAGGTCAGGGCTGTTGTTCATCTTGATGCAGACCAGTCTTGTCTGGTTCCAGCAGTGGGAGTTTCATCTATTCTTTGTGTAAATTATCTGGTCTTTGAATTACTGGATGATGCAGTTTAAGAGATATAGGGCCTTCGGCTTTCCTTATATTGGCATGTGTTGGTTTCTGTTGATGGAAAACAGGGTCTCAACCCTCTGGAAATAGCTAATAAGTGTGAGGAGCCTGAGTCCAAGCCCTCTTCTCTCTCAAAAGTAATGAATTGAAAAATGGAGCACAGTTTTTTTCACAGAAAAATAAATATAAGTGCAACAATAAGCATATGGAAAAGGTACTCATCCCTCTCATAAAATCAAAATTAAGAATATACAAAAAACGTTACTCACCTATTTTATTTGTAAAAGTTCAAATTTTAACAAATTTGCTATATAAAGACTTGTACTTTCTTATATTGCTGGTAAGTGGGCAGACATATTCAGCCTCTAAGGAGTGTAGTTCTGTAATATCTACCAAAATTATAAATGCAAAATGGCCATTGATGAATGAATGGGTAAAGAAAATGTGACATATATGTAAAATGAAATATTATTGAGTCTTAAGGAAGAAAGAGATCCTGCCATTTGCAGTAATGTGGATAGACCTGAAGGTCATGTCCTAAGTGAAATAAGCCAAAGACAGAAAGACAAATACTGCATGGTCTCACTTATAAGTGGAATCTACAAAAGTCAAGCTCATAGAAGCAGAGAATATAACAAGGTTTATGGGGGCTAGAGGGAGAGGAGAATAGGGAATTGATGGCTAAATGGTACAGAGTGTCAGTTATGCAGGATGAATAGGTATTGGAGATCTAATGTACAGCATTGTGCCTATAGCTAAAAATACTGTATTGTATACCTAAAATTTGCAAAAGGGGTAGATTTTAAGGTAAGTGTTCTTACCACACACAATAATAATAATAATAACAAAGGAGGCAGAATGAAATTTCCAGAGGTGATGGATAGGTGACATCATTGTGCCAAAGTAACTGATAAACGTTTCTTTATTGCCTTCCCCTGGGATAGTGAATTTTTGCACTCACCACATTGTTCCTCTAGAGCTCTCAGTTTAGTAAAGGAGGCAACATATAGACACATACTGATAATTTTTTGTGAAAGAAGCAAGTACCAAGTACTCAGGAAACCAAAAGAAAATTAAA
>VBSM01003156.1:1659460-1692584 GCA_008086735.1 Cheirogaleus medius
ATTGTCAGAATTATACACAATACCCATGTGTCATGCTCAACACAGTGCCTGGCTGTGGGATATGCTTAATAATGGTTAGCTGCTACTAATAGTAGGAACAATCTTCTATAAACAAAATGAGAACCCAGAGTCATAAAGACACCTGTTTAATGGTGACGGTGTGAGGAAGATATGTCACGATATCATTGAGTTGCAAGATACTAGCAACTCTTCTCGTCTTACACTCTCTCCCATTGAGCAGACTAAAGCTTAAGTAGATTAAATAACACTGATTTGGATTCAATGTGTATGAGAGACATGTCTGTCACTCAAAATGATTACAATGACTAATAAATTGTCATTTTCTGTGACAAGCTTCACTTTACCAGAAAATTCCTGTAGGCACATTATCCCACCCTTATCCACCAGTGTTACATGAGGTGTTTCTCGGTACACTCAGAAACACTTACCACATAATAAAAGCAGAGGCTTTTATTATGACATTGTTCTTCTCAGGTAATGTCCCTTCTCATTTTCCCTACTCTATCCTGATGAGTCAGGGGACAGGTAAGACTCACACGTCCTGGAGTAACTGGCAGTTGATGTGGTGCCAGTTCGTGGAATATTTTAGATCACCCCCATCCTTTGGGGCACTTTTAAAAATCGCTACTATGCCATTGCTCCAAATTTGTACATGGCTCTTTGTATTTAAATTGTGTCTCCAGAAACAATTTTGCACTAGTTGAAATGAATATAAGCCTGGTGACTCATTAGCAGGATAAGAAAATAGGAAATGCTTTTAAAAAGAATTGCTAAGAGAGGACTCTGAAAAAAGGGCTGTGAAAAGGCAGTACTAACGCTCACAAAATTTCAAACTTAGGCATCCCTTCTGCCATAGATGTATAGGATCTTCACCAGTACGCTCCAAGAAAAATACAAAGCACGTCACGTAAAAATGACATATACATTTTAAATTTCCAAAGTGCCACATTTAAAAGGTAATTATTATAGCACATGTATACAAAATATTATTATTTCAACATGTGATCAAAATAAAAATTATTGAGATATTTCACGTTCCTTTTTTCTGAGTCTTCAGATTCCAGTATGTTTTTCTAACTGGCAGCCCATCTAAATTCCACTGGCCACATTCAAAGTGCACAATAGCCATATGTGGCTAATGGATATTGCAGTAGACAGTATAGAGTAAAACATGTATAGACTGGTTACTAAGAGATGTCAAATATGCAATCAAAACTACTACTGTTTATTCTTCTGTAAATTATTAATGTGAAGGAGGTTAAATTGAATATCTCACTGTGCCAGCATTTTACATATAGCGTCTCATGTCTCCCCAAACAACCCATGGAGCTAAATGTGCTTTTACTGTGTGTGCTGGAGATGGAGTTGAGCCTCACAGAGCGTGGGTGATTTGCTCAAACCACACAGCAGTATTTATACATATCCAGTTTATGTAATGAGGTTATTGTGCCTCCAAATCCTTAGCTATATTAAAACTTTCAGACTGTCAATCAGAGAGATATAATCACAAACAAGTTAATCAGAGGTGATTCAAGGTTGGCATCAGCTAAAATATTTTTATTCTCATTGATTTTCATATGAAAGCATTGAAGCCAGAACATGCAATGACCTGAGTCAAACCCCCCAAGGAGATCACTTCAGATCCATTCTTTGAAATATTCATTGATGTAGAAACCTGGGACCACCTTTTTTCTCCAGAACTAATTAAAGTCTTGGAGCTGAGACGTCTTTACATGTAAAATAGCAATAGTACTGTCTGCTCCACCTACCTTCAGATTTTTTTTGGCAGGGGGAAATGATAATCAAATAAGAGAAGGATGAAAAACATTTTATTTCAACAGACTTTTATGATTGTGATTATCAGACCTTGTTTTAACCTGAAGTTATGTTTCTGGATGAGGAAATTATTTCTTCATAAGCTATGAGAGCCTCTGTACAATGAGTTATTCTGTGACCCAGCATTGGGAGCAAGAATGAGACACTCCAATATCTTATTTTGACTTTGGGATGGATGAAGAAAACTCTGACAGTGAAGGGGATTTCAGGAGAGAGTTCTTCCAGCTAACAAGTCTTCTCTTCTCCTCAGGGCCTCTCAGGAAACTGGTGGAATCACATGCACTTCCAACATCATGTAAAAACAAACGTCTACCCCAAAGACCCAGATATCAAAATGGGCCCACTTTTTGTGCTTGGAGATTTGCAACCTGTCAAGGTACACTTAGAAATCCTGGGCACCTGAGAAATGTTCCTGAAAGTGGTTCCTGCAGAGACTGACCTTTGGCCTTGCCTTGGAAAGATCAAGCTGAAAGCTCTGGTTTCACACATGATCTGGGAGCATCGTTCCTTCTTTTAGGTTCAAAATATAGACTTGAAATAACTGAACCTGGGGCTGAAGATGTGGAATCATGACTTATGGCTTTAAAGCTCACCTGGTCCAACCTCCTGCGCCAGGAACTAGAGAACCCACATAAGTCTGTTTGAGTCGCCCCAGTGACAATGGTCTCTGCCCAGTGCCTATCATTACCTCTGAGGCAACACAAGCCAGGAATAGATAGTGGGTCTAGATGCGTGAGTTTGACAGTGACTGTCCAGAGTTTAATGAGGATGTGGAGAAATGTTCACCAAGAGAAGGCAAGAAAGTATGTTCTATAAGCACTAGATCACAAATATCTAAATATCTAGTTATCACAACTACTTCAAGTCCAGTTAGAAGAGACAGTGCTGTTACAATTAGTTCATATCCATTTTGGTACATTTATACAAAAACCAGAGGCTAAATACCTCTTAACACAATTTGAGTTGCCAGCTCTAATTTAAGCTTCTTAAACTACAGAAAATGGAGGAGAAAAGCCATCTTCGCTATTTCTCAGTTATTGATTCTTTTAACTTCAACTTAAAACCATCATGTTAAGTACTACTTATACTACCAAGTATTTTAGGAGGTAGTCTTCCTTTAAACAAACTAGGTATAAGGATAAACAAGGAAATTTATCTCTTCTCAAAGGGAAATACTGGCAGCTGTAAGTCAGGTACTTAGGAATAGTTGCTATCTCCTTCTGGAAAAACTTAGGAGATTTGTAAAATAGAAGAGTATAGCTTTGTCGTTGTCACCTAGGCCTATCTGGTACATAAAGGAAAAATCCTACAAACTTCCGAAAATAATTTTTCCCAGTTTGAGGAGACTCACCCTCTTCACCAGCTGAAATAGAAAACAAAGTCTCTTATTTCAGTCCTTAAAAAAAATTATTGGCTGTTATCAGAAACCATTTGTTTTGACAGTGTCTCCCCAAACAAGTTGGACTTCCTGATGTTTGTGGTAGGGTGTGAGCTAGTGTACCCAGATTTGAGAAAGATTTTTCCACACAAAGTTTAGAATAGGAAGAAGTTTATTTACTTTTTCCTAGGTGGAGATAGGGTCAGAGAAAGGGCCAGCAGCAAGGTGAGTAAAGGAAGAATATGCTGGCCTTGAAAACCAACTTTTCAGACTTTTTAAATGGGGAGGTTGTAATTCAATGGGGTACAGCTTACAAACTGCTTCATCCCCTGCTTTCTTTCTTCTTTATGACAAGATGGTAACAGAAGGGGCAGCAGATGTCACAGTCTAAAATTTCGCTTCCCTGCCTTTCCTTGTAGAAGGGATTATCGCAAGAGATGTGACCCTACCCTCCAGATATGTTTGAGGCCTGAAGCTCACACCTGCTGTTCACCTAGGGACCCTTTCTGTAAAACAGCAGATTATCAATCAGTTTTGAAAGAGACAGATTTATATTTAATATCTCTGTTTCATCTGGTCAACTCTTTTCAGAAGTTATGTAAAACAGAACTGGTGTGTACTGTTCAGTGAGAAAATTCATAGGATTGATCTTTAACTGTTACTAGGAAATTGCAGATTAGATATTTTCCTGTTAATTTTGCAAGGACACCCCTTTCATTTTGTCAACTTCTATGCTTATCACTAGAATCGTGCATGACATGTTGATTTCTCTAGTTGTTCCCCCGCTGTCCAGAGCAAGGGGGGTTGTCCCACTACAGTTCCTGAAGCAGCCTGGCTCTCTCCACATCTGCCTTCCCTAGAGCTTCACTCAGTGCACCTGATGCCTCTTCCCACACGAGGGAGGCCCCTCTCCAACTTCTGCATCTGTTCCGAGGACACATCCCTAGAGCCTTAGAGTTCTACATAATATAGTTTCAAGGCCACTGTAGAAGACATCATTTATACTCTATTTAAATGCCAAAATTATTTAGATCCTAAAATTCAGCATTTTCTCATCAAACACATTTTTGATGAGGACTGAGTTTTTCCTTCCTTCCTTCTCTACTGCCTGTTATTCTGTTACTCTCTTCAGACATTAATTTCTTCAGCAAGCATTTATCAAATCTTCTATGTCCTCAGCTCTGGTCCTCAAGGACTTGGAATCCTCCTTTGAAGTGATAATCACAATCAGACCAGTCATTTTCTACCCAGTCCCTATTCCATATTTCCCACTACTGAAATACCTGGAAATTTGGAAGTAACTCAAAATAGCTATTATTACTTCATGACCATGACAGTTCTTTTAATTTGTGACAGTAAGAGAAAGAAGAACCAAACATACCATCCAAATAAGAGAAGAAATCTATCCATAGGAGGGAAGATACCTAAGGAATGGGAGAAGCAAGAGTCAAAGACTGCTTGTAGTGTTGCAACTCAGTAAACACAGGGAAAACTATGGAGTGGGTGTGAATTATCATTTATTCATTAATTCCTTCAATAAACTTTTACTGAATGTCAGCCAGGTACTGGAGATATAACCATTGCTTCTATCCTGCTCTCAAAGCATTTGCTATCTTTGTGCCCTAACCACAGCCATATTAACTAAGGGGACTACTAGAAAAAGAAACCAAATTCTCAATAGTAAGGATAATATAACAATTATATGATAATGTGTAATAAATAATTGTGCATAATATATAATAAATATTATAAATATTAGCATCATGACTTAAAATAGTAAATCATAGTGTGAGATTCATCATGAGAACACAAAAGAAGAAAAATGGGACAAATAAGAGGGGTTCATCCCTATATCTTTTATCATATAACCATTTGGTATTTGTTAGATGAATGAATGGAAATGGAGTCTGAGTTACAAATAGGATCCTAAATCACACAGTTGAAGAAGAGCTAGAAAAACTCATTAGAAATATTGCTTTTCAGGCACTATTCCACTTTACAAAAGGAGAAAAAATTTCAAAATGATTTCCATTGGAATAAAAAAATGATTACATTCCCCATAACCAAATGATCACAAAACCCACAGTCCATTATTGCAAGAATTGCTCACAATTAATTAAAGCAGAAAGATACCACAAGATTTACTCCCATCTCAGTTTTGATTCTTTTAGTGACTCAGGTTTGAAAGCTAACAGAAACTTAAGAGAGATGGCTCTTTCTATAGAGATTTTAGACACGAAGATACACACACTTACACTCTCACACACACTCAGAAACACACATATCCTTGTGTGTAATGAGCAGAACTGTTTTCTCCTATTTTATCTTTTTTCTCTCTCTCCATTCAGTATGGCAAGAAGAAAATCAAATACATCGACTATGAAAAGCAGCATCTGTACTTCTACATGGGTAAGTCTGCCAGATGCACATTCCTTATCATCCCCTTTCCTTGAAGTGAGCCCTTGTCAAGCCAGAAGGCTGACTGCAATTCTCTCACAGAAACCTGCCATGTCTTACTGTTACTGGGAAAAGCAGCATGTCTTGTTTCAGACTCACTAAGGTAGAAATCTGCAAAGGGAAATGGAAAACCAAATAGGCCTTTTTAACCAGCATCTCCTCAGTCTGTCTGATGAACAGGAAAGGAGGGAGATGCCTCACAAGGGAGGGAAGGCAGCTGCCAGTCAAGGGGACCTGCACCTGGGACTCTCATCCTGGAAAGATGAAACACTTGTCAAGAGAAAAGGAGAGGGGTATTTGGGCAGGGAGGGAAAGGAGATGGGAAAATAATTCTGAAGCATTTAGTGTGACACCAGAGAAAGGAGACACCCAGAAATAAAAGGCATCTTCCACGACCCTGTGTGGAAGAAAGCTGGCTGCTCCATAGCATACGTACAGCCGTAGAAGGCATGAGACCTACACATCTGAGTGTGAACACATAGGCCAGGCCTGAAAGAAAATAAGGTAGCTGAGTGATTCTGACACCAAGAAAAGAACATGACGAGCTAAAAACCTTTGCTCTTAACCAAAATCAAACTCCTGGCAGCTGACAAAGAGAGTTTTCAGGGAACCCCAAATCTGCCCAGCTAAGACATGCAACACACTTGGGAAACAAACCAAAATCAGAGGAGGAATCAAACATTTGCTGTGGGCCACTGGTTCTCAACCAGGGACAGTTTTGCCCCCCAGGGAACATTTTAAAATGTCCAGACTCATTTCATGGTTATCACAACAGATCTGGGGGCTTGTACTAATATCCAGTGGGTAGAAGACAGAGATAATTATAAACAGAAGAAAAACAAAGATCACATGATCATCTCAATTAATGCAGAAAAAGCATTCAGAATATTTTCATGATAAAAACTCTCAACAAACTAGGCATTGAAGTAACGTACTCAAAATTATAAAAACCACAGATGACAAACTCATAGCCAGCATCATACTGAATGGAGAAATGTTGAAAGCATTCCCACTAAGAACTGGAACAAGACAAAAATGCCCACTGTTATCAATTCTATTCAACATAATGCTGGCAGCCCTAGTCAGAACAATCAGGAAAGAGAAAGAAATTAGGGGTCTCCCTAATGTGGAAAGACCATTTCAAAGAATTGTTTTTTGCAGCCAAGATGATCTTATACCCAGAAAATATGACACATCCCACCAAGAGGCTCCGGGAGTTTGTAAATATATTCATTGAAGGCTCAGGTTACAAAATCAATGTGCATAAATTAGCAGCATAAACATACACGAATACTAAGGAAGCTTAGAATTAAATCAAAGTCTCTATGCCACTCACAATAGATATAAAGGAAACAAAATACTTAGGAAAATATTAACAAAGGTGGTGAAAGATCTCAACAAAAAGGACAACATCACTGAAGATAGAACTCGCAGATGATATTAATACAAGCAAGTGGAACAACGTATTATGCTCATGAGTTGGTAGAATCTACATTGTGAATATGTCCATACTACTCAAAGTGATTTACAGATTCAATGCAATCCTTATCAAAATGCCAACATCATATTTCACATACCTAGAAAAAAAATTTTTATGCTTCCTGTGGAACCACAAAATAGCCCTAATAGCCAAAGCAATTGAAGCAAAATGAACCAATCAAGAGGCATTATATTATCAGTTTTCAAAATATACTATAAAGCTGTAGTAACTAAGTCAGCCTGGTATTGCCACAAAATTAGAGAAATAAACCAATGGAACAAAACAGAGAGCCCAGATATAAAACCACCTACTTACGGCCAACTAATCTTTGACAAAAGAGACAACAATCTACACTGGGGAAAAGAATCCCTAGTCCATAAATGTTGCTTGGAAAATTGGTTAGCCCCATTCAGAAGAATGAGACAAGGTCCATATCTTTCGCCACTTAGAAAAATTAATTCAAGATGAATGGAAGACTCAAATGTAGGGCATGAAAATTTTAGAATTATAGAATAAAATGTTGGAAAACTCTTCTACATATTGCCTAGGCAAAGAATTTATGAAGAAGAATACAATGGCAATCACAAGAACAACAAAAATAAATAAGTAGGACTTAACTAAATTGAAAAGCTTCTGCACAGCCAAGGAAATATTGAACATACCAAATAGACAACCCTCAAAATGGGGGAAAATATTTGTATAATATACACCCAATAAAGGACTAGTAATCAGAATTTACAGAAAACTGAAGCAAATTACCAAGAAAAAAATCAAATTTCCCATTAAAACGATGCAAAAGTCCTCAACAGAAGCTTTTCAAAGAAGATACACACATGGTCAATAAACATATAAAAAATGTTCAACATTACTAATAATTAGGGAAACCGAATTAAAACCACAATGTGATTTCACCTTTCTGTAATCAGAATGTCCTTTATTAAAAAGTCCAGAACAATAGATGTCAGTGTGGGTGCAGAGAGAAAGGAGTGCTTATATACTCTTTGTGGGAATGCAAATTAGTACAACCGCTATGGAGAACTCTATTGAGATTCCTCAAAGAACTAAAAGTAGGCCTACCATTTGATCCAGCAATCCTACACCTGGATATTTACCCAAAGAAAAAGAATGCATTTTATGAAAAAGACACGTTCACTCGAATGTTTATCACAGCACAATTCATAGTTGCAATTATGTGGAATCGAGCCAAATGCCTATCAATTCATGATTGGATTAATAAAATGTGGTATCTGTATATCATAGACGTATATGTATAAATGTGGTATATGTATACCAGCCTGGAAGAGGGATGACTTAATGCCTTTTACAACAATTTGGATGAAATTGGAGACCATTATCCTAAGTGAAGTATCTAAAGAATGGAAAAACGAACACCACATATACTCACTATTAAATTGGAACTTATGGATGACCACAAATGAGCACAGAGGGAAGTAAAACTCAACTGAAATGAGCCAGAGGGTAGGGGTGAAGAGACAGGCAAAATCTGACATGAAGGTTACAATGACCACTGTCTTACAGTTGGGCACACTTATACCCCTGACTCAAGCATTGTAAAAGCAACCCATATAACTTAAACATATATACCTCTATAATATATTGAAATAAAAAAATTAAATTAAATTAAATATATAGGAGGAAAAAAAGAAAGACATTTTTGAGTTATAGAAGATATATCTGAAACCAAGAGAGGAAGGATTTACAATTGTAAGTTTTCTAAAGTAAATGCTTTGTATTTCTGTGGTGCCTGTTGTGACCTTTCCTTTTTCATTTCTAATTGAGTTTATGAGAGACCCTTCCCTTCAAATTCTTTTCAGTTTAGCAAGAGGGCTGTCAATTTTTTTTTATCTTTTTGAAAAGCAAGCTTTAGGTTTTGCTAATCTTCTGTATATTTCTCTTGTTCCCAATTTCATTTAATTCTGCTTTTATCTTAGTTATTTCTTTTCTTCTACTAGGTTTGGAATTGATTGGCTCTTCCTTTTCCAATTCCTTGAGACTGTTTGTTACATTGTTGATTTTTGACCTTTCTGTTTTTTTGATGTGGGCTTTTAATGCTATTAGTTTTCCTCTCAAGAATGCTTTTGCTGTATCCCACAGGTTTTGATCACCAGTGTCTCCATTATCATTTAGTTCAAAGAAACTTTTGATTTTCCTCTGTATATCCTCCTTGACCCAATAGTTTTTCAACAATGGATGTTTATGCTTTCCATTACTTTGTGAGGTGGTGAGTATTTCTGTTGAAATTGAATTCTAATTTTATACCATTAGGATTAGAGACGATACATGATATAGTTTCTATTTTTTTAAATTTGTTGAAGTCTCATTTGTGGCCTAGTATGTGATCAATTTTGGATAAAGTTCCATGGGTTGATGAGAAGAATGTATATTCTGATTTATTTGTGTGGAATGTTCTGTAGAGGTCTGTCTGAAGCTTTTGTTCTAGAGCTCTGTTTAAATCCATTATTTCTTTGCTTATTTTCTGTTTAGAAGGTCTGCCCAGTTCATTCAGTGGGGTGTTGAAGTCCCCTTGTACTATGGCATTACTGTTTATCATGTTATTTAGATCAGACAAGGTAGGCTTTATGTGACTGGGCACTCCTGAGTTGGGTACATAAATATTAAGAATTGTTAATTCTTCCTATTGGATCTTCCCTTTCACCACTATATAATGGCCATCTTTGTCCTTTTTTACTTTTGCTATTTTAAAGCTTATGTTATCTGAAAAAAGTATCACTACCTCTGCTTTCTTTTGATTCCATTTGCCAGGATGATTGTTTTCCATCCCTTGACCTTGAGCCTGAAGGCATTTTTGTGGGTTTGATATGTTTCCTGTAGACAACAGATACTAGGTTTGTGGATATTTATCTACTCTGCCAGTCTATGTGTCTTCAGAGGACATTTTAAGCCATTCACAATTATTGGGAGGATTGAAATTTGAGGTAGATTTCCATTCATATTATTGGGTGAAATCCTGTTGTTTTGTTTTACTCCTTGAGCCGTCATGAAGTCCAAGTTCTAGCCTTTGACTCTTGAATGATTTTACATTGAAGACTGTCTATTGCACTTTTTGGTGTGTAATGCAGGTGTGATTACTTCCTATAGGGCTGGTCTGTTCTTTGCAAATTCCATCAGTGATTGTTTGTCTGGGAAAGACTTTTTTTCTCCCTCATAGATTAAATTTAATTTTGCCAGATAAAGAATTCTAGGTTAGGCATTCTGTTTTAGATGATTAAAGATAGGCACCCAATCCCTTCTGGCTTGTTAAGTTTCAGTTGAGAAATCTGCAGTTAGTCTCATAGGCTTTCACTTGTAGTTTATTTGTTGCTTTCTTCTGACTGCTCAGAAAATTGCTTCTTTCATATTTACTTTAGTCAGCCTAATAACCACATGGTGTGGTGACTGCCTTTTCACATTGAGTCTCCCACGAGTTCTTTGTGCTTCTTGTATCTGGATATCAAGATTTCTGGCCAGGCCAGGCATATTTTCTTCCAGTATTCCATGAAATAAGTTTTCTAGCCCTTGTGTATTTTCTTCTTCACCCTCTATAATGCCAATGATTCTGATATTTGGCTTCTTTACATAATCCCACATTGCTTGTATGTTTCAGCTTTGTCTCTTGTTTATGTATTCTTTTTCTTCATCCAATTTGTTTAGCACATAGGTATTATCTTCAAGCTCTGAGATTCTTTCCTCTGCATGATCCATTGTATTTTTGAGGCTTTCCACTATGTTTTGAAGTTTCTTGAATGCCTCCTTCATTGCCAAGATTTCTGTTTGATTTTTCCATAGTATTTCAATTTCTTTAGAGAATTTTTCATTCATTTCATGAATTGTTCTTGCAGTATCTTTATGTTGCAATTGTATTTTCTCTTCAATACCATTGAGTTTTCTTACAATTCATATTTGGAATTTTTCCTTTGTCAGTTTAATCATATCATGTGGGTTGGTGTCTATTGATGTGGATCAAACATTTTCTTTTGGAGGTGACTTTTCTCTCTGATCTTTGATATTTTCTGTGTTCTTTCACTAATTGTTTCTCATCAGGCTACGTTTTCAAGGACTGGAAGTGCTGGGACTGGTTTGTGGACTTAATTCTGGGTCTGTGAAGGGATGTTCCTTGACAATACTGGGGAGATGTGCTCTGCTCCTGTATTGTCTTAGAGGTGTTTTGTTGGGAAGACCATTTTGGCCATTGGCCTAGGAAAAGAATTTCTGAATAAGGCACCCAAAGCAATCACAGCAGCAACAAAAATAAATAAATGGGATTCGATCAAATTAAAAAGCTTTTACACAGCCAGGTAAACTATCATTAGAGCGAATAGAGAGCCTACAGAATGGGAGAAAATATTTGTTCTCTACACATCTGATAAAGGGTTAATGACAAGAATCTATCTAGAACTTAAAAAAATCAACAAGAAAAAAATCAAACAAACCCATAAATAAATGGGCAAAGACCATGAACACAAATTTTTCAAAAGAAGACAGACTAATATCCAGCAAACATATAAAAACACACTCAACGTCTTTAATCGTTAGAAAAATAAAAATCAACACCACATGAGTTATCACCTAACCCTAGTGAGATTGGCCTCTATCAAAATATCATAAAACAACAAATGCTGGCAAGGATGTGGAGAGACAGGAACACTCTTACACTGCGGTGAGACTACAAATTAGTGCAACCTCTGTGGAAAAGAATTTGGAGATACCTCAAAGAGCTAAAAATAGAAATACCATTTGACACAGCAGTAGCGCTATTAGGCATCTACCCAAAAGAGCAAAAGACATTCTATAATAAAGACACCCAAATGCTGCATCCAAACATCTGCACCGAAATGTTCATGGCAGCACAATTCACTATTGCAAGGATGTGGAAATTCACCCAAGTGCCCGTCAATTCTTGAGTGGATTATTAACATTTGGTATATATATACAATGAAATATTACTCAATTATAAAAAATGACAGTGATCTAACACCTATTATATTTTCCTGGATAAAGCTTGAGTCCATTATTCAAAGTGAGGTATCACAAGATTGGAAGAATAGGCTCTACATGTACTCGCCATCAAATTGGCACTAACTTATCAACCCTATGGTGCTTCCACAATAGTAATATTCTCCAGGGACTAGGAGGAGAGGGGGTAAACTCACAACTAATGGACGTGGTGAGCAGTGTAGAGGAGAAGGACATGCCTCTAATCCTACCATGAGTGATGGAAAGATATAATATGTAACCACAATATTTGTACTCTCATAATATTCTGAAATTAAAACAAAACAAAATGAAATAGAATAAATACTCTAAGAAAAGGAAATCAGGAGACTATAGTTAGGTCTTGGCTGAAATAAACAGTAAATTCTTTGGCAACATGGAGCTCTCTTAGGCAGAAACTTAAAGGAGGCTGGAGTCTTCCTAGAGACAGGACACTAAGCTTTTAGAAACTATGCTAGTGTTTATTCAAGTTTCTTAGTATGAGCGTGTAGGAAATCATTTATGATGAGAGTTTGCAGTCCTCATAAGACAACATTTTAAGACCCAGTCCAGAAGAAGAGGGCTCAGAGGATCCACACTAGAGTTTGACCAAAGAGAAAGTCTTTGCTAACAGGCAAAATGTCTCTATAAGACTATTGTGAGATCTGGGCAGCCTCGACGGTGCTGGGGGAGACACAGGTAAATATCTCTTTGACCAGGAAATGAGCACACTATCTTTATGCCTGCCACCCCGATATATTGTGACAGGGCCTGATCCAAAGGATTTTGGTAGATTGAAGGATCCCAAGGACCTTGAATATACTTGAAAGCTCAGAGCAGAAGCTCTTTGGAGATAACTCCATCAAAAATGACTCAAATCTCCAAAGCTTCCTTAGCCTCTGTGATGGAGCTAGAACCTGGAGCTGCTGACCAAATTCTTGGTTCATCTTCCTGAACTTGGAAAGTCCAATGGAGTTCAGGATGTAGACTTGCGTCCCTTCTCAGGGCCTGCATTCCAGGAGTGGCACGATAAGAGAAAGATTCTTCCTGATTTTCACTGGGGTCATATTCTGATCATTTATTCATCATGTTTTTGTTCTTTTTCAGTTGTGCTCCCCCTCCTCATGCCTGCATATTTAAACCTGAAGTCCTTCCGAATGATGTACCTTAGAAGAGACTGGGTGGTGAGTAACACGGCTCATTCTCTGAAACCAGACCAGCTAGAAGAGAGAAAATGAAAATGCTTGGACACCTCCAGACATAGCTTCCTTGAACAGCAGGGCATAAGATTTAGCCAGTACCTGAAGGGACTCGAGGCCAATGGAAGACAATGTGAAATTATGTTCAGGGCATCTAACTTTCAAGTGCTTTTCTCTGCAGGACATCGCCTGGGTTAGCAGCTTTTATATCAGACATTTCATCACATTTGGCCCTTTCTATGGAATCTTTGGAACGCTATTGCTCATATATTTGGTGAAGTAAGAATATTCTTTTATTAACATAACCCACGTGGCCCTCTTACCATCATTTTCAGTGCTATTTGTCCTTAGCAGAAGATGATGACACCATGCCCCATTTCCTAGAACTGAGGTGTTTTCAAGGAAATGAGAAAAAAACAGTTGAAATAATTGAGCAAGACAAGCTCCTTGCAAGAAATATTATCCTTATATCCACTTTTCCGCACTGGTCTGATTCACACTGAAGCATTTCAGAGTATACTCAGTATACTCAAGTCCTTTAAAAATATAATCTATTGACATACATCATAATCTCTGCCAAAGGTAATGACAAAACAGGAATATTTTAAAGTTCTCTTATGACTACAGATTTTCCCTGAAGCAAAGAGACCTCAGACTATTCTTTTGCCTGAATAGCCCTCTACAACTTTCCAGTGTATTCCTCCCTCATTCTATTGCGTTATTATTCTCAATCCTAAATAATTGTAAGGATAATGGTAGCTACTATGTTTCAGGCACATTGTTAAAGGCTTTATATGTATTATCTTATTTGATTTAATCCCCACGCAACCCTCTAAGGGAGTATCACCTTCAATTTTCTGCTTCAGGAATTGAAGTTCAAAGGGATTAAATGACATGCCCAAAGGTATGGAAGAGCGGTTAGGGCTAAGGCCAGTGCCAAACCATAACTTCAACCAAGTCTATCTGAGGACAAAGCCCAGGCTGTCAACCACTTTGTATATGCCCTGGAGTTCCCCTGGTGTTTGTGATCTTTGCACCAGAGCTACAGAAAACTTAAGAGGCACAGTTCTATATGTTTGGCAGTAGGGCAGGTCATGTGGCTGAATTCTTATTGTGTCATCTCTGGTAATAAAGGTCATAAAAGGCTTTGAAAGAAGAGAAAGGATGACCACCATTTTACTAGAACCTTTGATTCTCCAATTCTCAGTGAGGTATCTCAGGGGTTATCCAAGCCCCGTGATATGGTTGCTACTGAAAAACCCCAGAGAGTCCAAACCTGCTACTTTTATTCCTCCAAAAGGTTTCTTGAAAGTCCCTGGATGGCATGTGTTACCCTGATGAGCCACATACCAATGAAAATGAGCACAGAGGAGAACCGGGACTGGCTCAGTACTCAGGTAAGGGTGGAGGGAGAATCCTTCAAACCACACTGATTTAGAATCTGGGTACCTCAAATGATAATGACTCACCCTTAAAGAGTATGCACTGGGGAACAGGCGCTATCAGGTGCTTTGCATTATCTACAGGAGGAATTATTTAATCATAAAAAGTATGATTATTGTTACTTTACAGATGATAAGTTTGAATAACTTATATAAGGTCACACAACTAAGTGGTTGAAGCATATTTTAAAACCTAGGCTGTTTGATTATCAGGCCTTTACTCTAAACCCAGGGTCAGTCAACTGTACTCTAGAGGCCAAATCCAGGCTGCTGCTTGTTTTTGTAAATAAAGTTCTATTGGAGCACAGCCATGATCATCCATTTAAATGTTATTTGAGACTGCTGCATGATGCAACAGCAGAGTAGTTTTTTGTGAAAAAAATGAAATATTTGCTAACTGGCATTTTATAGAAAATGTTTGCTGAACCCTCCCCTGCTCTAAACTCTAACATGACACAGCCCTTCAAGTGAATTTGAGACAGAATGAATTTTATACCTGTAAGAACCATGGAAATCATATCATTTCACTGCATGGTTAGAGCATCCCAGAAAGAGGAAATGGCATGCTCTCCAAACATGCCATTAATTTATAAAAAAAAAACAAACTATAATCAGGACAACACAGAACACTGCTGCCTTCTAAGCCAAAGTCCCTCCACTAGCCATTTCATGTTTAACAGAGGAATCCATTCATTATCTTGCTTCCTTCTCCCAGTTCATACCGAAACTAAGTGGACTCTCAATGAGGCATAGAGAAGTGGTTCTCAAACACTTTAATCACAGAACCACTTATTTTTTATCTTATAGATTTCTTTTATAATTTATTTAATCATTAGTAGGTTGAATACTCTTCATATATTTATTATTTCTTTGTATTTCTTTTTCTGTGAGTCACTTTGTCAATGTCCTTAATCCATTGTCCTATCTGGGTATTCATACTTTTCTTATTGAACTTCAATTCTTATTTTTAGAGTAAGGATATTAGCACACTGTATGTAACTTGTGTTATAAATATTTTCCCAGTTGATTTTTTGCCCTGTAATTTTATTGTGGAAAGCATGTATTAATATTTCAGAAGATCTTACATGTAGGATCCTTGAAAATATCTGTGATAGTGAACGAGTCAATCTTCCATTTTCCACACTGCCTACCTTGTGATGATTATGGCACAAAGTTATGTTAGAAATTTAATTAAAATAATATAGCACCATATCATGTCTGTAGCTTGTATATGAATTTAGCAGATCTCTTCACCAGCCTGCCAGATTCCTGGTCCTCAGAATGCCCTCCATCTCACTCACAATGACCAAAGACTGTAGAACCACTTCACACTCTTAAAAGTTGTTGAGAACTTCAAAGCTTTTGTTTATGTAGGTTATATCCACTGATATCTACTGAATTTGAAATTAAAATATAAATTTTACAATCTGTAGTTATTCATTAATTTTAAATTAACAAAAATAATGTCAATACATTTTGACATCAAAGCTATAACGGCCATCCCATGTTTAGTTGCCCCTGGAAAATTCCTCTGAACAAGCATGAGAAAATGTGAATTAAAAAGTCAAATGATTAGATTTATTATGAAAATAGCAACAACTTTGCAGATTTCAATAAGGTATCTGAGGAACTCAAGATTCTCTGAACTACACTTTCAGAAATACTAACATAGAGCAACAATAGATACAGCATTTGAAATGGCAACAACATCAGCCAGAATAAAACCTTTAAAAAACATTGAATAAAATGACATTTGTAAGGGTTTCAATCTAGGCAGTATAAAGCAGCTATAAATTCCTTCTGAGGATAAAGTTTTTGAACACATAAACTACTTAAGGTTACAAAAGAAACTGCTTAAATTGGAATGCACTTCATGCAAAAAAAATCCTTGGATCGAACTTTTGAACTAATTACTTCTCATTTAGAATTCCTTCAAGTCCAGTGCACAAAAATGGTATTCTACCCCTGAAATCCCTACCCAAATCCTACAAGCCTACATCCATCTGCCAATGTGCTCATTTCTGACACCTCAGTCTTCCGTATCTCCATGTCAACAGAGAATTTTCCCTTCAAATCCTACATACATTTTTATGAATACATAGATTGCCTTGTATGTACTTCTTAGCAAACCGTCTAATTTCCTTCTTCAATTGTAAGTTCTTGAGACCAGACTGTGTATCTTTTACATCCTTCATAGTTTCTCACATAAAATAGGTACTCAAGAAGTATTCGATGAATGGTTAACAAAATAGAAGAATGAATAAACATTTTCTCTGTTTAACACTAGAGATCATTTATATCTAATATAAGCCTTTTCTTTGCAGGTCTTGGCCACCAGTAATGTTGAACAGTCCTTTTTCAACGACTGGTTCACTGGCCACACAAACTTCCATATCGAGCACCAGTGAGTAATAGAAATAGTCCATGACAGGGACCAGAGTAGTCACTTGTAACAACCCCAGATACAGTCTAGAGCAGAGCCTTAGACTCAGGGTCTGAGAGGGGAAAAAATGAACCAGGATTCTCTAAAGGTTGCTATCTTTCTATTAGCAACAATGGTAAGGGAGGGAAGAAAGAAAGGAAGAAAGGAGGCATTAACAATTCTGAATATGGAGTGCAATCTTGGAAAAGTACCAGTGACTCAGTTTCCAGACACCTACAGGCTTAAGAATTTGTGATTGTTTTCTATGTATTTGGTTTGTTGGTGAAATAAAAAACAATCACATTACTTGGGTAACCAAGTTGTATTGAAATTTAACTAGAATTTAAATACCTGTCTCTGTAGAGCCAAAGTTACAACATAATAAACAATGACACACAGTCTCTGATGCAATTTCCAAATGATATCTGGCACTACTTCACCAATGGGTCAGTTACATGGACATGCAACAAAGAAAGAGAAAATGACATTTGGAGAGCCAGTCTCTTTAGAATATTCAGGGGAGGGACTTTTCGCACCCTTTTTATCTAAGGCATATCAGCGATAGTGAGAGAAGAAAAGAGATCTTTTAACTTTGCACAGAGTTTTCTCATCCTTTTTGTGATTTTAGTCCTTTAGAATCTCAGAAAAACAAGGAATGATTTCCATCCATATTTTGTCAAAGAGGAGGTTAAAACCCAAGAAGGTTACCTGGTTGATTAGTAGAAACCTTAATTAAGAAGCTATTGCCGTGGTACTTTCCTAGGACTTTTCCCTGTATATCATGACAAGAATTTATTGAATACTCATCTATTCATGTGGTAGGATTAGATGGATAGAAAGAAAAAGAGACAGACAGAGACAGAGACAGGGAAGAGGGTATCTCCAGCTCTCCTAGCTAACTCAAAATGATAGAAAACACATATCTTAATTTGACCTAGCCAAAAATAAACATATTCTATGAGCTAACATTTATTATATTAGCATTGTCCAAATCTTTACCACCCATGGGGCTGATAGAGGTGTTAAGGGATAAGATTAGAGTATTTTAGAAAGAGTTTATGAACTTCCCAGAAGCGTTGTGCAAGGTCAAGATTGGGTCTATTGGTGTTATAATTTTATTTAGTGATAGAGGAAAGAAAAGTGCTTTGGGCTTTTTTTTTAAGTCTAAGATTTGTATTTCCTGTCTGTTTCCCTAGCCTGTTCCCCACAATGCCACGCCATAATTATCACAAAGTGGCACCTCTGGTGAGGTCACTGTGTGCCAAGCACGGATTGCAGTACGTGAATAAGCCCATGCTGCAGGCGTTTGGAGACATTGTCGGGTAAGAACAAAATTTCTTTCAGTTCACAGCTCTCACTTCTCCTCACTGCCAGTCTCCAAACTATTCACTTGTTTATGAGTCGTTCACCCAACGATTTACTGAGGGGCGCCTGTGTGAATAGCACAGACACAAGACTGTACAGGAAACCATCTCAACAACAAAGATATTAATAACAATAATAATACCACTCACCTGCTGTTGCCTTCTACAGGTACTTCTTAGTGAAAATGCCTTACTCCATACTGAATTTGAAGTTTCTTGAAGCCAAGGCTGTGTGTTATGTGCTTTTCCACCCCCCACAGAGTTTGCACATACTTCTGAACTTACGTGGTGGGAGAAACTGTGAAATCATCCCGTCCAGTGTTGCAAATGTAGATACCACCAGGGTCCAGTGGGACATAAACCTGTGAATCAGGCTGGATGACTGATTAAGAATAGTGAAGTGTGCAGGAGCCAAAAATCCACACTTATACTTAGATGTTCACATACAGTTATCCAGAGAACATTGATTGTGCTGGTGAAATTAACAGCTAGAGGTCTGGGTTTAATAACTTTCTCTTCATTTTAGGATTGGAAACAAAATTTATCAGGGAAAGTCTGATCTGATATAATATCTGACTAATGCTCCAACTTCAGACTCACTCCCCTCCTCCCTCTCTGCCCTCTAGATACCCACCTTCAGTTGCTACAAAACTCCCTGCCACCAGCCATCTCATGCCTTTGCCACTTTTTTCTTCCAAACACCCACCTCCCTTCACACCACCTTGTCGATTCCAATTCACTCTTCAAGTCTCATGTCAAATGCACTTTCCCCGTGTCAGTCTTCTCTGACCCTCGGGACTAAATCCATCACATGCTCTTGCAGCACCTGCTTCTCTTCATTTGTCACCTTTATCATGATCATTTTTAAATGACATACTGGCTAAGAAATTATTTAATATGTGTCTCTCAAGCTAGACCAGGAACTCTATATGGACAGAACTTACACCTAGCCTAGTCATTGCCGTATCCCTAGAGCCCAGAAAAATATCTTCCACCTTATAAATTAGTGCAGCTAGATGGATGTAGGATGGGTTGTTATATAGGTGTGTGGGCACAGAAGAAAATAAAATGAAAGGAAATCTCAATCTCCTCCGGAAAGGAAAGGTGAACTGACCTGCTAAAAGCAATTTGGTGTTTCTGACCCGTCTCCACTGGTGAACAGAGAATGACATTTATCAAATGCAGCTGGAAATGATGACATTGCCTTGAAACAGGCAGATGAGCTAACTGAGAAGCCACTTTTGCATTGCAATGTCGCCTTCTGAGGATTTCATTTAACTCTCCCACAGGGCTTTGAAGAAATCCGGAGCTCTCTGGAAGGAAGCTTACTACGAAACATGATGCACATGTGTAATTGCATCTCTGCAGGGGGTTGGTGGATGTGCAAGAGCCCTTCTCTGCTTAACTGGGAATCAACTAGCACCATGGGCACATCTTAGTGTGCTAGGAATGTGAATCCCAAGGACACCTGATGACCCCTTTCTTGAATGTCTTCTGCAAATAAGAAGCCAGGAAACACAAGATGACATTGGCCAGAGTGACAAAAAGGAAGTGGGAGCCCATTGATTCTATTGATTTTATTTTTTCTTTAGGATCTTAAACAATGTGTTGGTTGGTTAGGGATTCATAAACATGTAGAAATGCTATAAGAAAATCAAGAGAATAGTAAAACAAAGTTGAGGATCATTAAGGGAAAGGGTGGTAGGTAAGAATGAAAACTTATTGATGGAAATAAATTTTAATTTACTTAGTGGGTTTCTAGTCAATAAAAATCATCATTTTTCTGAGTTCACCATCTCAATTGATTTGTTTCATTCACCCTATCCTGACTGGTATTTGCACTGGTGAAGCATTAACTGTATTTCTATTGCTTGTTGAACACCCTTCCCAGAGGAGGATAACCAAAGTCTGTTGCTTTCACAACTTTCCAGATTGCTGAGCACTGAGTTAGACTTAGATGACCTGTCCTGCAGGTCTTCTTACCTGTGTCCTTCATGCTGTGGGGCTGGCTCCATGGGTATATGAATGAACGTGGCTTCATGAGCCAGCCTTCTGCCCCTTTACTCTAAGTGACTTCCAAGAGTTATGTCATAGCCATACCCAAACTCTCCAGTGGATTCCCATGGCTCTTGGAATAAAGACCAAACCCTGAGACTGCTCCACCTGGTACCACTCTGGCCTTGTTCCCTCTGCTTCAGCCCATGGGCTGTTTTCAAGTCTTCATGTCCCTTCTGCCACAGGGCCTTTGTTCCTGATCCCAGTGTCTGAACCACTTTGTCACTCTCCTTGCCCTCACTCCCTCTCACCTGGCCATGCTGCCACTCACCTTCAGATCTTAGCACCTTTATCACGTCTCAGCATAGCTTTACCCACCACCCCAGGGATGCTGCCCTGCTGAGTCAAGGCCTACTGTGGTGTGATCTGTAGCAAGGACCACAGTTATAACTTTACATTCAATAGTACAATTTCTTAATTTGTTTGTCTTCCCCTCTAGCCTGCAATAGCTAGAGGAACTGCCTGACATGTGGTAGACACTCAGTGAAGTTGCACTCAAGGCAGGAAGGGAGAAATGCATGGGTGGATGCCAATCCTAAGGAGCTACAACTTAAAGTCTATCTTGCTCTTTCTCGTGGAAACCCATTACTAGGAAGTTTCTCGTGATAATTAGAAAACCATTTGATGTTTTCTTATCATGAGCATTTTCTGATTACAAAAATATGTTAATGCAATTGTTTCCAATTAGGTAGAAATATAAATTTTATCAAATATTGGAGAAGCACTTCTATATTTTAATTATGAATGATTACTTTTTCATTTCATTGTGATAAGAACACATTATGAGAAATACACTTTTAACATATATGTTAAGTGTACGATACAGTTTTGTTTTCTATAGGTGCAGTGTTACAAAGCAAATCTCTAGAATTTATTCATCTTGCATAACTGAAATTTTATACCTGTTGACTAGAAACTCCTATTTTTTTTTCCTCCAGCCCCTGGCAACTACCATTCTATTCTTCGATTGTATGAATTTGACTACTTTTGTTACTTTATATAAATAGAATAATATGGTATTTGTTCTTCTGTGACTGGGTTCTTCACTTTGCATAATATCTTCAATGTTAATCTATGTTATTGCATATTGTAGAATTTCCCCCATTAAGGCTGAATAATATTTCATTGTATGTATACACCACACATTTTTTTACCCATTTGTCCACTGATGGACACTTAGGTTATTTCCACATCTTGGCTATTGCAAATAGTCCTTCAATGAACATTAAAGCCATGTCCTTTAGATCCTCATTGCAATACTTTTTAATACATACCCAGAATTAGGATTGCTAAATAAAATTCTTACCAGTATTTATGAACATGTACTATCAATGAGTTCTGAGCTACACCCTTCATGGGCATTATTCTATTTAAACCTCATTACAGGGCCCATGAGGAAGGTGCTGTAATTAACTTCATGTGATAGATGAAAAATCTTAGGTTTAGGAAGGCTCAGCAATTTTCCTGATGTCACAAGTAGGAACTGGTGGAGTAGATTTTCAGACCCAGGAATATCTGAATTCACATTCAAAGCTCTTTAATTCCCATGCCAGGAAATCCAAACTAAAGGAGAATTAAGTGGCAGGAATTCAACCCAGGTGAAATTTGTCTTCTCTATGGCCATCATTTTTTGGCTTTTTCTGATTCCCTATTTCTTCTAAAGCTTTCATCTTCTTGGCAAAATTAGGCAATGAGAATTTGCCTGCATTTTCAGTTGGGCATTAAATAAAGGAGACTGGATTAGAAGTCAGGAACCTAAACTCTAATTTCAGCTCATTAATTTAGTGCCCTAAAATGAACTTTGCCAGGTCATTTACATACTTCATACCTCAATCCCCACATTTGTATAGGGCTGGTGCATAATGTGACCTGGTCTATGTGCGTCATTGCATTTTGTGACAGTGAAAAAAACGTAAGGCAAATGGAATTATTTCATAAGCCAGAAACACTCATTCAGATTCTAATTATTGTCATCATTATTGTAAAGAGAGTCCCTGCACAGAGCCACCAAAAGCAAAAAAGGCCACAGAATGACACAGAGCCAGAGAATGGGCACCTTTACTCAATGAGAAGTTTGTGAGTCTCAAATGAAAAAAAAGGTTTCTCCTCTTGCAACAAGTAACACCCCCATGAATCACATTCCACTTCTGACTGTACTTAATCCTCTGGGACCAGCATCCAGCTCTCAGGGTGGGGGAGGAGGGTAGAAAGCCAGGGTTCCAGTTATCCAAATTCCTGGCTGACAATGGGAGTGTGCAATTCTTATTGTTGGAAACCTTACCAATAGCATGCAGTGTAAGTGTACCATTTGTTCCTTAG
Organism: Cheirogaleus medius; assembly: GCA_008086735.1. Taxonomy (NCBI): domain Eukaryota; kingdom Metazoa; phylum Chordata; class Mammalia; order Primates; family Cheirogaleidae; genus Cheirogaleus; species Cheirogaleus medius. Next base: position 1,682,426 of record VBSM01003156.1, read on the forward strand.
CGTACAAAAACGAAATCTATTGACAGCTTCTTGGCTAGTCCTCCACACTCCAGGTATAATCCTAAAAGTGCAGAAAGCACAGGAGATTGAACTTAAACTCTCCTGATGGCCGGGATACACTCAGGTACTTTTTTCTTTCACAACATTTTTTACAAAACAGACAATGTCTAAAGAATTTTACATTGAATATCTATATAGCCATCACTTGAGTTCAACATTAATTTTTTTAGTAAACTTGTTTCATCTTATATCTATTTATCTATTCATTTTTCAATTTATCCATGAATTCATTTTATTTTTACACAATTCTAAGTAAATTTCCTGCAGATTACTTTTTAAACTAAAACTCAGATTATGCAATCAATAAAGAATATTTCTCCTCTTCAATAAAGAATTGGTGAAAATAGTGTGGTAGCTTTATCTCCAGGGAATATAATGTAGTTACCTTTTCTGTAAAATTAACTATTAACTCAAAACTGAATAAACCTTTTTTCCACACTCATATCTTTCATTAATGTTCATTTATTCATATTTCTTCCATTTATCTTCATGATTCCCTTTAATCTGCAACACTTACTGAGCAGCATCATGGATCAGTCACTAGCGCAGGTGGTGTGACAAGAGGGAGATCCCTATCTCTAGTTTACATTCTCATGGAGAAGGCAGTCAATAAACACGTAAATGCAAGAAAAAGAAAGATGACTATGTATAATTATGTGAGAGAGAATGATAAGCAGGTGACTAGATTACTTAATGTTATCAAGAAAAGGTGAGTCTGTGAGGTATGTTGAAGGAACCTGCCATGAGAGCCTGATATCAGAGGCAAGTGCAAAGGCCCTGAGGCAGGAACAAACTCTGTTCAAAGAGGAGAGTAGGAGACCTGTGTGACTATGGAATAGTGTGCAAGGTTGTGTCCTCACTATCACTTAAACTTCACTTCTTCATGATTATAGTTTGCTTTGTCTTTCTGACAGCATGAAAAATAATTTCTTGTTATTTAAGCAAGCATAGTTTTCTCTGGGAAGTCTTAATAGACTTAAATTACCAAGTTAATTCTCCCTTTCTAAGCTCCTGTGCCCTGTGCACCTCACTGACACAGCTGATCTCTGCCTGTGCCAACCACTAGACTGAAAACTCCAGCAAAGATAAGCCAAGTGGCTATTGCAACAAGCTGAGTGAGAGATGATGAGAGCCTGAGCTTGGCTGGTGCTACAAATATGAAATGTAAAGGAATAAATAGAGATACACCATGGAGGCTGGATCCACAGAGCATGGTAAGAAATTACACATCCTAGAGAATCTAAAGACAGCCCGAAGTTTGGATATGGGTGGTGAAAAAGTAGAGTATGAGGAAAAGTCATAGGTCATTAAATATGAATGAAATGTCCAATTTCAAATCAAAGTTTAGTTTATTATATCTCAAACAAAAAGCAGTACAATTAATCAAAGTATGCATCTAAACCATCAACACACTTTTGCCATCTTAACAGTAGCTTGCTTATGTCATCAGCAAAGTAGCCTGGAAAGCAAGTGGGGATGAAATCGTGAAAGGCATTTTCCAAAGCTTGTTGAGAATTGAATGTTTTTCCTTGCAAGAAGTGGTAGTCAGTTGGTGCAAGATCTGGTCAGTATGGTGGATAGCAGAAAGTTTCCAAATCCCGGTTTTTTAGTTTGAACAGCATTGTTTTTTGCAACATGTGGTCTTTCAAGAGGATTGCCTGTCTCTATTGACCAGTCTTGGCGTGTAATCACAAGCATCCTCATCGTTTCATCCAATTGGTTGGAGTAGACATCACGCTAATCAACTGACCAGGTTTCATGAAGCTGTAGTGCAAAATACCAGCACTGGACACACCATTAGCTTTTTTTGCTGAATATTCAGTTTTTGGTTTTTGTGTTTGTTTTTGTTTTTTTGTTTTTCTGAGACAGAGTCTCACTTTGTTGCTCAGGATAGAGTGCTGTGGCATCAGCCTAGCTCACAGCAACCTCAAACTCTTGGGCTCGAGCAATCCTTCTGCCTCATCCTCCTGAGTAGCTGGGACTACAGGCATGTGCCACCTTGCCCAGCTAATTTTTTCTATACATTTTTAGCTGTCCAAATAACTTCTTTCTATTTTTAGTAGAGACAAGGTCTTGCTCATGTTCAGGCTGGTCTCAAACCCCTGAGCTCAAACAATCCACCCGCCTCAGCCTCCCAGAGTGCTGGGATTACAGGCGTGAGTCACCGTGTCCGGCCTTGAATATTCAGTTTTGGACTCTGTTTTGGCACTTCATCTTTATCCAATCACTGTGCTGAACACTTCCAATTGTCAAAAAGAATCCATTTGTCATCGCACGTAACAATACAGTGTAGAAATGGTTCACCTTTATGTTGTGACAACAAACAAAGGCAAGCTTCCAGTTGATTTCTCTTCTGATGCTCATTTAATTCATGTGGTACCCGTCTATCCACTTTCTTTATTTTTCACATTTGTTTCTAATGGTCCAATATTGTTGGAATTGCAAACCTTGCTGCTAATCCACATGTCGGTTGAGATGGATTCGCTTCCACTACAGCTTTCAGCTCCTCATTATCCATCTTGGTCTCAGGTCACCCACGTGGCTCATTTTCAAGATTAAAATCACCAGAATAGAACTTCTCCAACCATCAACACACTGTGCAATCATTAGCCACATCCTTCCCAAACACTTTGTTGATATTTTGAGTTCTCTGTGCAGCATTGTTTCCACTATGGAACTCACATTCAAAAATAACATGAATGTTTGACTTATCCATGATTACACAAAAACTGCTCTTAAAGAAAAAAAAATTGAAAGAAAATCACAAGCCTAACCATGTGTTTTAAAGAATGAGAATGTACCTTCACAATAAAAAATAAAACAAGAAGTGTCAAAGTGAAATGTCAGAGATATCAACTGTCAAAATAAGTACTTAAGGAAATCAGACATTCCACACTTAATAACTTAAGAGAAGATGGAGCAAATGGGAAAGTGTTGCTTTAAAACATCTTGAGTTTATGGTACTAAAAGAATACCTAAATAGAGTTGTCTAGGAAGTAACTGGAGAAAATGTCTTTCTGGAACATGGAACAAAAATAAGGGTAATACAAGAGAACTTGGACATACTCTTCAGTGGGCTCACCAAGAAAATATAGAGATAGATAGAGAGAGAGAGAGACTTGATTTGAGGAAGAATCTTAATGATCTTATCACTGCAAAGGAAGGAGAAAGATTTAAAAAAAAAAAAAAAGTTGACACCTGGCAGGAAACACAAAATAAGGTATGCTGTGGAAGGCAAGAGAGGAGTCAGGTCAGAGGTGTCTAATAAACAAAGACAAATACTGAGAGAAGACATTGTAGACACAAGCCTATTTAATTTTGTGTTTGACTAACTTAGTTGAGTTTTAAAAAGCTGAGTTGGGTTCATATGAAGAAGGAACTAAACATCCAGGCTGAAGAATGTACTGAACATGTTACCACTATGTTCTAAAAGGAATATTTTGCTTTTTAAAAAAGTATGTTATTGTTTTTAAGAACACAGATGTGATTTTATATTTGTATAACACCAAAATATTTTTCAAAATGACACAAATATAAAATTACAAAATCTATATGAAACATAAAGATACATGGAATAGGATTCTCATCCTGCATAACGACTGACCCAGGAACTACAGCTGCCCAGCCCCCCCCCCCCCCCCCCCCCCCCCCCCCCCCCCCCCCCCCCGGCTACAATGAGAGATGAGGGATCAATATCTCAGCATGTCATGGTGTCCCAGCACACCAGTTGGAAGTTCTGGCTTCCGGTCTACACCACTGACAGGGCACCTGTCTGGATTTCACTGCTAGTCCTGCAGGCAGAGATACTACTCAGCCAGTTCACTCCTATCAGTTATTAAAACACTGAGATACGACCCATGTCAGTCAGTAAATAACCACTCTCCTAAGTCCCACAACTCTCTCCCCTGCCAACCTGCCCCTTCTGCCAGGACACCCCCACCCCCACCTGGCCTACCCCAGAATTGGCGTGGGTGGAAATTTTCCTTATCTTTAGGCCCTTTTTCAATGGACTGAAAAAGAAGCTTATTTACAAAAGACAAAAGTGCTGTCCAAAATCAAATGTAAACTCTAGGTCTCAGAAGATTTGAGCTTGGCCATTTCAACACAGCCTATAAATCACCCAATTAAAAGCAGCAACCAAGCCACAAAATGTCACTGTGTAGTGAAGGAAACAATAAATAATCTTTTTTCTCATGACAAAGCATTACAAAAATTTCTGATAATTGCTGCCTGAAATCTCACTATCATTCAGATGCACTTTGTTTACTAGGACCTAAAAAACCTGATGAAATTTTTAAAGACTATAATTCAGACACTTTACTAAATCAATAGTGAAAGTTTTCACAAGAGCAATCTGGGTCCCCTTCTCTTTGAAACAGACCCAAACATTGACTCACACCAAGAGAATGTGTGTTATGACACCTGCTTCACTGGGGAAGAACTGGGTAGAGCTGAAGAGACAAGGAAGTCAAATTGAAAAATATAGTGAAAAATAAAAAGAAAGTAAGGCTGCCCTCCACTGCAGTGGGGAATTTCTAGCCATGGAGTGTAGTAACCAGAGCCCTGAACATGGGTTCTCTTAATAGTTACACCAGTTAATACTCCTAACTCATTGTATGATCATGAGCTTCCCCCTTCCTCTATAGAGATTACTTCATTTATTAATAGATGATGAATGAAATTCAAGGAATTATGTTAAGTTTTAGTAAAGCACCTAGGCAGCAGTGTCAGCACCATGCCTGGCTACTGCATCAGCTTCCAACTGATCCCTCCTCTTCCCTGCTCTTCCCTCCTAGCACCTCAGAACTTGAGGTGGAATCTCCCCAGATCATTTGAGATATTTGCATGATGAGTTCATTTTTATTATTATTATTTTTTATTCAGGTAACTTCCAATAAAAGGCTTTCCTATAGTATTCAATCCACTTTAGGCACACAATGCCTAGGTCATTTAGGTTATTTTTTGTTTTTTGTTTTTTGGTTTTTGGTTTTGTGTGTGTGTGTGTGTGTGTGTGTGTGTGTAATTCCTCCAGCCTATTTGTTTTGTTTGTTTGTTTGTTTGTTTGTTTGTTTTGGCCTTGGAAAACACAAGCCAAGGTCCCACCAGGCCTCACTTGCCTTACCTATGTGGCTTGAAACAGACTATGGACTGTCAGAAAGGAAGGGATTTGGAGACCAGCTACTCCGGCTCTCTCAGGGCTGCTGGACTCATTGCAGGGCGTCTGCTCACACCTGCTGAGGCTGGCGGGAGCTCAGCTCACCTCACCTTGATGGACTCTGCTTGGTCTCCCTTCCAGTAGTTTAAGCACCAGTGGGTCCAGCTGGAGGAGGAGCCCGAGTTATTGTGGTTTCTGTTTCCCTTTGCATCAGGCTGCCTGGGTCAGCACCTGCCCTGCACTGCTGAGGGAGCTCACAGGAACCTGTGCTCTGTGACTGAGCTGTGGAGAAATTCTCTAACAGGAACAAAGAAATCCAGTCTTCCCTCTTTGGACCCCTCACACCCCTCTATCTCTGCTAGCAGCTTTTCACCATTCTCAGTTTTGACAAAGTCCCTCATAGAGCCTTTTATAATCTGTTTTATGTTTCACTTATGGGGTTGGGGTTTTGGTGGTGGTGGAGGGTGTTTTTGTGGTTTGGGTTCTTTTGTGGGTTTTTGTTTGTTTGTTTGTTTGTTTGTTTGTTTTAATGCCCTATCTGATTTATCTGCTCTCTACCCTACTCCTTCTATCTTCTCCATCACAGTTAAATGACACCACCATTTGTACAAGCAATCAGAACTAGAATCTTGGAGTCAAACTCCAATTTTCCCTTTCTTTCACTTCCTAAATTCAATCTAAAAGCAAATCCTGTGAACTCTACCTTCTCAAAGTCATGCAATTAAGTACCATTCTCTCTATTTCCATCATAGTGTCCTAGTTCAAGACACTGGTATCTCTCAACTGTAGGAATGGCATTGAGCCTTGTACATAGTCCCCTGACTTCCTTTCTTTTCTTATGATCTATACTCCAGTCAGCAGCAAGAATGACCTGTCTAATATCACATCCCCCACTTATCCTACAATGGCTACCATATTTAAAATTACATGCAAACTTCTTACCAAAACCCCAAAGGCAAAATATCACAAGACCTTTGCCTGGGTCTCTGACCAGACATGTAAAGTGTTCCCCCTCAGTTCCTTCAGCATTTTTTTTTTGATTGTTAGTTTGGTTTGTTTTATTTTATTTTGTCTGCACTTGGAAAACACAAGCGAAGCTCATGTGAGTCCCCACTTTAAAGATTTTACACCATCTTTTCCCTCAACACTCAACTGGGTTTGCTTTTCCCACAGAGCCATCTGGATAAGAAGGCCTCTTTTTTCGGCTGAAGTTGTGCCTCCTGTCAGTCACTATCATTCCCCTGTATTTTGTTTTCTTTAGAGCACTTATCCCCGTCAGAAATTATCTTCCTTAATGATGGGTTTACTTGTTTTTGCTCTGTTTCTCCACACACCCTAGAATGCAAATTCTATGAGTCTGAGTCATATATCCCTGTTGCCTGTGTGTTCCCAATGCCCAGAATTGTACTGAGCACATAACAGGCATTAATAACATCTGTAATTACCTAGAACACTGGTGATCTAACATAAAAATTTTAACAGAGAATTACTGAATTTATGGTTTTCCTCAAGAAGACTGAAGATTTCTCCATTTGGGTTCTTATCAAACTTGGGGTCTGGCTTAGCCTGACACAAGGTGTGGAGAAAATTGAACCCTTGCACAATGCTGGTGGGAGTGTAGATTGGTATGGCCATTATGTAAATGGTATGGAGGTTTCTTAAAATATTAAATATAAAACTCCTGTATGATCCAGCAACCCCACTTCTGGGTATATGTTCAAAGGAAAGTCAATCTTTACCTTAAAGAAATATTGCATATTCATGTTTATTTTACCATTATTCAAAGTAGCCAAGACATGGAAACAACTTACATGGCTAGTAATGGGTGAATGAATAAAGACGATGTTATTCACACACGCATACACACACACACACACACACACACAGAATGGGATATTATTCAGTTATAAAAAGAAGAAAATCCTTTCACAATTCTGAAGTTAAATAACCTGGACAAAAACTTAAATAAAATGTGAAAAGTGATTAAACATTATATGGGTCTTTTCAAGTGTATTACAATGCCATAAGTATATATATATATGTGTGTGTTAAGAAAAGAGTGGATATAAAATTATTTGGTCTATAATAAAAGGACTTTTCCTGTCAGTACTTTGAAATGTTGCTCCACTGTCTTTTCATTTGCATGATTTCTAACCAAAACTACATTTTTATCCTTTTTTGTTCTGTTATTCATAACAAGACCTTTTTTTTTTTATTTGGATGCATTGAAATTGTCCCTTTATTCCTGGTTTTGAGCAATTTTATTGTGATGTTTCTTGATGTAGTTTTTGCATATTTCTTGTACTTGGGGTTTCTTGTGATTGTTTCTTCAATCTGTGAGTTTATAGTTTTTATGAAATTAACAAAATTTTAATCATTATTTTTCAAAAAATTTTAAATGTCAACTCTATTTCTCTTATCCTCCAGCAACTCAAATTACACATATTTAAGGCTGCATGAAGGTGTTCCACAGCTCATTGCTACCCTGATGGTTAATTTATCTGTTGATTCATTTTGAATGGTTTTTATTGCTATGTCTTCAAGTTCACTAATTATTTATTTTGCATTAAGCTTAATCAGTAGTTACTCTCATCCATATTTTTAACCATCAGACTGTAGTCTTCATCTTATCTTTCACATCTCTATGTATCTTCTTTGAACATAGGTAGTTCAGTTATAATTGTTTTAGTGCTCTTCTTTGGTAATTATAACACCTTTGGCAGTTCTTGGTCAATTTGGATTACTGATATTTCTTCTTATCATAGTTATGTTTTCCTGCTTTTTTCATGCCTGGGGATCTTTGGATGACAAACATTGTGACTATGCTGTGGAGCACAGTTCAGTTACTGGGGAACTGTGTGATCCTTTTGAGTCTTGTTTTGTAAATTTGTTAGTTGGAACTGAAGCAGAGCCCTGTCTAGGGCTAACTATCCCCCACTACTGGGGCAAGTCTTTTCTGTCTGCTTCACCCAATGCACCATGAGTCTTGAGGTTTTTAGTCTGGCTGGTGAGAACAGGCACTATTCCCGGGCTTACATGAGCATGGAGCATTGCTACCTTTAACCTTTCAGTGTGTCCTTCCCGGTCCCCTGGTTGTTTCTTTATGTGTGAGCACTGACCAGCATTCAGCTAAATAATCCAGAGATATCATCTGCAGATCTAGGGGTTCTCTCCCGGTACAGCTCCTTTTCTCCAGGATTCTGTACTGTAAACGCTACTTGCCTTGGTCCTGCAGACGTTCAGCTCCATCTCCTTTCGGAAGTCCAGGGAGCTCTTCCCTGCTACTCCCTCTCTGCGTCGCCGCCTGGAAACTATCCTAAGGAAGTGAGTGGAGAAAATCGTAGAGCTCATTTCTTTCTTGATTCTCAAGGATCATTGTTTTTTATTGCTTGGTACACAGTGTCTTGAAAACTATTATTTCATATACTTTTGTCCAAATTTCTTGTTTTAGGCAGCACGGTAAATCTAGTCCCTGTTACCCTATCTTGGCCAGAAGTAAAAGTTCTGGAAAGGATTTTTAATTGCATGAATATTAGCGTTTTGAAATTGTCCAAACTATTTTGTATCTAAGCCCCTTTGAAGCTTTCTTTTGTTATACCTACAATGGAAAGTAAATAGGCTTTGCAGTTAGAAAGTTAGAAATAGCTAGGTTTGAATCTTGGAAATACCATATAGTTGGTGTGCAATCTTAGGCTAAAAAAATAACTTCCCTCAACTTCAGCTTAATTTTTGATGTAATGAGATTGAAAAATTTACCTGAAATATGGGAGAATCCAGACAGTATTGCTCTGTATAGTAAAATATTAGAAATAGATATCTTTTTCTTTTTTTTCTTTTTTTTTTAAGACAGAGTCACTCTGTTGCCTGGACTAGAGTTCCCCGACATCAGCCTAGCTCACAGTAACCTCAAACTCCTGGGCTCAGACGATTCTTCTGCCTCAGCCTCCCAAGTAGATGGGACTACAGGCACGTGCCACTGTGCCCGGCTAATTTTTTCTACATATTTTAAGTTGTTCAGATAATTTCTTTCTATTTTTTTTTTGGTAGAGATGGGGTCTCGCTCTTGCCCAGGCTGGTCTTGAACTCCTGAGATCAGATGATCCACCCACCAAGTCCTCCCAGAGTACTAGGATTACAGGCGTGAGCCACCGCACCTGGCCTAGTTTATCTTTTTCGCTTGCATTAAACAACTAAAATAATGAGATGGATCTATATGCATTCTTATGGGAAAAAGTTAATGAAATACTGTTAATTGAGTACAATATTTTACAGAAAAATATATAGGGTGTGAATCAATTGTAATTGAAAAGACCTCTGTGTGTGTGTGTGTGTGTGTGTGTGTGTGTATTATGCATGTGTGTTTATGTGAGGAAAACACCATTTGGAAGGATACATGACAATATTAAAGTAAGGAATAATTCTGATGGTTCCTTTTAACCTTTAAAAGCAGCAAAATTTTAAAAAGTAATGAACTCATATGAGTTAATTTTGTAATAAAAAATAAATAATAAAAATAAGCTTGGTTCAAGAGACACAGTAGATACGCCCAGCACAATTCACACTGTCGATGCCCCACAGCCAACCACTGCCAGGAACACGTATGCAGTCACACACAGTTCGGCTCATTTTGTGGGCTGCAGCAAGATAGAGCATGCACCAGAGGGACCAGAGTGTTGGATAAGAGGAAATCGGGAAGGCCTGTGATAGGGTTTAGGTTTGTGCTGGGTGATTTTAAGGATTTAGGAAGTGGAGGTGAGTTCTGAATTGAGTGTTATCAAAAAATTTGGCGATTGGGTATCTTGGTAATTTATGTCTAAGAGACAGGAAAATTATAGTAAGTAAAGAAGGAATATTTACTCATGTTAATTGCAAGAGGGGAATGCTTAGCTGTTTTTGTGGTTTCCAAGAGTTCTTGTCCCTGTTTGATTTCAGATATAATCACAG
>VBSM01003156.1:1720565-1746128 GCA_008086735.1 Cheirogaleus medius
TATTAAAAATAAAGTCAAAAACTACAAATATACTATGTTGCATTTATATAAGAAAGAGGTGGGGACAAGCAAATAAATCCATGCTTATATTTACATTAAAGAAACACTAACCAGATTCTAAAGAAAGTAATATATTAATAACTTGTTACCAATAAGAGATGTTGGGGGATGGGATAGAATAGATAGAAATAAAGGTAGGAATGAGGTTTCTCAAAGTCTATTGACCTATCTGAATATATGCCTTTTAAAATAAATAAATAAAATCTAAAAGAATCACTTAAATTCTTCAGTAAGAGTTTATTGCCATTTATGAAGGAAAATATGAAGGACATAATGCAGAAATTCTTTTATGAAGGTCCTTTGATCCTTAAGTGGTGGAGATCCATGGGTGGATTTTAAGGTGTCCATTCATTTATTCCATTAAGCCCCAAAATTGAATACGAATTTTGGATCTCTTCACTTATGTGCCTATTTCCAGGGGAATTATCCATAACTTGCATGAGATTATCAAAGTCCTCATGGCTCAAAACAAGTTATGAATTTGAGGATTCAGAAAAGTCTTTATTTTTCCCTAACATCAAGAATTTAAATTAAATTCTGTATCCTTGAATGAGGCCTTTGACTGAATCCAAATTTTACAGAACAAATCTTTTCAATAAAGGGATTTGTTTTGTGAAGTTTGGATTTGTTCGAGGACTGGCACCTGGGGAGCTGGAGGGCCACATGTGGGCAGCTTATTCACACTTTCTAGCCTCCCTTTTCTTATCTGCAATTGAAAGAAAATCATGATATCTACTTCATATGATGCTATGAGGGTTAACTTAAATAATGTATACAAAGTGCTTAGCAAAATGCCAGATACAGAATGAAAAAATGTCCTATTTTAATCACTGAACTGAATATTCCCACCGTGATTACTTAGCAAGTTTTAGAAGGGGTCAGATTATGTATTGAGTTTTGGACCTGTTGAATTTGAGGCACCTAGTGGATACTTAAGTGTGGATATCCAGCAGAAAACTGGATTTAAAGGTCTAGAATGCTAGAAAAGTGCTCCACCATGTTATTGAGTTTTTGTTTCTGTTTACACTTACTCCCTTTATCATCTCATCTCCTTTTGTGCCTTTCAAAACCATTGAAATGCTGATGACTCTCAAATTTATATGTCCTGCTGAGACCTCTTCTTTGAACTCAAATTCTAAATACTTACTCAACAAACATTCTTGCATGTTTTATAGGTATCTCAAAATTAATACATCCAAAAATGAACTCCTGATTTTCCCCTCTTAACCTGATGCACCTATAGCCTTCCACATCTTAATTAATAGTAATTCTGTTTTTCTACTTACTCAAGCCAAAACTTTTGAAGTCATCCCTGATTTGCCTTTTTCCTTCTTCTCTTCCTCCACAAATCCTGTCTATGCATCAATGCTATTTAGTGGCTGTGCTACAAAATATATTCACATCCAGTTTTTTCTCACTCCCTCCCTTGCCACCACTCTGGCACAAGACACTAATAGGTCTCTCACTGGAATTATTGTGATGATCTGCTAAATGGTTTCCCCATTTTCACCTTTCCCCCTAGAAAAGTAGAGTAGATTCTCAGCCTAAAAACCAAGTGATCCTTAAAGGGATCAGACCAGCTCCCTCCTGTGCTCAAGACCTCAACAGCTCCCCTCTCACCTGGAATAAAACCAAAAGCCTTTTCCATGAGCAAGGCCCTCCCCCTTTATTTCTCTAACCACATTTGCAATTTTTCTCCTCACAACACAATATCTTCCAGCTCTACGGACTGCTTTCCTGTGCTACCAATGTATACCAGAAAGAGTACTATCTTCAATCTGAATTCTCTTCTTTTGGATAACCACATGGCTCACTTCTTCATCTCCTTCAAGTGTTTGCCCAAAGGTCATCTTGTCCGTGAGATGTTTCCTAACCAAACCAGCTTAAATTGCTCTCATTACAATCTTTCTGTCCTTCTTTCTCCTTTATTTCTTCCTGCATTTATCACCAGTGAATGTGCTATATTGTATATTTTCCATAGTTACTTTATTATCTGACATCCCTTCTTGAATATAAGCTCCACAAACTTGGATATTTTTGTCTGTCTTGTTTTTCTTCTCCTAACTTCTGGGGTCCTGCCCCAGTGCTTTTCCCCCAGTGCCTAGAATAGTTTCTGGCACATAGTAGATACTCAATAAATATTCATTTATATTTTTAATTGCTTTAATTACTCTCTCATAGAACACATGATCTATCTCTGAACTTGGACTAAATTTCTGTGGGGTAGATCAAGAGATTTTGAGATTTATAACTCTGAGTCAAAGCCACATGCTCTTTTCCATCAAATATCCAGCCAGTATCCAGGAGCAAGTGGACTTCATGTCTTGCCTGACTTGGAGAGACCTCCTCACCTCAAAAAGCACATCCTGTGAAGATGGGTTGTGGGCAGAAAAGGGCAGTTATAGAATTTTCTTTTCAAAACTCTTAGTTCCCTGGTCCTTGGGGCCTCCTTAGGGCCTCCTTAGGATGCCTTCTTATGATATTGTTCAAATCCTCCCACTAGCAGAGCTCCTGGTCACTCCCCCTAAATTCATTGACTGATGGGAAGAATCTTCACCGCTTCTCCTCCCCTTCAACTCTCCACTCAGTATATTCAACTCAATGCAAGCTAGTTTGAAAAGAGTTGTTCTAAGACGGTGTGGTGGGTAGTGGGTGATCTCTTAGGACTGATGGTAGGAACAGTGTGAGGTCTCGTTTGCTTTAAATAATTAACAACACTGATCTTGTCTACAGACTGACCTGGTAGATAGCTGAACTCTCCCATATTCTCTGCACTTCCTCTTGTCACACCTGCTACCATCGCCAGCAAGGTCAGAGTGGGGCCTTGAAAACGGAAGAACACGGTGCCCTGCCTGTGCTGAAAGAGAAGAGACCAGGAGATCACCAGCTAAGGAATCCAGGAGGGTGAGACACACTAGGTTGGCAATAAGGTTACCATAGAAACCAGGGAAGCTAGAGGACTCACACATGAAGCCAAAAGACTCTCCCATTCCATTCACCACAAAATCTCCTAACACCCATTCCCTATATCTCCAGAGGCCAACCTGGAGAGGAGTAGGGAGAAGAAAGGGTATCGGGAGTACAGGCTTTTAGAGATTACCAGCTCAATTGCATTTAACAAATTGAATTCAATGTAGTGGCCCCTACTATTCAGCAGTATGTGGGTCCTTAATGAAGATGAAATTATTAAGAGTTATAGATAAAAATTTTAAATGTAGATTATTTGTGCATTGGAGTGTAATATGAGTTAGTTTCCCTCCCCCACTACCTTTGGAATTTGCAATATGATACCAACAGCCTGGACTTCTCAGGGGGATCCTGGTGGATCTTCTGCCTGAGTCATCTTTGCCAGGTTGGCTTCTCCAGCCCAGAGGCATGGCATTCTGCTCTGGCCATCATTCTGCTCTGGGCATCACTCATTCATTTTTCTTCCACTCATTATGGTTAATAAGACAGCTAAGGCGAAACAACAAAAGATGATTTAGAGGCAAGAGTGCCGGTGCTAGACTCAGAGTCAATCACTGTAACCTGCTGTTACGTTAGGCAACTCCTCAACTTCTCAGGGTCTGTTTCCTTATCTGTAAAACAGAGATACTATAACCAGTCTTGAACAACTGGCATTTGTCTTAAATAAGATGATAAATATGAAAGATCTTTGTGCATTTCAAAAAGCTTTGTAAACTTAAAGCATTGTTTTTATGAATACTAAAAAATATGCCATCAAGTGACTGCCCATTAAATGCCTCTGGAAGTTGCAAATTTGAACAAGACACATTCTCTGCCTTGAATTTCTGTAGTCTAATGCAGTCCTGTCTTGGGCTCACCCTTACTCACCGTGTCCTGCTCTGGCTTATCAGAAATAAGTGTATTTCACACTGGAAAAGAGGGTTTAGATTGAGGAAAATTACAAGGTTTGGCTCCAATATCTTATCCTGAAATGAGTCATTTGGTTATCTACAGTTTGCTGATCCACGAGTGCAGCACCTACATGAAGAGCCATTTCCTCACATATGAGGGAGACAGGAAATATAGCACAGGCACACGCACTGTCAGACAGGGCTGGGGGCTGAAATGAACCTGGCAGAGAGCATGTGCCTCTCAAAACTCACATCTTAGAAATCTCTGTTATGCTCCAAAGTGCAAAACAGAATCTTTAAAAATTCCCTTGCATGACGTTTGTAATATTGTACCTAAATCTCCCGGCTTACTTAATTCTTGATTCAGTCAATATTTGTCCAGATAAGCTGCTGACATTAGGCAAGATGGTTGGAAAATAGTTTCTTTCTTCCTCATTTTGTTAAAATCATACATACACATGCACATTATGTATATATAATTTTATATTATTATTATAATACAACATTATAATATACATTTTAAATTAAGCATGAGAACAAGCTGTTCTTGGGTGTGGGAACAGGGAGTTCAAAGGAAGTTATATGTGAATTAAAGAGATCTTAACTTACACCACTGCACCTGTGTTACATTTTAGGTTTAAGGGTCTAACCCCTTTATGGCATTCTAAATATCTATAAAACCAGAAAAACAGAGGTAAAAAAACTATTTGTACAAAAATTTAAATATGTAAATGTGTGTATGTCTATTTGTGTAGTTTTCTCCCTCCTGCTTCCATACACAAGATGAAATCAAATTCAACGATATTATCTTTCTTAAAAAGGAAAAAAAAGGAGAAAACAGACAAGGAGTTTTCCCTCAAGAGACTTTACCAAAGGAGGAGAAAATTAGGCTTCTTCTCTCTGATAAGATATATAATTAGGAGCAATAATCTGATATAAGGTACAAGCAGCCGTGGGACTAGTTTCACTCTGAGACCGCATCTTAGAGAGGGCATGGTTCCTAGGTTTCTGACTGTTATGGAATGAAATCAGGATAAGAGTGTAATGAGGCTGAGAGAACACCGAAGGTCTAACTAAATATTAAAAGCCAGTTCAGGGAAGAAGAGGGTAATCTTTCTTTTAGAAAGTCTTTCAAATATCACTAATTCTTACTCCAAATGCTATTCATATAAGTGAAGTTTTACTGTTCGGGCTAAACAAAGAAATAAATATATTCTAAAGATGGCTGACCAGAGACATCAGCAACTAGACCATCTCAGAAAGAAGGAAAAGTTTTAGATAAAAAAAGAAAAAGAAAACATAGAACAGATGTAATTCTGAGGGAAAAGTGCTGAACCTACCAGAGATCCCACAGGAAGAAGTTGCAGAGCAGAGCAAGGATCAAGATATCAGCAGAGATCAACCTCTGAGAGGGTTGGATCCTGCAAAAAGGGTAGATGGGGGGTTTTGTTTCTCCCTCCCTCACATCTCTGGCAGTCAGGATGGTCTTGAGTTGCTGGAGAGCCTTTCTACCCTCCTGAGCCCAAAAGCTGCTGCTGCCAGTAAACTGGGAGCTTCTTGAGGACAAAGCACCAAGCTGCCAGCCCCCCTGGGGTCACTGCCCAGCACCACAGACCTGAGCCGAGATGTCAGGCACCACGTTGCTTCTCCATCTGCTGTGCACCTTTGTCCTCCCCAGGGAGCTTCAGCCCCTCAGTTCTCATCTAGCTCATTCCCACACAAACATTTACCAACTCTGGCCCAGACTGCAGGAAACACAGGGGCCAGTGGCTCCCAGGGGGTCTGCATGACCCCGGAACTTGAACAACCTGGGCGGGCTGCCTTCCAGAGAGAGGGACAGAGATGACCAGAGTGCTAGCTGTCCTCCATGCAGACACTTTTCCTCCCCCGCCCCTCCCCCACCCATGGTTGCTGAGAGAGATGATTGAGCCAGGGCTCTCAGGAGTGGCTGCTTCCCCTCTCTTGGTGTGCCTACCAAACCAAGGCTTCCACAGAGAATGTGGCTCACACCTTTCCTCTGTATTTTCGCAAGTGTAGGTCTTAGTTCATCTTGTTACCTCTGCCCGCACATTCTGCCCTGACCACTGCCATTTGAAAGCTTCTCCATCTTTCACTGTCTCATCCAATGTCATTGCCTTTATGAAGCCTTCGTTGATCATGCCAAGCATATGAGAATTATTCCAACTTCATTAAATTCCCCATTATGGATTGTTTATACATTTTCATGCCAGTTTTAAGATGCTGCCTTGTGTCATCATGAATTGTGACATTATTTTGTTCCCATTATAGATTGTGAGCTCTCTGAAGGCAGAACTAACCTGTTGATCTTTATAATTCTTTAAAGGCCTAATATTAGTAAAACTCCTGGGACGCACATAGTGCTCATCACCATATTTGACAAAAGGACAGGGCTGAGAAATCCTTAGTATTTAACTCCTTCAATTTAGAACCAGCCCATAAGAAACAGATCAGGAATTGAAAAGAGATTCCTTTATGAAACATCTAAAAGTTCTGCCTAAAAAAAAGGAGGAAAGATGAAGGTTTATCAGAATACAGCTTGACAGTATATAAACATACAATAAAACTAGTCACAGCTGACTGACACCATGCCAAAACTGAAAGTGCTTCAGCAAGAAAGCCAGCTGCAAATAACTGAGAATTCCAGTCACTTTCCAGCTGTGTAACTTTGAACAATTTCCTGTCTCCTCTGAATCTCACCTGTAAAATGAGGCTACAAGTCAGCTGTAAAAACTGCTTTAGAAATTGCAATTAACATTTTGGAACATTATCGTTATTCAGTAAAAGGCAAAATGACTACAAGAATTAGAAAATCAACCACAAAGTTGAATGTGTATTACTGAGCCTCAGCCTGCAGAGGCATGAAACTGCCACTTGACATAAATACCTCTTACAAAATGAAGGTTATGTTTTTATCTTGTCACCTGAAGGATTCATTAGGCCTTCAGAAAGCACCTTTCCCCCTCCATGAGAATTTCTTTTGCAGGCAATGCAATTATCATCACAGTTAAAGATGATGAAGCAAATAACACGAGACTGTAAATAGCACATCCAAAGGAAAAAAAAAATAAAAGGAAAGTATGCACCTAGAATGAAATGCCTGATGATGCTTCTAATTAGAGAGGGAGGGAATAATCAGGCATGGCGCTGAAAGGAGGCATAGGGCCTGGCATTGCTAAGATGAAAATGGAGTTGGGGAATTATTTTAGCTGAGACTTGCACCCATCCACCCAGCAACCTCCTTCCCAGAGAATTTATGACCGAGTAGAGTGTGAACATCTCTGGATGTTAGTTAGCATTGAAATATTCATCACTCTGTAATCAAGTATTGAGCAATAGTTAGTTGCAGGTTTGAGAAATGGAAAAGTAAAGATGTCCCTGCCCTCAATTCATAGTCTGGTGGAGAAAAAATACAACACTAACAACAATGAAAACAAAGTATAACAAGAGCTATAATCACACCATGCCCAGGTACAGTAAGGACACAAAGAAGGAGTTCCAATTCTACTGAGGATGTCCGTGATAAGACAAAAGTTATGCTTAAATTAAATGTTGAAGATTGAGCAAGAGATTCCCTAGGAAGGCAGGATGGTATGGGGACACTCCAGGCAAGAGGAGTGACCCAAGCAAAAGTACAGTGGCCTCCCTGTGACCCATGCATAGTCTAGTTCCTGGCAAATGATGTGAGCACAGAAAATGCAAGAGAGCAGCAGATAGCAAACCACAGGTGGGCAGAGAGCACACACTCGTCCTTCCTTGTGTATCATCCAAGAATTGTCTGGCACACTGTATGTTCTCAGGAGATGAATGTTATTAAACCTTCTGTTATCTGTAGGCTTAATCTCTCCGGTAGGGCAAATCCAGACACTTTGTCTATGGTCAGAAGGAAAAGACTAATTTCCTAAAGATGATCTGATGGCAGGGAAATCAGGTATGGATGGAAGACACTACAGATATCTTCTAACGTATTATTTCTTAACTTGGCATCCCCAATAACTATGAGAAAAATTTTGATTTTATTCAAATTGTAAAAATAATAAGTATATTAGAATAACCACCCTTATTATCAAGTTTTTTGATGCAATGTTGATAGTCAAGTTTTATGTTTGTAGTTTTGAAAATACTGATGTCAAATGATCCACCAAAGTGACAGCTTTAGACTTCTAATTCAATATTCTCTAAGGTCCCCAAGTGCTCTGTTTGAGAACAACTCTGTCTGATGTGATGCCTCCATGGGAGATGAGAATAAGGAGACCCTGAAAGGAGAAGTAACTTTGTGATGCACCCAGCTACTCAGTGTGGGGACTGGCACCCAGGTGCTTGAATCAGCGATTGCTGGATCACTGTCCAGCCACTGCTCCTCTGAACAGGCAGGCACCAGAACCGTGACTTTGGGATCTCCAAATACAAATCCAAACTTGGAACTCAGCTCATAATTCAAAATGGTGCAATTGACTTTCACAGTCAGAGTTTCAGTTTGGGGTTTATCTTGGACTATGTGTGTTTCCTGCCTCTCTGAGAAGCAGGCAGAACAGGTCAGGATAAAGAACTCCAGCCTAGGGTAATAAAAATAGCTTTTTTAAAAATCACATTCTCTGACTTCTCATGGTATGGAATTTGTGATTTCACACATATAGGAGGGATTTTTACTTACATGATGAGGAAACGATACCATGAAATTTCTGACTCTGAAGAAAATACTGCTTTTTTGTTCACTGAAGGAAGGTAGGAACTGCTTTCCTGTTAGGAAATTTAAAAAGCAAAGCAGGCAATCAATCTGTGCTGTGTTCTACATATATTTGATAATAAGTAGTCACCAAATAAATGATACATAACAAAATAATATTACATAAATTACACTGAATGCAATAAATAGCTTAGAACTGGGAGGTGAGTGAACCACAGGGTGTGGGTATTTGTGCAAGAGAAAGTTCAGCAGAATTGCCTGAGGAACTTTTTTAAAAATGCAGACTCTGGAACCCCACCCCAGATTCCCACAGGCAGAACCTGACATTTATAAAAGCTTTACGGGTCACTCTGATGATTATCTAGTCCACACAAATGAATTACTGCCTATATTTCAGATCAAAGGAGTCTAAGAAAATGATGGAATCAGCTATGGCAATTATAATCCTATACAAAATACAAAACCTCCCGAGAACAAGGTAATTGGGATCAGCTGCCCCTTTCCTTCATCCAGCTATTTCCTCTGCTTGACATACTCCTTATTCATTCATTGAGCAAATGATTATTAAATGCCTACCCTGCTACACTTGGGGGTACAATAGTGAACATATATAAATGGCCATTTTCTCATGGAGCCTGTATATCTCAGTCGCTGGATTAGAGCAAGAGCTCTATCCAGGAGTTTTTTCTCAATTTATAAACTTGACTCTTTTTTTTCATTCCTGGCACCTCACTTGTCATATTTGCTACAGACAAGCCTTCCTGGCTTACTGGTCCAAATGGTGGAAAGTAACCACCACCAACAGCTCTGGGATTTACATCTCCACCATTCACTATAGCAACCATTTCCAAAAGAAACTCACAGGCTCAACATGGGCTGGGTACCTCTCCTCAACCAGACACTGTGGCCTAGAGGAAAGGAGTCACCTTACAGGGGCCTGATGCTCTCATGGACCTACATCCTTGGAGAGGGGTTGGGGCAATTCTGTTAGAAAGAGATGACGGACAGACAACTCAACGCATTTCAAGGGCACTTCTCTGAGGACATGCATGCACTTCACAACATGGTTGCTGTGCCATTCGTTTGGGCTTCTCAGAGTTTATTCTGCTTACTATCTGAATTTAGGCTCTGTTCAGATAACTGAGGGATTTTTTTTTCATTCTTTCATTATTTACTCATAAAACTTTTATTTGGCATTGACCTGACCCAGATTCTGGGGACAAGAAGAAGAAAAAAGAAGCATCACATTGCTCCTCTCAGAGCTCACAGTAGTGGAGGCGGCAACATGTAGACACATATTGATAATTTAGTGCAAAACAAGCAAGTACCAAGTACTAAGGAAACAAAAGGGAAATTTAGGGAAATTCACAGATTTCCCTAAATGGGTCCTAAGGGATACAGGAAGTTTTCTGAGTAGAGTGAGGAAACTCCCAGAGTATATTATGAAAACGAAGTTAAGGTATGTGTAGCAGAAGGAAGTTTCATGGCAGAGAGGTAAAGTAGTGACTACAGATGGATGATTGGGGGGAAAATGTCACTATATAAGTGAGTTCCTAGCCCTACTACTTATGAGCTGTGTAAACTTTGATAAGGTACTGAAAATTTCTGCACTTACCTTATAGAATTATTCTTAGAATTGACTTTTCTAATACATGTGAAGTACTCAGAATAGTGCTGGCACATCTTGAGTGTTTAATAAATGTTCTATTGTTATCATAATCATCATTATCATGATTTCAAACAAATCTCCCACTCCCAGGTGTGCTGCTGACAAGATCATGCTGGATTTCATAGGATTAGCAAAGAAATTTCCACTGCAGTGTGACCTCACTCCTTATGATACCCCATCCCACACACCAGCAGGTCCAGGTGAGGAAACCTGCTGCTTTTGCACAGTTGCATGTCCTGATCACAAGATGCTGACTTCACCCTGTTTGGTAAGAACTCATTGAGTACACTAGTCACTAAGCTCAGGCTCCACCATTGAGACTATAAATTTGGATCCAACCATTTTCTTCCAGAAGAATGTTCCAAAGTATGAGCCAGTCTTGAAAAGCACAACACTCATCTTCTACCTATCTATCTATTGTGAAGAAGAAATAAAATAACAAGTGTGAAGCACATAGTCAATAGTAGTAATTCCATAAACTTGAGCTGAATGTATTTTTCACTGTGAGTGTTTAGTCCAGGAGGTGCCCATGATGCAGAATTAACAGGCAGTGCTGGAAGGAGGCCAGTTTAAAATTCACCTGATGGTTCCCTCAATGCCTTTGAATTCTTTCTCCTTTTGAAGACCATAAAGATTTCAGATAGGATAGTCACCATGCTTCCCCAGGTTTTTGTGCATAATTGTGTTTCTCTAAATTATTTTGATAAAAGAAACACTCACTACTGGTAAAATTATCACATGATAAAATAATAAGGTAGAAATTAGAAAGTAACAGACGTTCCCGACACTCTGGAGGCCAAGGCAGGAGGAATGCTCGAGGTCAGCAGTTCAAGACCAGCCTGAAAAGGAGGAAAAATGGCAGACAAGAGGCAGCCTGCCAGCTCTCTGTTTACAAGGAAAGAAGAGAAAGGTGCAAGCAGCTGCCTAGATATGGATTGCTAACCCCACAAGCAGAATTGTGAATTCACAGAGAAGTAACATGGGATACTCAGTGTGGAAAAAAGGTGATGAGGTGATACAGACACCAAGATTAGAGAACACGAGGAGAACAACAGATAATACAACGTGGGAGCACCATGCTCAACTTGCAGGCACAGTGCTATCTGACCTGCAAGAATGCACCCACCTCCCCCACAGAACTCCTACCTATTTAGACAGGGACATGCCTGGAGTCAGTGTGCACCCGTTGCATCAGACAATAGGTGCTGTGGAGATGCGGCAACAGCTAGGGTCATCTTTAACTCTTGGGTACACCATGCCAGGTCTACACCAGGCTAGGGAAGGACTGGACTGACCTGTGGCTTCCTTGAGCTTTGCCCTGGACTTTAGAATCAGGCACTTCACCCCTAGACCACAGCAGGTCCTGGGTGTGGAAATTGACTGGAGAGCAGCAGACACCGATCAGAGAGGCTCTGGGCAACCACTTCAGCAGGTTCTGGGTGGGGCATGGAGAGCTGCAATCCCTGCATATCTGACCTGGCATCCATGAGACCCTGTGCCTAGGAAGCAGTCTGCAGCCTGCTTGTCCCCAAACCCACCCTCCAGACCCCATCCTCCTTCTGCCTGTCTGGCCCTGACCCTGTCCTCCAGAACAGGTTGGCCCTCCAACCACACTACCCCTGGCTTGGAGGCCCTGGTCAGAGGCTTATCTTCCAGCTCCATCCCAGTCTTGGCTTGGAGGATCTCATGCTGGGGCGCAACAGGCTCTGTCCTGAGAGCCCCCAGGCTACCCCTTCAGTGGGTCTTGGGTGGGGCAAAGAGAGCTGTGACCTCTGTACATCTGACTTGGTGCCTGTGAGACCCTTGTGCCTAAGAACCAGATAGTGGCTTGCCTGGTCTTAAAGCATCCTCCAGCTTCAGCCACCTCTTGCCTGTCTGGCCCTGACCCCACCCTCCAGGTCAGGCTGGACCACCATCTGCATGCTCCCGAGCTGCTGGAATGACCTGCTGCCCACACGAACCCAGAGACCACTGCCACCAGTGAGTGGAGAGTTTCTTGGGCACATGATACCAACCTCCCAGCCCCTTCAGGGTGCCTCCCATCCCACAGACCCAAGCCAGAAAGCAGGTGCCACATTGCTTCTTTACCCACAGTGCACCTTTGACCTCCCCATGGGGCTTCAACTCCTCAGGTTCTGTCTTGCTCATCTCCACACAGACATTTCCCATCTCTGGCCCAGACTGCAGGAGCCACAGAGGTCCAGTGGGTCCCAGGTGATCTGCATGACTCCAGATCCTGGTCATTCTGGGTGGTCTGCCTCCCAGAGAGAGGGTTGGAGATGACCAGAATGTGGACTTTAATCTACCCCTACTCTTTTTCATCCTTTCCACTCTCCCACTTGTGGCTGCCAAGAGACAGAATTGAGTTGCCACACAGAGCAGGTCTCAGACCTTTCCTTTTGGGGTCCTGCAGCCTATGCTGCTCAGGGGTGCTCAGACTGTGAGATCCCTGCCTGCAGGCCCTCTTTTCAGCTTCTTGCCTGGCATCTCCATCAGACCTGGTCACACTACAAGGCACAGGGACATCAAACCAGCTGGACACCTGTGGGTGACTCAAGACCAGTACCCTTTTCCCTAGCATGGTCAGGGATTGATCTCCAGGGCCTGAAGGCCAGATCCTATACACCCAGGTCTTGATCACCTTGCCCGAGGCACAGAGGGGATATTTGTGAATTAGTCTCAGGAGGTGCAGGTGCCTGCAGGTCAGATCAGGGGAGAGAGTCAGTGCGGGTCCTAGCTGCAATGTGCACATGGGGCATCTCTCCTCCCACAGGAGGGCCACACTCCCAGTGTTAGGTTGGGACAAGGAGGAAGGGGAACAGATACTTTGTCTAGAGGAGGTTTCTATTGAGAAATAGATGGCGCTAGGAGATGCTTTGTCTACTAGAAGGAACAAATTGATCAGAAGGGGGGCTTCCAAGAAGGAACAGATGATATGTGAAAGGGTTCCCAAGGTCTGAATGGATGTTTTGTCTACAACAGAGGGACTCCAAGGACTAACCAACCAGAAAGAGGTAGAAAAGCCACAAAGTGGAGATATGATTGAGGCCACAAACGAGGATCTCTGGATCATGTGTACAAGGTGACAGTATCCTCAAGAGACCTACTCTCATTAACACAGTAAAAATCACACCCATCTGCACCATGACAGTTTACAAATACCATGCAACTCCCAGAAATTGCCTTACAAGGTTAAAAATGGGAAGGGTTCCCAGATCTAGTAATTCTCCACCCCTTTCCAAGAAAGAACATGAATATTTCACCCCCACTTAACATAAAATTAGGGAATCTGGATAACAAGGAAAATCTTCTTAAACTCAGAGTTTCCTCCACATGACAGGGTTGACCCATTCCTTCTCTGGAATGTACTATGCTTTAATAAACTTTGGCACTTTGCTTGTTTGTATCTTCTTTGTCTGCACATTTGCTCTTTTAACTCGGTACCGGTAACTATTCTTTGGTACTGGAAACCAAGAACCAGAGAACACAGGGACCTGACATCTGGTCCCCATACCTGACACCAGCTCAGGCCAGGATCCTGGGCAGGGTCCCTGCCAACCCCCAGCACAGTCATAGGGGAGCTCAGGTGGCTTGAAGTCTTGCCTGGCAGCAGAGGACCAGCAGAAATCATGGAATAGGGAAGGATGGAAAAGTGTGAGGCCTGCTACGGACTGCTGGATTGTAGATCTCAGACAGCCCTGCCTCCGCATGCAGACTTTCTGGTTGGGTGGGGCCACTTCAGTCCCTCCCTGTGAGCTTTGCACAGAAGTGGAGAGAAGACTTTTTGACCCATGCCAAAGCAGATCCCCTGCCAGCATTTGTGGAGCTTGAGGGCAGGCTTACCCAACAAAGCTCCTCCCAACCTCATTCCCCCACCTGTCTCTCCTGTGGTGGAGAATAAGGACTCACCTGAAGTTCTAGAACCCCACCCACAACCTGAGGCATTAGTGTGTTTCTCCAGAGGAACTAAAGCTGGTCACAGGACCCAGAAACAGCATTGCACCTTGTACCATCAGACAAGT
This sequence comes from Cheirogaleus medius, assembly GCA_008086735.1. Classification (NCBI taxonomy): domain Eukaryota; kingdom Metazoa; phylum Chordata; class Mammalia; order Primates; family Cheirogaleidae; genus Cheirogaleus; species Cheirogaleus medius. The sequence goes on from VBSM01003156.1 coordinate 1,734,879, forward strand.
GCCACCTACTGACACTGAGGTCAATCTGTATATCCTTAACAGTATTTCCTGTCTCTATCATAGAGGGTGTGGTTGATTCTCACCCACAAGTACCACCTACATACTCAGACATTAAACTGGGTGTGTCATTAACTAAATAAAAGAAAATCCAAAAGTAGGAAGCAACAGCTTCTCCAGATGAGAAGGAATTCCAAAAGTATGAAGAATCAAAGTGAAAACACACCCCTAAAAGGGAACATCAGCTCTCTAGCAATGCATACTAACCCAAAGCAGAATATTGAAATGACAGATGAATAATTTTGAACATAGATTGTAAGGAAGCTCAATGAAATACAAGATAAAATAGAAACACAATATAAAGAAACCACAAAATCAATGCAAGAAATAAATGAAAAATTCACTAAAGAAATTGAATTAGTAAATAAAAATCAAACAGAACATCCAGAAATGAAAAAATCATTCAAGGAATTACAAAGTGCGGTGGAAAGCCTGAATAATAGGTTAGATCAGGCAGAAGAAAGAATCTCAGAGCTTGAAGACAATACCTTTCAATTAAATAAATCAGTCACAGAGATAGAGCAGAGAAATAAGAGATACAAACAAAGACTATAAGAAATATCAGATTATGTAAAGAGGCCTACCATAAGAATTATAGGCATCCTTGAGGGTAAAGAATAAAATATAGAAAGGTTGAAAAATCTATTTCAGTGAATAATTGAGGAAAATTTCCCTGGCCTTCTTAGAAATCTAGATATACAGATACAAGAAGCTCAAAGGGCTCCTGAGAGATTCATCACAAACAAGCAAACACCATGACACAAAGTCATCAGGCTGACCAGATTAATATGAAAGAGGCACTCCTATGAGCTGTAAGGTGAAAGCAGCTAGTAATTTGCAAAGGAAAACACATCAGACTAAGTGCAGACTTCCTAACTGAGACCTCACAGGCCAGAAGAGACCAAGGCCCCATTTTCAGTCTTCTCAAACAGAATTATGGCCAGCCTAGAATGTTTTATCCCACAAATTAAGTTTTGAATATGAGTTGGAAATAAAGGCTTTCTCAGATAAGCAAACACTCAGGGAATTTTTCAAGACAAGACTTGCCCTGCAGAAAGTACTCAGAACTGCATTATACATGGATCAACACAATAGGCACCCACCAGTGTAAAATCACCCAAAAGCTAAAGGTCAAAGGCCAGATACCACAAAGGCCCAAGAGATAAAACAAAATTCTACTCCACAGGATGAACAGAAATCCATGGCACATATCAATTCTTTCAATAAATGTGAATGGCTTTAACTCCCCACTAAAGAGACATGGGCTGGATGAATGAATAAAAAAATACAATCCAAGTATCTCTTTTCTCCAGGAAACATATCTAACCCACAAGGACTCATTCAGACTCAAAAAGAAGGGATGAAAAACAATATCCCATGCAAATGGAAACCAGAAGAAAGCTGGTGCAGCAGTTCTCATATCAGATAAATAGTCTTTATTTTTTTATTTTTTTTTTTTTTTAGAGACGGGGTCTCGCTCTTGGTCAGGCTGGTTTCGAACTCCTGACCTTGAGCTATCCACCCGCCTCGGCCTCCCAGAGTGCTAGGATTACAGGCGTGAGCCACCGCGCCCGGCCTCAGATAAATAGTCTTTAGATCAACAAAAGTAATGAAAGACAAAGAAGGTCAGTATATAATCAGAAAGAGAACAATTCAACAAGAAGACATAACAATTCTAAATATTTATGCTCCCAACACAGGTGCACCAAGATTCATAAAGCAAATCCTATTTGATCTAAACAAAATGATAACACCAGCACAATAATAGCTGGGGATTTAAACACCACTCTGATAGAACTGGACAGATCCTAAACAGAAAATAAGCAAGGAAACAACAGACTTAAATAGGACTCTAGAACAAATGAGCCTAACAGAAATTTACAGAACATTCTACCCCAAAACTCTTCAATATTGGTTCTTCTCATCAGCTCATGGGACATTCTCTAAGGTTGATCACGTCCTAGGCTGCAAAATGTGTTTCAACAAATTTTAAAAAATAGAAATTATACTATGCATCTTCCCAGACCACAGTGGGATAAAATTGGAAATCAACTCTAACAGAAACATTCACCTCTCCATGTGGTCATGGAAACTAAATAACCTACTGCTCAATGATAGTTCAAGGAGGAAATTAAGATGGAAATCAAAAGATTCTTTGAACTAAATGATAAAGGGGACACAAGCTATCAAAATCTGTGAAATATAGTTTAAGCAGTCCTGAGAGGAAAATTCATAGCCTTAAATGCCTATACCAAAAAGACAGAAAAATCACAAATCAGCAATCTAATGAATCATCACAAAGAACTGAAAAAGGATATGCAAATCAATCCCAAATTCACCAGAGGAAAAGAAATAACCAAGTTCAGAGCAGATACTAAATGAAACTGATAACAAAAGAACTCTACAGAAGATTAATGAAACAAAAAGTTGGTTCTCTGAAAATTAAAAAAAATTGATGGGCCTCTTGCTAGGTTAACCAGAAGCAGAAAAGACTCCAATAAACTCAATCAGGAATGAAAATGGAGAAATTACAACTGATACCATAGAAATACAAAACATCATCTCTGAATACTGTAAAAATTTCTATGCACATAAACTTGAAAATGTGAATGTAATCTCCATTAAAATACCAACATCATTTTTTGCAGATCTAGAAAAAATAATTCTCTGCTTCATGTGGAATCAGAGAAGACGCAAAGTCACTTTAAGCAAAAAGAACAAAATGACATCAGTTTACCAGACGTCAAGCTATAATAACCAAAACAACATGGTATTGGCATAAGAATAGAGACATAGACCAATGGAACAGAACTGAGAACCCAGATATAAAACCATCCTCATATTGCCATCTGATCTTTGACAAAGCACACAGAAACATACAATGGGGAAAAGAATCCTTATTCAATAAATGGTGCTGGGAAAACTGGATAGCCACATGTAGAAGACTGAAACAGGATTTGCACCTATCACGTCTCACAAAAATCAACTCGTGGTAGATAACAGACTTAAACCTGAGGGGGGAAAGCATAAGAATTCTAGAAGAAAATATTGGAAAAACTCTTCTAGACATTGGCCTTGGCAAAGAATTTATGAAGAAGACCCCAAAGGCAATCACAGCAACAACAAAAATAAATAAATGGGACCTGATCAAACTAAAAAGCTTCTGCACAGCCAAGGAAACTGTCATGAGAACAAACAGAAAACCTACAGAATGGGAGAAAATATTCACATGTTACACATCTGATAAAGGGCTCATAACCACAATCTTATAGAATTCAGAAAAATAATCAAGAAAAAAACCAAACAACCCTATCAAAAAATGGGCAAAGGACATGAACAGAAACTTTTCAAAAGAAGATTGACTAATGGACAAGAAACATATGAAAAAATGGTCAACCTCTTTAATCATCAGGGAAATGCAAATCAAAACCACAATGAGATATCACTTAACTCCAGTGAGAATGGCTTTTATCAAAAAGTCCCAAAACAACAAATGTTGGCATGGATGCAAAGAGATAGGAACACTCATACATTGCTGGTGGGCCTGCAAACTAGTACAACCCCTATGGAAAAGAGTATGGAGATACCTCAAAGAACTAAAAGAAGAACTACCATTTGATTCAGCAATCCCACTACTGGGTATTTACCCAAAGGAATAAAAGACATTCTATAAAAAAGTCATCTTCCCTTGAATGTTTATACCAGCACAATTCACAATTGCATAGATGGGGAAATAACCCACACATCTTGGATTGGGAAACAACCTAAGTGCCCATCAATGCATTAGTGGATTATTAAAATGTGGTATATGTATGCCATGGAGTACTACTCAGTCATAAAAAGCAATGGTGAACTAATACTTCTTTTATTATCCTGGATGGAGCTGGAGTCCATTCTTTTAAATGAAGTATCACAAAAAAGGAAAAAACAAGTACCTCATGTATTCACCATTAAATTGATATTAATTGATCAACAGTTATGTGCACATATGGGAAGTAACATTCATGGGATGTTGGGCAGGTGTGAGGGGGGAGGACAGAATGGATAAATTCACACCTAATGGGTGCAGTACACACTGTCTGGGGGATGGGCATGCTTTTGGCTCTGACTCAGGCAGTGCAAAGGCAATTTATGCAACCAAAGCTTTGGTACCCCCATAATATTCTGAAATTAAAAAAAAAACAACCTGAGGAAGAGTGAGACACCCATCTCTATGAAAAATAGAAAAATTAGCCAGGTGTGCTGGTGTGCACCTATAGTCCCACTGACTCAGGAGGCTGAGGAAGGAGGATCGCTTGAGCCCAGGAGTTTGAGGTTGCTATGAGCTATGATGATGCCTCTGCACTCCAGCCAGAGCAATACAGCAAGACCTTTCTCAAAAAAAATAAATAAATAAAAGTTACCCATAAACACTCAAGACTTATTCATAGTTTCTTATATATTTTTTAAAAATTATTATGTTATTTCTTGAATCCTCTTGGTTAGTGTACTATTGGATATATTACTCAGGAAATATCATCTCACATAGCAAACATATAAGCTCTTTTTCTTTATTTCTTTAATGTCTGCTCTGGTTTGAGCAAAGTATGCAGTATCAACAGAAGTAAATCCACAAGCATCTCATGAGCACCTATGGGAAGACTGGCACCAACCCAAACCCTGGGGAGGGGCAGAGTCAGCAATCAGTGAGTCGGCTAATAATATGGTAAGTTCTGGAGAGTAATGTAGTAGCAGATGTATAGGAACACAAATAAAGAACCTTAGAAATATTCACTCCTTTGACTTTGTAAGTCTTAAACATATAATGAAGCTTTTATTGATAGTGTAAATTCTCAAAGGCAATTTGAAAAAAGATGTCAATATTGTGGTGCAAAGGTAATTTATGTAACCAAAGTGTTTGTAGCTCCATAATACTCTGAAATTAAAAGAAATAAAAAATTAAAAAATTAAAAAAAAACAACAGTCAAATCCTTTGACCCAGCATTTACACTCAAGGCACTTCTCCTAAGAAATAATGCAAATAAATGCTAAAGGGTTTCATTACTGCATTATTAATAATGGAAATAATTTGAGAATCACCTAACTAATGATAGGGGCATTTCTAAAATAAAAGATGATTCATCCTTAGTGTAGAAAATTAGGTAGCCATTTAAAAATGTGTTTATTCAAAGAATATTTCACATAGTTAGTGTTAGGAAAAAAGATGTTCGGTGGATAAAAGCAGGATACAAAACAGCAGTATAATTTAATTCATGCTATTTATTTAAAATATATGAATATATGTGCATACTCAGCTGTATATGAATATGATTGTGTATGTGTGTGAATGTGCATGTGTCTAATGATCTAAAGGGAAGGGGCCATCAGTGTGTGGTGGACTTGCAACCTCATCAGGTGGACTTGCAACTTACTGGGCTCAGTTCACAGGTACGGTCCATGATCCAGGCCAGCTAACCCAGAATCTCTCTTCCTTGGGCCACAGAATGAAAGTCAGTCTGGTTTCCTATTTTTCATGATTAGAGAAAGAGTAACACTTTGTATGAACTGAAAGCTCAAACGTCTAGCTTTTACCAAGGCAGTAATATTTCTGAGATTGAAGCCAACATGGAGAAGAACTGAGTTGAACATTGAAAAAGATAGATAAGAACTACATTCTGAAAAAAATGATTTTTGCCTACGATAGCCAGGCATCACTAGCTACAGAAGACAAGTGGAGTCCTGGACTTTTCTGTTTTGTGAGCCAATCAATTCCTTTTTTTACCTTCATTTTGTGAGATAGTAAATTACATTTTATCTTTAGTTAATGTGATTTGTGTTTGTCTTTCAACTTACGGAGTTATTATTGATGCATATAACATCTTTCAAGGGTATAGTACAAGTTATTGAATCAGGAGAGAAAGACACAACTTCCAGCCTGGATGACTGAGAAAAGTTTCTCAGAGAAGAGGCAATCTGACTTGGTCCTTACAGAAACAAAAGAGGGGTAAGTGTAAGCACTAAAAGTAAGCTGGGGTTTGCGGTGGTACAAATGCAAGGTGTTTACTAAGATGCTTTTACTGAAGTGGAGAGTTTGTGTTGCCAGGCAGAAGTGACAGAGGTGGAGCCAACTTTTTAATTATCAGACTAATGAGTTTAGAAATTATCCTATAAGCAACAAAGATCCATTAAAGGTTGTAATAAGGGTGTGACCTGTTGAAAATCATCCTTCCAGAAAAATAATATAGTGGGAGGGCCATATCTGACACAACTGTAAAATTGGCTCTCCCCACCCTTCTTTTCCTCCTGTGACCTCTTCCCAAGGACATTCACTAGTCTCCTGACTTTCCATTTTTCTCTCTGTTTTTTTAGATAAACCTTTTAAAAATATGTCTAATTGTAGCAATTAAAAAGCCATGATGTTTCTTCAAGTACATGCTGAAACATGAACAAAACTCAAAGTAATTATGTTGAGTGAAAGAAACCAGACCAAAACAAAAAATACATAGTATGTTATTCCACTTACATAACATTCTAGAAAAATGAGATAAAGCAGATCAGTGGTGGTCTGGGGATGAGGACAGGGCTGAGGAAGAGGAGTGAGAGTGTTACTAAAAGGGGACAGGAAGGGACTTTGGGGGTGAGGGCTTGTTCCCTATCTTGATTGTGGTGATGGTTTCACAGGTGTATACACGTGTCAAATTGTACAATTTAAATATGTGCAGTTTAGGGGAAGTCAAATTGTTGTAGTTCTATCTCAGTATAAATTATACTTCAATAAAAAGTGACCATGTGGTGAAGTCTTAAAGCAGTAAGCAAAAAATTATTGTATAACTAAAAATTAGTTTTTGAAATAGTTCAAGTTATTTTCCTGGATTTCTGAACTTTGTAGCATTAACTGCCTAAAACACCTTTATTCTTTCTCGATCCTACTTCTTCCAGATCCCTCCACTATTCCCACACCTTTGTGTTCTAAATTCTCTGAAAAATTTCACCTTCTACCACCAGCCTACGTGAGCACATTCTCTATTTTTCCAAGTCATGTCAAATCTAGTTTCAGGACCCAAATATTGGCAAAAATGTGCCAAATCATGCGTTTTTGTTCCTAACCCTTGCCCCATTATGGTACAAGAACCTCAGGGTACTGGGGAAATGAAATGATAGAAGATGCCTCATCTTCATTCTGTGGCAGCCACCCCTGTTACTGTTGATCATTCTGCTGCACAAAACTATGATTTAGCAGTCAGCATTCATTGGTTCTTCCATTGTGCCAGGCAATAAACTAAAAGCATTTTCTTACTCGGCATAACAACCTCATAAGAAAAGTGCTCAGGGCCCCCATTTTCTATTTCCTTGCTGTGTGACTTAGGCCTAGTCACATATCTTCTCCGATTACCAATTTTCTCTTGTAAAGCAAGATGGTAAAACTAGGTGGCTCTTCCAAGGCTGACATTTGATTTTTTTTCTTTCTTTACTATGTATTAAAATATCAAACAAGGGCCCATAAAAAAGGAGATGGGAGGATTTGGTCCTGTTAATTGGGCCCATTTTTATGGACTGGCCCTATATGGACCTTTACTGGCCTAAAGTAACTTTATCACTTATCCAACATACTCAGACAAGATTGGAAGTAAAAGGAAATCTCTGGACAAATAGACACAAGGTTCTTGGAGACCTCCTGGCCCCTGGAAGAGTCCAAGAGCTTGTTTTCTGATCACATAAAAGGAGTCTGAGTAGGCAGGGATCTGGCAGGGACCCAGCCAGATCATGGCATATCACAGTCAATAGCATACCAAGTTCAAGGTGATAGACGTCTACCCTGGAAGAAAGGGTAATTTTTATCACTGGCCTTAGCAAAACTTTTCTTAAGCAATGGTGCTAAACCATTTTGCTGGCCTTTCCAGCAGTCTATTCCTTGACTGACTGCTTAGCATGGCACCTTCCCCACAGCCTCTAAGGCCACAGTGCCACATGGCAGGCATCTCCATGCCCCAGGGATTTCCCCATAACACAGTCAGCATATACCCAGTCTCGGCATAACACGGGGATCTCCCTCAGAGGAAGCTCAAAGCCTCCACCATAGGAAATAGACCCTCACACATTGCCACTAAGAGTATCAGATGATACAACCCCTATGAAAGGCCATTTAACAAAACCACATATGTGTTCACCATCTGACTCAGCAATTTCACATATAGAAGTTTACCCTGAAGATAAACCTCCAAGATATCCACACAATGAATATCATGAATATTAAATATCTGCTAAAAAAAAAATACATGCTAAAGTTTTAGGGGTGAGGTGTCACAAATGTCAGCAAGTAACTTTCAAATGAATCAGCAAAAAAAAAAATGGATGGATGGTTGGTTGAATGGATATAGGCAGATGGCTGGAAAGAAAAAGATGAATGGATAGAAACAGATGACAGGTATAAGATGACAGATAGGTGATGGATGAGATGTAAAGTGAAATAAATAAAGCAAATATAAAATTTTGACAATTTGTGACTCTAAATGATGGTTATATGAGTATTCATTTTCCTATTCTTGCAAACTTTTCTGTAGGTTTGGAGTTTCAAAAATAAAAGTTTGGGGAAAAAATTAAATAACTTCATTCTTAAATGACCGTAAACTATGGACTTTAAAAACTTTCTGCAAATTCAAATGTTTTATTTCTCTTTAACATCAAGAGATATAATGGTCATTGTTAGGTAAAGATCTCACCCTGATCATTCACAAGTCTTTTTAAAATTTGATCATCTCTTTTACAACAGCTCTTATGCTCCATTTCATCAGAATGTTTATTTTGCCATCTATAATTCTTATAAAAAGTAGATTGCTTTGATATGATAATCACAAGATGTATAACATGTATTTTTACCCTGCCAAAATGAGGTAAAAAAAATGCTAGCATTCAAAATAGCAATTATATATATTTTAAAATGTATTTTCAATAAAACTCCACAACCTCCCCTCTTCACATACCATATGAATCACCATAGTGGATTTCTATCTTCACACTCAAATACTGGTCTATGTTTTGTTTGCAGAGCAACTCACTCTGGCCAGTTAATTCTTCCCTTCTTCACCTTGAAACACACACAGGTATCTGTGGATTTAGGGGAAGTAGCATCAAGATCTTGAGAAACACAATGCTACTTTTCCATTCATCTGAAGAGACATGGGGAAGAGAGATAATTTATTATTCTCTGCAGTCATCACAAAAAGGAAGAAAAAAAAGGAGAAAGAAATAGAGAGATGGGAAGAAAAGAAAAGGATGGGGATAGGTGAAGAAGGAGGGAAGGAAAAGCAGAGAATAATCAAGACATAAATTGTGAGGATAGGGTCTGTTTCCATAAATCATCATGTTGCAATCATATTTGTCCATAAACTTGGCCCCATGCATTGACAATGCACACCTAGAAACAGTGTATAAATAGCTCTAGATGTAGCCTCTGCACCCTGGAGGCCAAACAATATTATAAAAGGCTCATTTAACCTGGGACTGTGGGCCAAGGACATCATGAAACCACAGGGTAAACCTACAGCTTGCCCCAAAATCGAGGGGAGGCTAACCTGTATATTACTGAGCAGGAAGCAAAATTGCTAGGAAGGTTCACAGTAAAACTGCACTAGCCAGTGATGTGAAGCCACTTGAAGCATGACTGCTATGGCATGCATTTATTTTCCTTGAATATGAGAGAGTCTTTAGAAGGAAAATTTTAAGAAGCCATCTTAAAGCCACTTTTAAGCTATCTAATCCCGGCATGATATTTAATCATGAGTCTGTTTTTCCCTCTGTGAGAAATGTCACTGATAACACTTATCATATGCCTCTATTGTGAGAATTAAGTAAAATGAGATAAGCAAATGAGGGATGCATGGCAAATGCTTGACAAGTGTCTCCACTCTTCACTTTCTCTCTACCAATGGCATACCTTAGACACCAGCCAAAGGTCACCAGCAAACCTGAAACCGAACTATGTCCCATCCCCCCAGCCATTCATTCATGCATTTATTCATTTATTTAGCAAATATTTAGGGAAGGCTTAATCCTATGCCAGACTCTAAAGACCCAAGTGGAGTGAGGAAGATAACAGGCAAAAGACCCTGCCCTCCTGGATATTAGAATATAATTCCCAGCCTTCCTTGTCTCTTTTGTGATTAGTGGAACCCAGATACTCGGGTGTTTCTGGGACTAGATCTCTGTTTATTTTTTCTCCCCACAAGATAAGGCAGCCGCTGAGACCACAAAAGTGAAGAACTGTGTTGATTCTGTGAGAAAACAAGGCCAGACTGCCCCACTTGAATCCTGCCCATGCCAGAACCAGGACTAGCCAACCGCAGGCTGCCAGGGTGCCAGCTAAAGCAGTCTTTCCTGAATGTCTGCCTCGAGACAATGAGATTCTTTTAAGCTTGGGCACCAGTAGCTAATTGGGATGTTTTTCAAACAAACTTTGTTGAATGATAAAGCAGCACTTCAGAACAGTTGTCCTGGGAAAAATGGGTGTGCAGTGTAAACAGGAGCTGACACACACAGAGCCAGGGCTTGCCCCAAGTTCAACGAACCCATCTGGAGAGCAGATCGGCCCCTGATAATAGCCACACTCACATGCACTTGTAGCATGCCAGACCTCAAGGAGATCGAAGCACTTTATAAACAGATAGATAGTAAGTCCACAGAAGAATTGAATCCCCTTTTGCTCAGTCCAACATTCTATGTGGTTCTGTAGCTAAGAAGAATGGTTATGTTTTTCTCTGTGTGACACAGTGGATCCATTGGAATAGTTCCCATGGAAAACTTGCAAAATCTTGCATCCATTGTAAGGTCACAATCATCATGATGATAACAGAATTCTGCATTAAAACCATAGGTCTACCTCTGTTATCTCTTCTGAGACTCACAACAACCCTTTAAAGATAGGCAGAATAGGTATCATACCCAGTTGAACAGAGAAGCAAACTGAGGTTCAAAGAGGACAAGTGCCTTATATAAAGATGCACAGCTTTTAAGAAGGTAGTAGTGTAAAAGAGGTATGAACAGTTCTGACGCTGCTAAGACCAGGGTTCCTTTGCTTTCTGTGCTGTCCTCAAAGAAGATCTTCTTTCTCTGCTCATTGCATTGTTTGGATCTACAGTATCTAAAGGTGGCATAGATTGGCATCTGAGCCTCTTGTAGAATCTCTTTATAAGTGATTTTTCTTTTTTTTTTTTTTTT
>VBSM01003156.1:1753837-1769254 GCA_008086735.1 Cheirogaleus medius
CTCACTTTGGATAACGGGCTTAAGCTTTATCCAGGATAGCATAAACAGTGCTAGGTCACTGTCGTTTCTTAGAATTGAGTAATATTCCATTTTGAGCATATACCAAATTTTAATTGTCCATTCATGAATTGACGGGCACTTGGGTTCTTTCCATGACCGTGCAATAGTGAATTGTGCTGCCATAAACATTCGGGTGCATATGTCTTTATAACAGAAAGTCTTATGCTCTTTTGGGTAGATGCCCAACAATGCTATTGCTGGGTCGAATGGAATTTTATTTCTAGCTGTTTGAGGTATCTCCAAATTCTTTTCCACAAAGGTTGCACTAATTTGCAGTCCCACCAGCAGTGTAAGAGTGTTCCTGTCTCTCCACATCCTCGCCAGCATTTGTTGTTTTGGGATTTCTTGATACAGGCCATTCTCACTGGGGTTAGGTGGTATCTCATTGTGGTTTTGATTTGCATTTCTCTGATGATTAGAGATGTTGAGCATTATTTTATATGTTTGAAGGACATTAGTCTGTCTTCTTTGGAGAAGTTTCTGTTCATTTCCATTGCCCATTTTTTAATGGGGTTGTTTGATTTTTTCTTGTTAATTCTTTTAAGTTCTAGATAGACTCTTGTTATTAGGCCTTTATCAGAAGTGTAGAGGGCAAATATTTTCTCCCACTCTGTGGGTTGTCTATTTGCTCTAATGATATTTTTTGATAAGCACCTGAGTTCAGTTTGCTAGGACTTTCTTCAGAATTTTTGCATCTATATTAATAAGAGATGTTTCTTTTTTTATTGTGTCCTTTCCTGATTTGAGTATCAGGGTGATGTTGACTTTACAAAATGTGTTGGGGAGGATTCTTTCCTTCTCAATGTTGTGGAATATTTTCTGCAGGATAGGCGCCAGTTCTTCTTTTTAGGTCTGGTAAAATTCGGGTGTGAAACCGTATGGTCTGGGACTTTTCTTTACACTGCTGGTGGGACTGCAAACTAGTACAACCTCCATGGAAAGTAATATGGAGGCACCTCAAAGATCTACAAGTATAACTACCATTCAATGCAGCAATCCCATTACTGGGCATCCACCCAAAAGAACAAAAGCCATTCTGTAAAAAAGTCATCTGCACTAGAATGTTTATAGCAGCACAATTCACAATTGCAAAGATGTGGAAACAACTCAAGTGCTCATCAATACATGAGTGGATTAATAAAATGTGGTATATGTATACCATGGAATTCTACTGAGCCACAAAAAACCAATGGTGATTTAGCACTTCTTATATTATCCTGAATAGAGCTGGAACCCATTCTACTAAGTGAAGTATCACAAGAATGGAAAAACAAGCACCACATGTACTCACCATCAAATTGGTATTAACTGATAAACACTTAAGTGCAATATAGTAGTAACATTCATCGGGTGTTGGGCAGTTGGAAGGGTGGAGGAGAGGATGGGTATATACACATATAATGGGTGTGGTGTGCACCATCTAGGGGATGGACACACTTGAAGCTCTGACTCAGGTGGGACAAAGGCAATATATGAAACCTAAACATTTATACCCCAGTAATATGCTGAAATAAAAAAAAATTTAAATAAAAATTTTTAAAAAATGAAAAATATATCGGACTCCTAGCTATCCATCCTCTCATTTCCACAACTCAGACAGAGAAAATGTGGCTTTTCAAGTATGAGTCACAGAATCATCTCAGAGGTCATGCTGGTGAGAACACTGGTCTCCAATCACCTCAGAAATATTTAGATTGGTGCAAAAATAATTGTGGTTTTAGACTTGAATTTTACATCATTATTACTAGGCTCAAACATGTCTTTATTAATCAAAATAGGAAATATTACAATCAACACATTTTTGCCAGCAAGAAATACATTTGTTTATTCGTAGAGTGTAAAAATTCATGCTTCAGGATGCAACAAACACTTGGAAAGCATTTTCTGCATCCTGCTGGTTGTGAAGGCATTTTCCCTGTAAAAAGTTGTTGAGACACTTGAAAAAGTGGTAGTCAGTTGGTGAGAAGTATGGTGAATATGGCAGAGGAGGCAAAATTTCATAGCCCAATTCGTTCAAGCTTTGAAGTGTTGGTTGTGTGACGTGCAGGCAGGCCTTGTTGTGAAAAAGAATTGCACCCTTTCTGTTGACCAAAGACGGTTGCAGGTGTTGCAGTTTTCAGTGCATCTTGTCGATTTGCTGAGCATACTTCTCAGATGTAATGGTTTCGCCGGGATTCAGAAAGCTGTAGTGGATCAGACAGGCAGCTGACCACCAAACAGTGACCATGACCATTTTTTGGTGCAAGTTTGGCTTTGGCAAGTGCTTTGGAACTTCTTCGCAGTCCAACCACTGAGCTGGTCATCGCTGGTTTTTGTATTAAATCCACTTTTCATCATATGTCACAATCTGACCAAGAAATGGTTCATTGTTGTAGTATACTATAAGAGAAGATGACACGTCGAAACGACGATTTTTTTGATTTTCAGTCAGCTCATGAGGCACCCACTTACCGAGCTTTTTCACCTTTCCATTTTGCTTCAAATACCAAATGACCATAGAATGGTCGACCTTGAGTTCTTTGGCAACTTCTCGTGTAATTGTAACAGGATCAGCTTTGATGGTTGCTGTCAACTGGTTGTTGTCAACTTCCAATGGCTGGTCACTGTGCTTCTCATCTTCAAGGCTCTTGTGTCTTCTGCAAAACTTCTAGAACCATCACTGCGCTGTCTGTTCATTAGCAATTCCTGGGCTAAATGCATTGTTGATGTTATGAGTTGTCTCTGCTGCTTTATGACCCATTTTAAACTTGAATAAGAAAATCACTAAATTTTTTTTTGTCTAACATCATGTCCATAATCTAAATACATACAAAATAAACGGCAAGTAATAAGTCATTAGCAAAAAAAAAGTTAAGTGAGAATTCAAATTAAAATGATGTATAACATAACCACATTTATTGAAGTATGCATTCCAATATCAAACAGCAAATTTCAACAATGCTAAAACCGCAATTACTTTTGTACCAACCTAACAACTGATAGCCTCATTCAGTTTAGGGTAACTTAAATGATAAGTCTGTAATTTTTATCACAGAGGTCAGGAAAATAAACTGGTGTCCTGTCAAACAACAGCCTCCAAGGAGGAATTGATGAATATAATAGAAACCATCAGGATCTTGGGAGCAAATATTCATGCCACCTTAGGATTCATACATGTCAAGGAAAAAAATCCTAACCTTGGTCAGCTATATATGTTAGACTTTAGAAAAATAAATTCAAAAGTGTTTAGAGAAAAGATGCTCTAAGGGAAGATGCCTTAAGAAGAATTGGAGAGGGCCAGTAGCATCCACAATACTCCATGGCTACTCAGAGTGCAGGAGCCTGAGCCTTGAAATCGGTGATGTGAATCTGAGAAAGTTATTGAAATGCTCTGAGCCTCAGCTTCTGCATCTGCAGAATGAGAATGACACAGCCCATCTGACTGGTTTATGGTAAATGGAACCAGTGCATGTAGGGTGTTTGGCATAATGCCAGACCCTTGGCCAAAATTTGTTCAGTTGCTGCCATTATTATTCATATCACCAGCGCCCATGTCCTCAGAAATATAATTATTACTCTCTGTTTGTTCTCCACCAGCCTAGAAATCTTGGGTATATTTGAGGTCATCTGATTGGGAAAAGAGTGGTATATGTTAGAGAAGCATCATGCTCTCTAGTGAAGGAGGCCAGAACATAAAGTCAGAGGACCTGAGGCCAACTGCTCACTCTGTAACTTATGAGGCATTTGCAGGTTGAGCCCCTGCGTGGCAAGTGTGTTCCAAAGTACGGTCTCTGTGTGCCAGCCCTGGACCCACCACTGCACCTGCCCAAAGAGGGGTGTCTTTTTCTTATTTACATAGTAACTCTTTTCCAGCTTCCAGTCTCCTCTTAAAGGTGGATAATGATACCTAAGTAATCCATCACATGGAGTCCTTCATTCATTCATGCAGTCAGTTATTTTACAACTCATGTTAGGGGCCCAGCCTAATGGGAATGAAACTGGTCTGCTTTGCATCTGGGCTCCACATTTACCAGGAATGTCTTGAGGAGGTTGCTTAAGCTCTTGAAGTCTCAGTTCCCTTATTTAGAAAATGGGGGTAATAATACATTCATCTAATTATTGCTGTGAAAATCAGCAGAGATAAAATGAAGTGCTCACCATGCTGCTTTGTGCAATTAAATACTCAAAAAATGGCAGTTCCTATATTTTATTATTACTTCATTCTTCCGAGAAGGATTTCAATTTCCTCCCAGGAACTTTACTAAGAAAAATAAACCTATAAAACAAAATTGGCACATAAATGTCCTGTTATTATACATGAGAGTTATCTGGTTGTATTCAAACTATATAATTTAAAACTAATGTCACCACCCTAATAACTAGAGTTGAGGAAAAGTTCTTTTCACTTGTAAGAGCTCACAGAAGAAAAGCCAGAAACAACCTGTATGTCTAAAAAGAATTGATTATATATATTACACTATGATTAACATTCAATTATAAAAATGAGGACCACAAAGCATTTTTGGTGATAGAAAATACATACTAATAAACAGTGGGCCACAAGTTTTGCATAAAACAACAGCGTGTTCTTAGCTCCACAGAAAAAGTAAATGCAATCATGTGATGTGTTCACAGAGGCAGCATGTTCAGAACACAGAAATCAGGTTTATTATCCTGTGGAATGACCAGCACATGCCTTATCTCTGGACACGACACTCTAGCAAAGATATTAAGAAAATCAACTTCTTTCTCACGTGAGTCCGACATGACAGGGAAAAGATGACAAAAACTTGGAGGAAATACGGCGGAGTCCGTTTCAACTATTTGGAGGACTTCTTGTTTTGTGACTACATACACATATTCTCCATGGTTGTTTTCTGAATTTATATTTGTTTCTTAGTAACCTTTTGGGAAATTTCAACCCACCACTTAGATAAATGAAGTAATAGTAATATACAGTCATAGTCATTTATTAATGTCTGATTCTAAAGCCTAACCTCTTAGCCTTGAGGCTAGGTCTTTGACAGGTTTTAGAATGACTGAATAAATGAAGGAAGGAATTACTGAGCCCAAAGGCAGACTATGTAGTATTATCTACATATAGGAAAAAAGCCAAAGCTTGGAGAAAGTAAGCAATTTGCCCACGTGAAACAGCCTACTCCTTGGCTACCCTATACTGTGCCTTAGTGTGAATTAGGAAAGGCACACTCTTTGGATGGTTGCAGCCAAATGTTTGGTAAATGGTTTGGTAAATGGAGTGTCTGCTGGAAGTCAGGCCACAATTGCCCTCTTGGCTGAATGCCTTCTTTCAGGGCACAATCTGCACATAGCCTTTAAGGTGTAAAAACAGGATTTTGTCTCAGGCCTTCTGACTTTACATACTTGTCTCTTCCATTAGATATCATACTGCCTTAACACGAATGCACATCACTCCATTCCCCACCAAATAATAGCAAAAAAAAAGCAGAATTTCCAAGGTAATAGTAAAAACAAAGAGCAAAGTAATAATCACATCTTTCTCATGTTGCTATTCTGGAAATAACCAACTTCAAGATGAGCTATAGTATAAATTTATGAGTAAGTTAAAGAGTAGAGAAGATGACTGAGAAGGGAGTCAAAAGGCTGAGATGAAATGGGAGATGCTAAAGTAGCAAGAAGGTCAGAAAATAGAGATGCTGAGGGTGGAAATGCTGTAGTCTCTGAGCACCACACTTTGACAATCCCAACTCCTCCTTATAGAAATACTATGTCCATTCACTCATTCACCCTTTCCCTTATTCATCAGGCATTTATTGATCACATGCCTTATTCCAGGCACAGTGCTAAGCATTAGGTATACAATGATCAATAATAGTACATAAACCTTGTCATAAAAAACTTACAAACCATGAAATATGATGCAAGTACATAAATTTATTACAGCATAATTTAAAAATCTCTAGTAACAAAGAGTTATGTAAGCCCAGGAGCAATCATGAATAACTTTCCTGAGTGATCCAGGGAGGCATAATTAATTTGGGTCTTCAAGTGTGGGAGGAGCTTTTATGGAGAGAAAATGGAAGAAGGAAGTCAAGGCAAAGGAACAGTTTGTATAAAGCTTCAGCAGCACAGAGGGTGTGGATTGAGCATTGAATGGGGAGGCGTCAGTAGAGAAGGTGGTGTGTGAATGGTGGGGAGAACATGAGTCTGGGGGGGCAGGTTGAGGCCAGAGGCAAACTGTTTTATGTGACTAAAACCTAAGGTGAGGAGACACCATCACCATCAGCCCAGCAGGTACCTACTAATTTCAGCATCATCACAAAACAACCTGCCCTTGCTCCTTTCTTGGGAGGCCTTTCAGGAAAACAATTATACATGTTAAGGCTGGAATGGACCTTCAGGGCTTCATGGCTTTAGACTCCCATAACCTTGAGTTCAAATCCTGACTCTGCTATTGTCTGTGGCATTTGGGGGCAAAAGATTTCTCCTTTCTGAGACGTAATGTCTTTATTTGTACAACAGAAGCGATGGAAGCTCACAGAACTAAGATGATGACTATCAGTTGGCCCATAGAATGCCTTGTACATAGGACACACTTTATAAACACGGGCACTTTTCCCTCTCCCCTTCATTTTACCCCCTCCCCTTCACTCAGCAGAATTTACTTGCCCGAGAATGTTGGAAACAGGACCTGTTATTGCAGGCCTTTCAAGAAGGAAATTTCACAACAGAGTATCCAGGTTCTATTAGAAAATTCTTTTAAACAGGCTATTCTAAGACTACCTCACCTCCTTTGTCTTACTGCCCCACTGATGCAAGCACAAGAGTTCCACGGAGCAGGCTGATGCGCCCCCTTCTGGAAAGCTGCAGCTCTGCAGTATCTATTGTCACAGTGCTGACCTGTGGACCTTCCTGGTAATCAGAAGAAACCATAAACCCCGAAGAATATTATTGTCAGCCCATTGTTCCAGGGCTCTAGGTAGCTGCTCAGAGCATGATGAAATTGCAATAGATTACACTCTTCTGCACCTTGATATTGATCCACCAAGATGTTTTCCATCCTAACCTGCTCTGAAATAACAAGCAAAATGTGATTTTTCACTATGGATCACTGTGAGTCTTGAATAACCCCTTTAATCACTGAATCACTCTCTTCTTGGTTAGAGGATCTAAACTTTACTATCATAGAATGTGAAAATTAGATAACAATTTTGAAATCATGTAGTCCAACATTTTCCAAGGTGTTCAGGAGAAGTGTGCAGAAGCAGAACAGACACTAGTGTCTGGATGGGTTCTAGCAGATAAAAGCCCATTTTACGTCTTTGCCTCTGGAGACCCTTAGGTGAAATGAATCTGAAGAGTTGATATTGCACCCTTCTAATTAACTTCATTCTGTTGGGAAAATATGATTGAGGAATTAATGAAATGTGGCTCATAAGATCACTATTTCATTGTATAACCCAATATTACTATATTAAAGACAGAAACAGGAGTTTGCAGAGTTTTGCCCTGAAGGAATGTGTGGACTCAATGGTTCACTTATCAGAGGCTGCTATCATGGGAGAGCTCTCAAATCTCCAGTAGGAATGTTTTCCAGGAAGGCTTCCCGGTATCTCAAAATCTGTGAGCTTCTCTGTGTCTTGAAAGACAAGACAAGGAAAATATGGCCCACAGGATGGGAGCCAGAGACAATGAGTGCACTTTGCCCAGAGAAGCACCCCAGTGGTTATAAACAACCTGTTTTATAGAGATGAGCGTCCTGCTCTCTCCTGTCTGCCTACCTTTAAGTCCACCATAACTAATCAAAGAAATATATAGTCACTATACTTCTTTTGTTTTACCTCTGTTAATTGACAACTTCCTCTTATAACTTAGAAGTTAGCCCCTGAAAGACTTTGCACCTGTTTATTCACCTAGATAGATTAGAAGCCCCTTGAAAGGACTTTTGACCTTAACCCACTACCTGTATCCCCTAGCAACTGCATTCCCTGATATGCAAATATATTACCCTGACAACTGGTAATTGATGTCTGTGATTATAAAAACCTGTATGAAATTACCATAGGGCTGGCATTTATGGAGATACGCCAGTCTCCTAGGTACCCCCTGCTGTGTTATATCTGATCTTTTTATATACATAAAATTATAAACTATACCTTAGTCTCTGTGTATTCTTTTATTTCTCTCTGTTGCCTATCAATTTCCTTATCCTCTGTGGCGACCCCTATCTTAGGGACTTGGCTCCATGGGGAGAAGTAGCTAATCTCCTCGCAGGCCTGCCTCAACTACTCTTGCCACACATCATTCATTATATAAGTGCCTTCCTAGAAGTAGGCTTGTATATAGTTCTTGGATATATTAATATCTAAAGTTGCTTCAGGATTTGTAAATATAGGATTCATTATATTCACTAACATGGAGTGAACTATGAATTGCAGTATAAAAAGAAAATCTCTAAATTTCTGTATTAAAGAGAAGGTAGATAGTGAGTTCTTATCAGTAGAGATATACATATAAGAAAGATATCTAATGTGTATTGAAAACAGTATCTGTCATTCAGCATTTAATTAATTTCATTAATCATCATGATATCTTTATGAATTGAGTGGCTGTTATCATCACCCTCATTTAGGGAAGAGAATATAGAAGTAGGGTGGACAAGTTAAGAGTCTTGTCCACAATTATACAGCTAGTGAGTAGCAAAGCCAGAATTTAGATGTAGGAAGACAGCTCCAGGGTCTACTTTCTTAATTAGTACTATGCAACACCACCAACCCAGAGTAATCTGTCTGGCTTCCGTGTGTTCAATTTACAACTCTGGTTGTATTTTGTCATTTTTAATCATCCTCAAACCATAATAGCAGGAATTCCAGAATCTTTCTTTTGAAGAATCTTTCTTCCTTTCAAAAACTGTTTCAATCCCTGGAAGGGAAGAATCTCCTAACAAACATCAGTAGGAGATAGGAATCACTGCTGCTTCTTATAGCCACATATAATTGCTACTTAATGTGCACCTGAGATGAAAAAAAACACAGTTGCTCACCTCTATTTTATGCCTGGCTGTTGCCATTCTCTGTGTAGAACACCACACTGTTTTTCACAGAGAGTGAAGAGATGGACAAACTTAGCCAAGAGTATTTACATGACCCAGAGCTCAAGAGCTGTACTTCCATGATCTCTCATGCTGCCTTTGCCTTAAGACATCATCAACTTTGACCTGCCCTTCTCTAGAAATAACTAGAGAAGAAATAATTTGAGAAATGATGTTCTTCTGGGCCTTGGCCAAGAACCAAGAGGGGCCCCTCAATGGAAGATGCCCTTGATTGCTGCATGCTTCCGATGGTGTGAGCAACTTCCACACCAAGTCTGATGCTGGACTTAAAGACTCATCAGGGTCTATAAACTCAAGCAACTATTTGTCTTGGTTCTAAACAAAATAAACAGTGATCTTGTCAATGCTCCAGCATAAATTGACTGTGTTAGTTGTGTGTACAGTAGGTGGATGTCTAGCATGAGACTTTCACAGAGGGGCTCTCAAGGGTAATTTTGATCAATCAACTTGAAGCATCAACCTGGAGTTAGACCAAATCCTCTGTAATGGAATCTGTGCTGGTTGCCAGGGTGGGCACAGGGTGAGGTAAGCAAGGGGATCCATCTGTAGATAAGCATGTCCTTTGTAAGCCTCTAACAAGTCTCTCTGATTTACAGGATGTCTTCAGGGCTGTACACCCGGAGCTTGATGTTGTGCAGTTGTACCTTAAGCCACTGCTCATCGGAGAGCTTGCCCCAGGAGAGCCCAGCCAGGAGAGAAACAAAAACGTGAGTGAGAATTCAGGATCCAAGTGTGTGGAAGGATGGAGACAAGGCATAGTTTGAGGCCAATTTACTCTTTTCTGTGAGAAACCAGCTGTTGTGCCTGGGTATGCCCACAGCAGAGTAAATGAGTGAATTCTGCATATTTCAAAACAATGTTTTCCTCTTTTGTACTCAGAACCCTCTGTGAAACAAAAGAATGGAAGTTTTGTCCTTGCATCAACTGTCATGTCCCTTCTCTAAGCACCTACTTCATGACAGGCAACTTACACATATAATTGTTTTTCAGTGACTATCGTAATTATGTGTTTCATGTCTATGTTCCCTGCTCAACTAAGTTCCATGAGAACAGAGAATCTGTCTATCTGGCTTGATGCTGTGTCCTTGGGACATACCTGCACAGGATCAGACATGTAGTAGGAACTCTATGAACAGCTGTTGAGTAAAAGACATAAATATTTCCTAAGTACAGCCCTTTTTCCATTTGGGGAAATTATCATTCAGGGAGAATAAATTAGTTTCAGAAAGTCCCACAGCTTGTAAATCAAAGAGCTGAGACTCCAAATCACCTCTTTCCAGCCCAAATCCCTTAGGTATTCCCAAGGAATGCTATTCTTTCTTTAATATTTTGACTACATGAAATATTGTCTTCTCAAATACAGGGTCTCTATAAGTGGAAAAATTCACCAGGATGATTTTGCATAAAGCTTAATGGGATTTTACTTAATATGTAATAATTCCAATTTTTGCAATTTATTTTTTATAAAAGCTTTCATTGGTCTGATTCCTAATTCTTTCTTAATAATTAGTACATAACACTGATCCATATACCACTACAAAGCAGAGAGAATAAAGATTTTATTCACTCTCTAGAAAATAAGGAGACAGACCCACAGATGTAGCAAGGCTCATCTGAGGACACAGACCTGGTTATGAGCAAATCTGAGACTAATGCTGAGGGTCACATCATAGGCCCATGTGCATCCTGCAGCACAGCTCTGTTTGGAGAATGGGCTCTGAGGGTGCACAGCCTGATATCATACCCCAACCCTGCCATTCCCAAGTTGTGTGAGTTCAGGCCAGTTCCCAAACTTCTGTGTGGCTCAGTTTCTCTCCCTGTAAAATAGCACCAACCTGAGAAGTGTGATTGGGAAGATGACTGAAAGAAGCAAAGTCATTTGTAGTGCTTACAACAGAGTCTGAACATAATAAATGCTTGATAAACTTTAAATATCATCCTTATTATGAACACAATGATGATACTAGTAATTTACAAACTTCCAGATAAGTCTCCATCATTTGTGTCAGATGGCCCTAGGTTAAAAAGGGAAGATGACACAAAGCTCTATTGCTTTTTCCTAAAATTCCATGTAAGAAAAAGAAAATCCCACTAATGGCTAAGAGATATAAGACAATCACTATATAAAAGACTACAGATCTCTGGGGTAAAAGATCTACCATAAATTTTCTTTTGTACATCTGTGGGGATACTCAAGTCACGATGTATAGAAAATTAGTGTTTGAGCATGAAACGGGGTGTCACGTGTGAGTTTAGGTCCAGCATCTGTCACTAACTTGCTTATGTCTTCAGGCCAGTCACTCTTCTGGGTTTTGATGACTGCCTGCCCTGCAATAAATGAGTAGGAAATTATGATTAGGCTGGGAGGAAGCCTAAAAATAACCAATTAACATTAGAAAATTACTGAAATGATCTATGGCCATAAAAATTGCAAGGTGGATGGAGGCTTGTGAGATAAAAGTATCCAGACTTTTGTCTGGCATTGTGTCCTTTCAAAGTTGCGTCAGGCTGGGTGTGGTAGCACATGCCTGTAATCCCAGCACTTTGGGAGGCTGAGGCAGGAGGATGGCGGCAGCCCAGGAGTTCAAGGCTGCAGTGAGCTACTCCCACACCATTGCAGTCCAGCCTGAGCAATGGAGCAAGACCCTGTCTTTAAAAATAAAATAAAAGTTTCATCAGTGAATTTTCAAATGATATTTTCGACTTCTAGAATTATTTTCATAGCTCTTTTTATTTCTAATTTCTCTCTTTTCCTACACATGTACAACCCTACTTTCTCAACTGTCTTGGTTTCAAAACCATGATAGTCAATAAGACAAGAGGTATTTCTTTCCATCCTTGCACACCACTCAGTATACTGCAGCAAGCTGATAAAAATGCTAATATTGTAACCTTAACATTTGTACCCCCATAATATGCTGGTAAAAATAAATTTTAAAAAATGGTAATATTGTACATGAACACATACACATGCACATACACACAGTGTACTTATATAAGACAACCCTAACTAGTAGATACACACTAATGCCTCTTGAGACCCTGTCTTGTTTCTGAAGATTTACTCAGCAGCTCTCAGAAAATTCATCCTTAGAACTAATCTAACTGAAATATAATGTTCTATGTTCACCATATTCTATGAAAGTGCCCTTTGTACACATTAAACAATAACTTACACAGCACCTTGTAAACTATGCCAGTAACTATGGTAACACAGAACCATATAGAAGACCAAATTCTCCAAAGCAAAACCTGAGCTTAATCAACACCTGAAATAATAATGATGCCTTAAAAGACTATTAGGCTTATGTATCCTACCGAGCCCTCTCCTTCCTCCTCCTCTGCAAAAAAACTAATTCTGAGTTTCATAGAAGTTTGATGATAGTTTATAAGTCACTAACCGTCTTTCTCTATGCCAGAAAAAAAATTATAATCACATGTTTTCTAAAGCTTTTGTTTGCTGGTTCAGATTTTTCTGTTTTTAATTCTTGAAAATTAAATCTATTAACATTAATAAAATTCTATTGACAAAATAAATTTATCACAAATTAATAAAATATGATATTAATGATGTTAATTTGTATTCCCTTTTCCCTGAATAAGCTAATTTTTTCTTTAAATACTTATTTCACAGTCCCAGTTGGTGAAAGATTTCCAAGAATTGCGGAAGACAGTAGAGGCTATGAACATGTTTGATGCCAACCTGGGGTTCTTCTTCCTTCACTTAGCCCAGATCTTGATTTTGGAAGTCCTGGCTTGGCTAACACTGTATCAGTTTGGCAGCGGCTGGCGCGTTACAATATTCATCACCTTTCTTCTCATAATTTCTCAGGTAAGCAGATATCCTAAGGGAATGCAGTGTCCTCACAGGATGGCTCAGAGTTTTTTCTTCTCTCTGTAGCTTGGTGTCAGCTGCTGTCTGAGGCTTCTTGGCCAGATACTCATAACTGTCAGGCACTTACCAGCAAGTTACAAAACCTCACTGGGCACCAGTACCCTCATCTGTAAAATAAAGCTAATAATGAATATGGAATTATTCTGAGAAAGACTAAACAAACTAATTGTAAAATACCTAGCACAGTGTCAGGCTTATAGTAAATGTTTAATTAATGACATTTGCTACTATTTGCCCCATTTTATTGCCACAATTTCAGTAAGTGAAGTTCCATCCTTGGCTATTTAACACTCATCTTTATGCTTCATTCATTAATCAACCAACATCTATCAATGCATCAGACCATTGATTATCCAACGACAGAGACTGTATCTTATAATATGAGAATAAGAACATATGAGTTCCTCTGTAAATGAAAAACAGTAACTGGTACTTACAAAGGTATTTGATAAATCCTTCTAGAATGAAGCATGAATCTCTGAACACGGCCTTCAATGAACACAACACTGTGTTGTGTATACAAAGTGAAATTCGCAAGCTCCCTGCTCCTGAGAAAAGAGTCATCTAGTGGAGCAGAGAGTCACTCAAACAGCTAAACTGCATGGCAGAATGGTATCAGTGCCAATGAGGGGAACAAGCATGTGCTTTTGAAGCAGAAAGGAGCATGTAATTCTCATTAGAACAAATAGAGAAGGTTTTGTAGAGAATTAACCCAGCAATGTGTATCCAAGTTCCATAATTTTGTATGTTAATTCTTTTTCTTGAAAAGCCATCTTGCTTTATTTGTTGAAAAGTGACTTTTGAAAACAAGAAAAGAATCCAGTAGTTATTTGGTGCTTAGCAGGAGCTGGACACTTTGCACCCATGTAAGTTGCACCATAGCCTATGAGTCACAGGTATTAGTATCCCCATTTATCAGATGAAGAACTGAAGGTCAGAGCTGCCAAGTAATGTGCCCAAAGTCCCGAAGCTCAATAGCAGTGAAGAACAGTTTAGAATCCAAATCTGTCTCATTCCAAAACCCATGTTCTTTCCACTCCATACTGGTAGATTTCCACAGTGGGAAGGGGAGCATTCCAGGCTGAGAGAACCACCTGTGCCAAGGCAGGGAGGTTAGAAATAGCAGGACATGGTGGAAAACAAAATTTTGTCTTGAAGTCAAAAGAGATCACCTAGTATTTACAAATAGGCTCGTGAATCTACTGTTGGGCTCATTTATTGATTTCTTCTGGAGTTTCCAATGTCTTTAACAACAACTTCGTCTCTCCTAGGCTCAGAGTGGATTTTTGCAGCATGATGCGGGGCACCTTTCCATATTTAAGAAGTCCAAGTGGAACCATCTGTTACACAAATTTTTGATGTGCCATCTCAAGGTACAGGATGTCAGGGAGTATGATGGGGATTCTTGAATGTTATTTCCTCAGGCACCGACTTCCATGTTTGTTTGTGCACTCACATCGGTAAAAAATGTTTATCATACACAACTAATAAATGTAAATGAACTAACAGTGTAGATAATATATATAACATATTACCTATTATATATTATATATCTACACTGTTATATATAATTATATATATAAA
This sequence comes from Cheirogaleus medius, assembly GCA_008086735.1. Lineage (NCBI taxonomy): Eukaryota > Metazoa > Chordata > Mammalia > Primates > Cheirogaleidae > Cheirogaleus > Cheirogaleus medius. The sequence goes on from VBSM01003156.1 coordinate 1,768,447, forward strand.
ATAAAATATGTGCTAAAATGAGAATTTTAAATTTTTTACAGGGAAAATGATTAGTTTTATTCAGGAAGTTCTTACAGTCTTCATTAGCCTGATAGACTATTTGCCCAATACTGGCACCCTATTCCTCTAAGGAAGCACCTCACAGGAGAAAGTTTGTGCCTTTAAAAATGAAGATGTGCACTGTAACATCATGAAGGGGAATATTCGTAGAAGGAGTTTGAACATTTATTGGTGGGAAGACAGGGAAATTCAGCAGGCTTGATTAGTCCTTGAAGAGTGGGGCTGTGAAGAAATAAAGAAAAAGATGCAGGAGAACAGATAAAAGCAAAGAGAAAGACAAAGAGTAGCCAGGGAAAGACAGGTGGCTCTGCTCCAGAGTGGAGGGTCGCACAACCCAGACTGCTGGAAAAAGCAGACAGTGAGACGACAGCTGGTCTAATCCCCTGGAATAAGCTAGGAAGCTCCAGGAAGCAAGAACACTGTCCTGTGCAGCACTGCCATGCAGCACCTAGGAGAGTGCCTGGCACATAGTAGGTCGTCAATAGCATTGTTGAATGAATGAATGAGTGAGTGAGTGAGTGAGTGAATGAGCAAACGTAACTTCTCAGAGCAGCTCCTGGTCCTGGCTCTGACAGTGTTCACTGTGTGATCCTGAGTAAAGCACATTCTATCTCTGGCCCTCAGTGTTCCCATCTGTAATATTAAGGGTTAAACTAGATTTCTGCTTTTCTAGAACTTTCTAAGATTTGGTGATTCTGTCCTCTGGCCCAGAAGGGAGGCCAGAGCCTTCTACTATCCAAGCCTTGCA
>VBSM01003156.1:1769354-1785909 GCA_008086735.1 Cheirogaleus medius
GACATTGTCAGAATTATACACAATACCCATGTGTCATGCTCAACACAGTGCCTGACTGTGGGAAACGCTCAATAATGGTTAGCTGTTACCAGTAGTGGGAACAATCTTCTGTAACCAAAATGAGTACCCAGAATCACAAATACACATGTTTAATGGTGATGGTATGCGGAAGATAGGGAAGTAGCCCGTAAGTCACAATATCACTGAGTTGCAAGACACTTGGAATCACCTATTCTTATCTGCAGTCTCTCCCACCGAGCAGACTGAGGCTTTAAGTAGATTAAATAGCACAGATTTGGACTTTGATCTGTATTAGAGACATGTCTGTCCTTCCAAATAATTACAATGAATAATAAATTGTCATTTTATGTGACAAGTTACATTTAACCAAAAAATTCCTGTAGGCACATTATTCTACCGTTTATCCACCAGTGTTAGATAGGTGAGGTGTTTCTCACACTCAGAAACACTTACCACAGAATAAAAGCAGAGATTTTTATTATGTGATTGTGCATTTCAGGTAATGCCCCTTCCCATTTTCCCTCCTCTGTTCTAAGGAATCAGGGGAAAGACAGGACTCGCATGCCCCGGAGTAACTGGCATTTGATCTGGTGCCAGTGTGTGGAATATTTCAGATAAGCCCCACCCTTGGGGGTACTTTTAAAAATCACTACCATCCCATTGCTCCAAATTTGTACAGAGCTCTTTATATATAAATTGTGTCTCCAGAAAGAATTTTGCACTAGTTGAAATGAATATCACCTTGATGATTCGTGAGCAGAATGATAAAATGGGAAATGACTTTTTTTTTTTTTTTTTTTTTTTTGCAACAGTCTTGCTCTTTATCTTGTCTTTGCCAGGTCAACGTGGAGTGACTTCGGCAGTTTGGCGGGTGGTAGAATTCAAGCCCATCCCCTGTTCTTAAGTGAATACAGGGCTTCCTATGGATACAGAGATGTCAGAGCCCCGGAACACTAGTCTGATTGCATTTCATTTTAAAAGCAAATCATTTGTACTCTGCATTTTTGCAGCCAAAACCAGTGATTTGGGAGCAAAATGAATGTAAGCTTGAATGATGGGCAGGAGAGAACTTTACCTGTGGATAGGACATGATACAGAAAATTATAATATAAACAGCAACATCTCCATCTTATACATGCATCATAATTTTAAATTTCAAAACTTAACTGCATGTAAATTACCTCTTTGCTCCCCTTTTCTGTAAAAGGCACAGAGATTGAGATTCTTTGGGGTTTTTATTTGCTAGCTGTGCAAAAATATATATGTTCTGGCCTTTGCAATGTGTGTGCAAAAAAAGAGCCCTTCTGAAAATAAACCATGAAATATCTGCATACAACTGGACCTCTGTGCAATGCTGAAATCAAAATGGACTCTCTGTAATATGTTTTTATAACCCCCAGAATGCACATTTCAAAAACTATAAGAATTGAATCTCACTGTAGGGATAATAGGAGAGAATATTTGAAATTACGATCTTCCTGGAAAATCTGGCCTATACTGATTCCATGACTACATGATAAAACATTTCATTTGGTAGGAAGAGAGAAGGTGTCAAACATGTTACTGCCTGTAATCCTCTCAGAAACCTCTTCCATTTCAGAGATGAGGAAATTAGGCAAGATCACACACCTAAATAGCCGGCCAAGCAGGGATATAAATTCAGATGGGTTTCATTCCAAAGCCTGGGTTCTTTCTACTGCACCAAAAAAAGACCTAACTTAGAAATGAGACACAACTTAGGTTGGTTCCCATTTAGAACTTGGTGCACAGGCAGCCTATTGGGCACTGAGTTTATAATCCACACTGGCAGGTGAAGTGTTCTCTCCTTTGTCTCCGGTAATAGTGGCTCCCAGACAGAGGAGCCATGACGGAGCCCACTAGTTTAGATCACACCCATAATTATTCTGATCACTATTCTAAGCTTTATCTGTTAAGATCTGCTCCCTCAAGTATCTGGATTCAAAATCTGTCTCTCATATTACCAGTTACCACAGGTAGTCATTGGCTAAAAGAGTACAGTCAACTGGGGGAAGTGGCCAAAATGTTGGCTTTCGAAGGACTTAATTAAAAAGAAAATCAATCCTTATCACACTGGCTGCACTTAGTTGTCTACTGCTCTTATTAGATTGTATGTTTCATAAGTGTGGGAACCCCATTTTGTCACGTTTATGTTCACATTCCAAATGCCTAGCTCATTATCTGACACATGGGATGTATTTCAAAATAAATAATGCATGGGTGAATACATGCACAATTGTAAGTGACTGAGTGGGTCATTTGCAATTTTTAAAATATTTCTCTCAGTGTCTTTTCTTAGTTTAATTTATTTATAATTGACACATAGTAATTGTGCATATTTAAGGGTTACAACATGATGCTTTGATGCATGTATACATTGTATACTGACAAAATCAGGGTAAACAGCATATCCATAATGTTAAACTTTTATCGTTTCTTTCTGGTAACATTTAAAATCCTCTCTTCTAGGTATCTTGAAATAAACTAGATTTTATTATTTGCTGTAGTCACCCTACTGTGTAATAGAATACCTGAACTTATTCTTCCCATTTAACTGTAACTTTGTATCCATCATATGGAATTTGATGGGAAAAATGAAGAGCAGTGATGGGGCTCCAGAAGGGGAATAGAAATTGTTGAATATTGTTTGGGACATGTTGAGTTTGAGATATCATGAGACACCCAAAATAAAATATTTGGAAAGTGCCCATTCAGGCACGAGATTAAGGACAGGGATCTGGGCTGGAGGGAGAAATTCCACTGAAAAGATGTTGGGGAGTGTTAGAAATGAGAGGAGAATATGGCTTCTGTTGGTTGGGGGTAGGAGGAGGTGCAGAGAGGACTCTGCAAAGAAGGCTGTGGAAAGACAGTGCTAACACTCACAGAATTTCAAACTTACACATCCCTTCTGCCACAGATGTGTAGGGTGTAGACCAGTATGCTCCAAGAAAAATACAAACTACAAAGTCACATGAAAATGACATATGCATTTTAAATTTTCTAATAGCCACATTTAAAAATTAATTTTATTACTCCACATATTTTCAAACTATTATCCTTTCAACATGTAATCAATGTAAAATTATTGAGATATTTCACATTCTTTTTCGCATACTGAGTCTTCAAAATAGAGTATATATTTTATACTGACAGCCCAACTTAATTTGACTGGCCACATTTCAAGTGCTCAAGCCACATGTGGCTAATGGTTACTATACTAGACAGTGCAGAGTAGAACATGTATAAATTGGTTACTAAATGATGTCAAATATGTGATAAAAACTACTACTATTGTTTATTCTTCTGTAAATTATTAATGTGAAGAAGGTAAAATTGAATATCTCACTGTGCCAGCATTTTACATGCAGCGTCTCATGTCTCCCCAAACAACCCATGGAGGTAAATGTGCTTTTACTGTGTGTGCTGGAGATGGAGTTGAGCCTCACAGAGGGTGGGTGATTTGCTCAAACCACACAGCAGTATTTATACATCCAGTTTATGTAACTAGGTTGTTGTGCCTCCAAATATTTTCCTTTATTACAACTTTCAGACTTTCAGAGAGAGAGAGAGAATCACAAACAAGTTAATCAGAGGTGATTCAAGCTTGGCATCAGCTAAAATATTTTTATTCTCATTGATTTTGATATGAAAGCATTGAAGCCGGAACATGCAATGATCTGAGCCAAGCCCCCCAAAGAGATCACTTCAGATCCATGAGTCTTTGAAATATTCATTGAAGTAGGAAACCTGGGGCTACTTTTTTTTCCAGAGCTAATTAAAATCTTGGGGCTGAGGCTTCTTTGTGTATAAAATAGGAATAGTACTCTCTGCTCCATCTACCTTCAGATTTTTTTTTTAGTAAATGAGGATAAAATAACAGAAGGATAGAAAAACATTTCCTTTCAACAGGATTTTATTATTTTTCTTATTAGCCTGAAGTTATGTTTCTGGTTCAGGGAATTATTTCTTCATAAGCTACGAGAGCCTCTCTCTAATGAGTCATTCTGTGACCCAGCAGTGGGGACAAGCTCAAGAAACTCAGATATCTTATTTTGACTTTGAGGGTGGATTCAGAAGACTCTTACAGTGTCGGGTATTTCAGGAGAGTTCTTCCAGCTAACAAGTCCTCTCTTCTCCTCAGGGCCTGTCAGGAAACTGGTGGAATGACCGGCACTTCCAACATCATGTAAAAACAAACATCTACCCCAAAGACCCGGATATCAACATGGGTCCGCTTTTTCTGCTTGGAGATTTGCAACCTGTCAAGGTATACTTAGAAATCCTGGCAGCTGGGAAATGCTCCTGGAAGTGGTTCCTGCAGAGGCTGACCTTTGGCCTTGCCTTGGAAACATCAAGCTGGAAGTTCTGGCTTCACACATGATCTGGGAACATAGTTCCTTCTTTTAGGTCCAAAATGTAGACTTGATGTAACTGAACCTGGGGCTGAAGATTTGGAATCATGATTTATGGCTTTAAAGGTCATCTGGTCCAACCTCCTGCTCCAGGAACTATGAGAACCCTGATCACTCTATTTGAGCCATCCCGGTGACAATGGGTCCCTGCCCAGTGCCTATCATTACCTCTGAGGCAACAGAAGCCAGGGATAGACAGTGGATCTGGATGAGTGAGTTTGGCAGTGACTGTCCAGAGTTTAATGAGGGTGTGGAGAAATCTTCACTGAGAGAAGACAGGTCAGTACAATCTATAAGCACTAGATCACAAATATTTAAATATCTCATTATCTCAACCAGTTCTAGCACAGTTAGAAGAGTCTATACTGTTATATTTAAGTCATGTTCATTTTGGTGCATTTATATGTAAACCACAGCCTAAATCTCTTGTAGCAAAACTAGAGATGCCAGATCTGATTTGAATTTTTTAAACAACATGAAATGGACTAGAAAAGTCATCTTCAAAATTTCTCAGTGATTGTTGGTGTTTTTTTTTTTAACTTCAACTTAAAACTATCATGTAAAGGACTATTTAAATTACCAAGTTTCATTTTAGGAGGGAATCTTCCTTAAACAAAGGAGATATAAGGATAACCAAAGAAATGTATCTCTCCTCAAAGGGAAATGCTGGCTCCTGAATGTCAGGTTCTTAGGAAGAGGTTCCTATCTCCTTCTAGAAAAACTTAGGGATTTATACAATAGAAAAGGTCGCTTTGTCAGTTGTTCTCTGGGCCTATCTGTTAAAGAAATGAAAAATCCTGTAACTTTTTGAAAATAGGTTTTCCCAGTTTGGGGAGACTCACACTCTTCCCCAGCTGAAATAGGAAACAAGGTCTCTTGCTTCAATTTAAAAAATAAATTATAGGCTGTGATCACAAACTATTTGCATTTGACAATGGCTCCCCAAACAAGTTGGACTTCTCTGATGTTCGTGCACTTCTATGCTTATCACTAGAATTGTGGAATACTGATTTCCCTAATTTTCCCCCACTTCCCAGAGCAAGGGAGGTTGTCCCACTATAGTTCATGAAGCAGCCTGGCTCTCTCCACATCCGCCTTCCCCAGAGCTGCGTTCAGTGTACCTGTTGCCTCTTCACAGATTAGGGAGGCCCCTCTCCAACTTCTGCATCTGCTCTGGGGACACATGCCTAGAGCCTTAGAGTTCTCTGTAGTATAGTTTCAAAGCCACTGTATAGGACATTGTTTATACTCTGTTTAAATGCTAAAATTATTTAGATTCTAAAATTCAGCAGTTTGTCATCAAAAACATTTCTGATGAGCCCTGAGTTTTCCTTCCTTCACTCTTTACTGCCAGTTTTTCTACTACTTTCTTCAGACATCAATTTCTTCAACAAACGTTTATTGAATCTTCTATGTCTTGAGCTCATGTCCTGAAAGACTTGGAATCCTCCTTTGTAGTGATATTAAAATCAGGCCAAGCATTTTCCGCCTAGTCCCTTTTCCATATTTCCCATTACTCAAATATTTGGAGATTTGGGAGTAACTGCAAATAGCTATTATTACTTCATCACCATGATAATTCTTATGATTTGTGACAATAAGAGAAGGCAGGACCAACTGTGCCATCCAAATAATGGAAGAAATCTATCCATATGAGGGAACTTATCAAAGAAATAGGGGAAGCAAGAGTCATACACTGTTTATGGCATTGGAGCTGAGTGAGCACAGAGAAAACTATGGAATGGGTGTAAATTATCATTCATTCATTAATTCCTTCAATGAACATTTATTGAATGTCTGCCAAGAATTGGAGATATAACCATTAATTATATCCTCCTCTCAAAGCATTTTCTGTCTTTGTGCCCTGACCACAAGCCAAATTAACCAAGGGGACTGTTAGAAAAAGGAATCAAATTGTCAGTAGTGAGTGTAACATAATGATTGTATTATTATATATAATAAATAATTTTATATGACATATAATAAAATATATTTGCATCATGCCTTAAAATAGTAAATCACAGTGTGAGATCCATGATGAGAACACAAAAGAGGAAAGATGGGACAGATAGGAGGGGGCCATGCCTATATCTTTTATCATATGACCATTCGGTATCTGTTGAAGGAATGAATGAAGATGGAATCTGATTTACAAGCAGAATACTAAATGTCACAGTTGAAGAAGAGCTAGAAAAACTCATCAGAAATGTTCCTTTTCGGTCAGAATTCCACTTAACATATGGAGAAAAAATTTCAAAACTATTTCCATGAGAAAAAAAAATGATCACAATCTCATAGTCAAATGATCAGAATCCCCATAATGTATTCATGAAAGAATTGCCCACATTTCATTAAACCAAAAGATGTCACAATATTTTCTCCCTTCCCAGTACTGGTTCTTATAGTGCCTCAGGTTTGACAGCTAACAAAAACTGATTAGATGGCTCTCTCCATAGAGATATTTTTTTATTTTTATTTCAGAATATTACCAGTGGGTGGGAGAGGGGAGGAGGGGATAGGGAAATTCACACCTAATGGGTGCAACATGCACTGTCTGGGGATGGGAACGCTTGTAGCTCTGACTTGGGTGGTGCAAAGGCAATTTATGTAATTCATAGAGATATTAAACACACACTGACACATACACACACACACATACACACACACACATATGTCCTTGAGTGTGATGACCAGAAGTGTTTTCCCTTATTTTAGTTTCTTTTCTCTCTCCATTCAGTATGGCAAGAAGAAAATCAAATACATCGACTACAAAAAGCAGCACCTGTACTTCTACATGGGTGAGTCTGCCAGAGACACATTCCTTATCATCCCATTTCCTTGAATGCGCCCTTGTGAAGCCAGAAGGCTCACTACGATTCTCTCACAGAAACCTTCCATACCTTACTGTTACTGGGAAAAGCAGCATGTCTTGTTTCAGACTCACTAAGGTAGAAATCTGCAAAGGGAAATGGAAAATGAACCATTTTTCCACCACACACCATTCTGTGTGGTGAGCATGGAAGGAGGTAGATGCTCCACGAGGGAAGGAAGGCAGCTGCCCGTCAAGGGGACCTACACCCAGGACTCTCATCCTGGAAAGACGAAACAGCTGCCAAGAGAAAAGAAGAGGGATATTTGGGCAGGGAGGGAAAGGAGATGGTAAAATAATCCTGAAGCATTTAGTGTGACACTAGAGAAAAGAGAGGCCCAGGAATAAGAGGCATCTTCCACGACCCTGTGTGGAAGAAATCTGGCTGCTCCAAGGCCTACGTACAGCCGTAGAAGGCATGAGACCTACACATCTGAGTGTGAACACATAGGCCAGGCCTGAAAGAAAATAAGGTAGCTGAGTAATTCTGATGCCAAGAAAAGAACATCACGAGCGAAAAGCCTTTGCTCTTAACCAAAAGCAAATTCATGGCAGCTTACAAAGAGAATTTTCAAAAAACCTCAAATCTGCCCAGCTAAGACATGCAACACACTTGGGAAACAAACCAAAATCAGGGGAGGAAATAAATGTTTGCTGTAGATCAGTAGCTCTCAACTAGGGGCAATTTTGCCACCCAGAGGACATTCGACAGTGTCCAGAGTCATTTTTTGGTGATCACAACAGAAGTGGGGGGTGGGGCTGATATCCAGTGGGCAGAAGCCAGGGATGCATTGGAAATATTCTACAATGCCCATGACAACCCCTCATAACAAATAGTCATCTGGCCAAAATGCCAACAGTGCTGAGGTTGAGGAACACTGGTGCAGGTGATCTGATTTGTCCAATTGTCTGCCACTAGGGGCCATTGTTACATGCCTGAGGAGGATGGTGGTGGGTGAATTTTTTGAAAGGTGGTGCTGACCATCCCTGCTCCTAAACAGCTGGAATCTAGCCTCCCCCACCAAGCACTCCTCCCTGCTCCTTCTCTTGCAGGAAGGAGGACATTGGTGCCCCATTCTGAAAGGTAACTGGTCCCCAGCCTAAATAGATGTACATTTGCACAAGAAAAATCTGCTGGAGTTTCTTTAATGAACTTTCCTGAGAAATGTGTGTTTACCTCCCCTGTCTGCAGTGGTGCAATATGCCCTGAGCTAATGAGGAATGAGTGAATGGTGTGGATTCACTGCAGAATGCCCACCGAACAAGCCACACTGTCCCCCAAGAGCTGTTTCACTGGGGCCTTTCCCTGCAAATGCCAGTTTAGCATGTTGGGTGCAAATGCGCCCTACTCAAACTGTCAAAGAGAAAGAGAACTGGAGAACTGCCTTTATTAAAGGCAACAGGACAAATTTTATTTGTGTTGCTACAGTAGGGGAGAGAGACATCAGTATAAGATGAGCTTAATTCTAATGAAACAAAAGGTGGGAGAGAGGCTATTTACATGCTGGAGCAAGCTAAAGAAAAAGTACTGAAAGATGTTGGGGAGTTGGGTGGGGCTGGGGGAGTTGATCCATGTGATTAATCAGGCCATCATGTCTGCTGACTGGGGCTTATTGAAGTTGGGCTCGTGCCCTCCCACAGAGACAGGGGAACAGAGTCCCTGTCCTTCTTGACAACTACATCTCAGAGGGATGGCTCTCAGGTCTTGAGAAAGACATTTCTGGGTTATAGAAGATCTATCTCAAAGGAAGAGAGGAAGGATTTACAATTGTAAGTTTTCTAAAGTAAATGCTCTAAGAAAAGGAGATCAGGTGCCTATAGTCAGGTTTGGGCTGGAATAAACAGTAAATTCTTTTCACAGCATTGAGCTCTCTCAGGCAGAAACTAACTTAAAGGCGGCTGGAGTCCTCCTACAGACAGGACATTGAGCTTTTAGAAACTATGCTAGTGTTTGTTCAAGTTTCTTAGAGTGGAATGGATGAAATCATTTGTGCTGAGAGTTTGCAGTCCTCATATGCCAAGGTTTAGACCCTGTCCAGGAGAAGAGGGCTCAGAGGATCCAGACTAGAGTTTGGCCAAGGAGAGAGTCTTTGCTGACAGCCAAAGGGTCTCTATAAGACTCCTGTGAGATCTGGGCAGCTCAACAGTGCTGGGGGAGACGCAGGTAAATAACTCTTTGACCAGGAAACGAGCACACTGTCTTTATTTCCACCACTCTAACATATTGTGACAAGGCCCAATCCTAAGAATTTTGGGAGACTGAAGGACTCCAAGGACCTTGAAAAAATTGAAAGCTCAGAGCAGAAGCTCTTTGGAGATGCCTCCATCAGAAATGACTCAAATCTTCAAAGCTTCCCTAGCCTCTGTGATGGAGCTAGAACCTGCAGCTGCTGACTCAGTTCCTAGTTCAGCTTCCTGAACTTGGAAAGTCCACTGGAGTCCAGGATATGGACTTGTGTCCCTTCTCAGGGCCAGCACGCAGGAGTGGCATGATAAGGAGATGACACTCCTGCTGACTCGCACTGGAGTCACATTCTGATCATTTGTTCACCATGTTTTTGTTCCTTTTCAGTTGGGCTCCCCCTCCTCATGCCTGCATATTTCAACGTGAAATCCATGGAAATGATGTACCTTAGAAGAGATTGGGGGGTGAGTAACTTGGCTCATTCTCCGAAACCAACCAGCTAGAAGAGGGAAAATGAAAATGCGTGGTACCCTCGAGATATAGCTTCCGTGGGTAACAGGGCATAAGATTTAGCCAGTACCTGAAGAGACCCCAGGCCAATGAAGAGGAAATGGAATTATGTTCAGGGCATCTAACTTTCAAGTGCTTTTCTCTGCAGGATATCGCCTGGGTTAGCAGCTTTTATATCCGACATTTCATCACATTTGGCCCTTTCTATGGAATCTTCGGAACCCTATTGCTGATATATTTGGTCAAGTAAGAATATTCTCTTATAACCATAACCCAGGTGGCCCTCTTACCTTCCTTATCAGACCTATTTGTCTTTAGCAGAAGATGATGACACCATGCCCCATTTTCCTAGAACTGAAGTGTTTCAAGCAAATGTAAAAAAAAAAAAAAAAAAAAAAAATTGAAATAGTTTAACAAGACAAGCTCCTTGCAAGAATATTATCCTGATCTCCATTTTTTCCCACTGGCTTCATTCCCAGTTGAAGCATTTCAGCGGGGAATGCCCAAGTCCCTTAAAACTGTAATTTATTAATAGTTAGATATCATAATCTCTAGCATAGGTAATAATGGACAAGATTTTTTAAAAGTTCTTTTATGACTAGAGATTTTCCCAGAACCAAAATGATCTCAGACTATTATTTTTGCCTGAATAGCCCTTCCAACTTTCCAATGTATTCCTCCCTCGGTCTGTTGCATCATTCTTCTAAATCCTAAATAATTGTAAGGTACCTACTATGCTTCAGGCCCTTTGTTGAAGGCTTTACATGCATTATATTATTTAATGTAATTCTCGCACAACACTGCAAGGTAGATAGTATCATCTTCATTTTTCTGCTACGGGAATTGAAATTCAAAGAGATTAAATTACATGCCCAAAGGTATGTAAGAGCAAGCTAGAGCTAAGGCCAGTGCCAAAAGAGAACCCAGTTCCATCTGGGTCAGCTTTATATATGCCCTGGAGTTTCTCAGGAGTCTGTGATCTTTGCACCAGAGCTACAGAAAACTGAAGAGGCACAGCTCTAGATGTCTGGCAGCAGGGTAGGTCATGTGGCTGAATGCTTAATGTGTCATCTCTTCTGTAAAGGACACAAAGGGCTTTCAAAGAGGAAAAAGAATGACCACCATTTTACTGTAACCTTTGAGCCCTTTTCATTTCCTCCAGTCCTCAGCCAGCTCTTCCAGGGGTTATGTAAGCCTAGTGATGCGCTTGCTACTGAAAAACCCCAAAGTGTCATCACCTCCTCCTTTTATTCCCCCCAAGGTTTCTTGAAAGTCCCTGGATTACATACGTTACCCAGATGAGCCACATACCAATGAAAATGAGCATTGAGGAGAACCATGACTGGCTCAGCACTCAGGTAATGGTGGAGGGAGAATCCTTCAAACCACACTGATTTACAACCTGGTTACCTCAAATGATAATAACTCACCCTTAAAGAGTACGTGCTGTGGCAGGGCCAGGGACTGTCAAGTGCTTCGCATTTATCTGCATTAGGTATTATTTAATCATAAAAATGTATGGTTATTCTTACTTTATAGATGATAAAATTCAGGCCCAAGAAGTTGCATAACTTATATAAGGTCACACAACTAAGTGGGTGAAGCAGGTTTTAAACCTAGGCAGTTTGAATATAGGTCCTTTACTCTAAGCCAAGGGTCAGTCAGCTCCACTCCAGAGGTCAAATCCAGGCCACTGCTTGCTCTTGGAAATAAAATTTTATTGGAACGCAGCCATGATCATCCATTTAATATTCTTTGTCACTGCGTTCATGTTGCAACAGCAAAGTTGAGTAGTTGTGAAAAACTTTAAGTATTTACTAACCGTTACTTTATAGAAAAAGTTTGCTGACATGAAATCAATACACGTTGACATCAGAATGATGATGCCATCTCATGTTTAGTAGGCCCTGGAAAATTCCACTGTATGAGCATAGGAAAAAGAGAATTAAAAGGGCAAATAATCACTTAGAAGTGTTATGGAAGTAGTTTCAACCTTACAGATTTCATTAAGGTATCTTGGGGAACATCAAGATTCCCTGAACTACAGTTTGAGAAATGCTAACATATAGAGCAACTGTAGATACAACATTCAAAATGGCAATAACCCCAGCTAGAATAAAACCTTTTTAAAAAATCAAATAAAATGATATTCATAAGGGTTTTTAACCTTGGCAGCATAAAGAAGCTATGCACTCCTTCTCAGGATAATGTTTTTAATGCATAAAACAGAGCATATAAGATTACAAAGTAAACTGCTTAAATTGGAATGCACTTCCATGCACAGAACGCTTGTATAGAAACTTTGAATGCCTTACTCCTCCTTTAGAAGTCCTTCAAGGCCACTCCGTGAAAACGGTATTTTATCCCTGCAATCCCTACCACATTCCTACAACCCTACTTCCGTCTGCCAACATCCTCACTTATGACACCTCAGTCTTCCATGGCTCAGGGTCGATAGTGACCTTTCCCCCTCAAATCCTACATGCTTTTTTATATGGATTGCCTTGTATGTCCCTTTTAGCAAAATGTCTAATTTCCTTTTTGAAGTATAAACTCTTGAGATTAGGAACTCTGTATCTTTTGTATTCCTTATAGTTTCTTACATAAAATAGGTACTCAGTAAGAACTCATCAAATGATTGACTAAACAGAAGAATAAATAAACATTTTCTGTTGACACTTGAGCTCACTTATATCTAATGTAAGCTTTTTCTTTGCAGGTCTTGGCCACCTGTAATATTGAACAGTCCTTTTTCAATGACTGGTTCACTGGGCACCTGAACTTCCAAATCGAGCACCAGTGAGTAACAGAAATATTCCATGACAGGACAAGGGTAGTCACTTGTAACAACTCCAAATATAGTCTAGAGCAGAGCCTTAGGCTCAGGGTCTCAGAGGGGAAAAAAATGCACAAGGATTCGCTAAAGGTTGCTATCTTTCTATGAGCATCAATGGTAAGGGAAGGAAGAAAGAAAGGAAGGAAGGAGGCATTAACAATTCTGAGTATGTCTGGGAGGCCGAGGTGGGCGGATCGTTCAAGGTCAGGAGTTTGAGACCAGCCTGAGCAAGAGCAAGACCCCGTCTCTACTAAAAATAGAAAGAAATTAATTGGCCAACTAAAAATAAATAGAAAAAAAAAATTAGCCGGGCATGGTGGCACATGCCTGTAGTCCCAGCTACTTGGGAGGCTGAGGCAGAAGGATTGCTTGAGCCCAGGAGTTTGAGGTTGCTGTGAGCTAGGCTGACGCCATGACACTCTAGCCCGGGAAACAGAGTAAGACTCTGTCTCAAAAAAAAAAAACACAATTCTGAGTATGGAGTGGACTCTTGGAAAAGTACCAGTGACTCCGTTTCCAGATCCCTACAGGCTTAGGAATTTTTTATTGTTTTCTAGGTATTTGGGTTGTTGGTGAACCCCAAGAAAAACACACCACTTGCATAATCAAGTTGTGTTGAAATTTAATTAGAACTTAAATACCTGTCTCTTTATGCCAAAGTTACAAAATAATCAAAATGAAACCCAATGTCTGATGCAATTTCCAAATGGTATCTGGCAATACTTCACCAATGGGTCAGTTAGGTGGACATGCAGCAAAGAAAGAGAAAATGATGACACTTGGAGAGCTACTCTCTTTAGAATATTCAGGGTAGGGACTTTTTGCATCCTTTTTATCTAAGGCATATATGGGATAGTCAGAGAAGAAAAGAGATCTCTTAGCTGTACACAGCATTTACTCATCCTTTTTTTCATGTTAGTCCTTAAAAACCTCAGGAAAACAAGAAAGCATTATTATTATTCATATTTTATCAAAGAGGAAGTTAAAACCCAAGAAGGTCACCTGGCTGATTGGTAGAAACCTTTAGGATAAGATTATCTTTCTCCTATCCTGGATTTTCCATTTATACCATTTCAAGAACTTATTGGATACTCATCTGTTCAAGGCTAAGGAGTTAGAAGGATAGAGAGAGAAAGAGAGACAGACAGAGACAGAGATGGGGAAGGGGATATCTCCAGCTCTCCGAGGTAATTCAAAATGTTAGACAACCCATACCTTCATTTGACCTGGCCAAAAATAAACATAGTCTATGGAGGTAATATTTATTCTATTAGCATTTTCCAAACATTTACCACCCACAGAGCTTGCAGAGGTGTTAAGAGATAAGATTAGACTATTTTAGCAAGAGTTTTTGAACTTCCCAGAAGCATTGTGCAAGGTCAAGGTTGAGCCTATTGGCGTTATAATTTTATTTGGTGATAGAGGAAAGAAAAGTCCTTTGGGCTTTTTTTTAGGTCTAAGATTTGTATTTCCCGTCTGTTTCCCTAGCCTGTTCCCCACAATGCCGCGCCATAATTATCACAAAGTGGCACCTCTGGTGAGGTCACTGTGTGCCAAGCACGGATTGCAGTACGTGAATAAGCCCATGCTGAAGGCGTTTGGAGACATTGTCGGGTAAGAACATAATTTCTCTCAGCTCACAGCTCTCACTTCTCTTCACTGCCAGTCCCAGACTACTCACTGGTTTGTGAGTCGTTCACCCAACACCCATTGACTGAGGGGCGCCTGTGTGCGCAGCATGGACACAAGACTCTACAGGAGACCATCTCAACAACAAAGATATTAATAACAATAATAATACCACTCACCTGTTGCCTTCTACAGGTACTTCTTAGTGAAAATGCCTTACTCCATACTGAATTTGAAGTTTCTTGAAGCCAAGGCTGTGTGTTATGTGCTTTTCCACTCCCCACAGAGTTTGCACATACTTCTGAACTTACGTGGTGGGAGAAACTGTGAAATCATCCCGTCCAGTGTTGCAAATGTAGATACCACCAGGGTCTAGTGGGACATAAACCTGTGAATCAGGCTGGGGTGACTGATTAAGAATAGTGAAGTGTGCAGGAGCCAAAAATCCACACTCATACTTAGGTGTTCACATACAGTTATCCAGAGAACATTGATTGTGCTGGTGAAATTAACAGCTAGAGGTCTGGGTTTAATAACTTTCTCTTTCTTTTAGGGTTGGAAACAAAATTTATCAGGGAAGGTCCGATCTGATATAATATCTGACTAATGCTCCAACCTCAGACTCTCCATCACTCCCCTCCTCCCTCTCTGCCCTCTAGATACCCACCCACCTTCAGTTGCTACAAAACTCCCTGCCACCAGCCATCTCATGCCTTTGCCACTTTTTCTTCCAAACACCCACCTCCCTTCACACCACCTTGTCGATTCCAATTCACTCTTCAAGTCTCATGTCAAATGCACTTTCCCCGTGTCAGTCTTCTCTGACCCTCGGGACTAAATCCATCACATGCTCTTGCAGCACCTGGTTCTCTTCATTTGTCACCTTTGTCATGATCATTTTTAAATGACATACTGGCTAAGAAATTATTTAATCTGTGTCTCTCAAGCTAGACCAGGAACTCTATATGGACAGAACTTACACCTAGCCTAATCATTGCCGTATCCCTAGAGCCCAGAAAAATATCTTCCACCTTATAAAATAGGGTAGGTAGGTAGATATAGGATGGGTTCTTATACAGGTGTGTGGATACCTGAGAATAAACTGAAGAGATGAAAATGAAGAGAATAAAATGAAATAAAATCTCAATCTCCTCCATAAAGGAAAGGTGAATGCACCTACTAAAAGCAATTTGGTGTATTTTACCCCACCCCTTCACTGGTGAATAGAGAATGACATTTATCAGATGTAGCATCGCCCTGAAACAGGCAGAGGAGCAAATTTCATGGAGCAGCCCCCTTTATATTACAATCTCACCTGCTGATGATTTCATTTACCCCTTCCACAGGTCTTTGAAGAAATCTGCAGCTCTCTGGAAGGAAGCTTACTACGAAACATGATGCACACGTGTAATTGCATCTCTGAAGGGGTTGGTGGATGTGCAAGAGCCCTTCCCTGCTTAACTGGGAATCACTTAGCACCATTGGTGCATCTGAGTGTGCTAGGAATGTGAATCACAAGAACACCTGATGACCCCTTCCCTGAAGGTCTTCTCTGCAAATACGAAGCCAGGAAACACAAGATGACATTGGCCAGGGTGAAAAAAGGAAGTGGGATCCCAATGTTTTTATTTGTTCATTAGGATTTTAAACAAGGTGTTTGTTGTTTAGGGATTCATAAATATGTAGAAATGCTATAAGAGAATAGCAAACACAAAACTGAGGATCACGTGGGAAAAGGGTGCTAGGTAAGAACAAAAATTTACAAGTGGAGTAAATTTTAATTTGCTTTGTGGATTGCTAGTGAATAAAAAGCATCATTTTTCTGAATTCACCATCTCAGCTGATTTCTCTCACTCACCCTGTGGTGACTGGTATTTGCACTGGCGAGGCATTGACTATATGTCTATTGCTCGTTCAACACCCTTCCCAGAGGAGGAGAACCAAAGCCTGTTGCTTTCATGGTTTCCCAGATTGCTGAGCACTGACCTGTCCTGCAGGTCATCTTATCTTTGTACTTCTTGCTGTGGGGATCGGCTCTATGGGTAGATGAATGAAGGTGGCTTCATCAACCAGTC
>VBSM01003156.1:1791801-1807291 GCA_008086735.1 Cheirogaleus medius
AAAAAAAAAAACAAAACAAAAAACTAAGTTTATTATGTGAAGGAGAAATACAGAATTTTTCAAAAAAATAAACACTGGAGGAATTTTTCAAGACCAGACTGGCCCTGCAGGAAGTACTAAGATGTGCATTACACATAAATCAGCATAATAGACACCCATCAGTGTAAAAGCACCCAAAAGCAAAAGCTCAGAGCTCATATATAATAATGTCTCAAGAGGTAAAACAAAGCAATATGGTTTTATCAAACAGGATGAACAGAAACACATTCCAGTTATCAATTCTGAGTGTGAATGGCTCGAATTCCCCACTCAAGATACATAGGCTCACTGAATGAATTTTTTCAAAAAGGCAAGTACCTGCTGCCTCCAGGAAATATATCTGACCCACAAGAACTCATTCAGACTCAAGGCAATGGGATGGAAAACAATATTCCATGCAAATGGAAATAAAACAAAAGCAGGCATAGCCATTCCCATATCAGATAACATAGGCTTCAAATTAGTAATAGTAAAGAAAGACAAAGATGGTCATAATGTGATGGCAAAGGAAGCAATTCAAAAAGAAGACATAACAATTCTAAATAATTATGCACCTAGCACAGGTGCACCCAGATTCACAAAGCAAAACCTACTAGATCAAAACAAAGTGATAGGATGGTCATGCTTGAAGCTCTGACTTGGGGGCAGGGGAGGGAACAGGAGCAATATACGTAACCTAAAAATTTGTACCCCCGTAATATACTGAATTTTAAAAAAAGAATACATTCTTTAACTCATAACTTATAAAAAAAAAAGTGATAAACAACAGCATCACAATAGCCAGAGATTTAACACACCACTGACAGAATTGGACATATCCTCCAAGCAGAAATGGGACTCTAAAGCAAATGAGCCTAACAGACATTTACAGACCATTCTACCCCAAATGACTATACATTCTTCTCATCAGCACATGGAACATTCCAGTCACATCTTAAGCCACAAAACATGTCTCACCAAATTCAAAAAAATAAAAATTATACCATGTATCTCCTCAGACCACAGTGGAATAAAATTAGAAATCAACTCCAACAGAAACACTCAATTCTATACAAAGTTGTGGAAATTAGAAAACCTGCTGATGAATGATTATTGGGTCAAGGAGGAAATTAAATGGAAAACAAAAGATTCCACAAAATAAATGGCAAGTGAGACATAAATTATCAAAATCTATGGGATTAAGCAACAGCTGTCCTAAGGGGGAAATTCCTAGGCTTAAATGTCTACATCAAAAAGACAGAAATATCACAAATCAGCAGTCTAATGAAACAACTCAAGAAACTAGAAAAAGAAGAAAAAACCAAACCCAAACCCAGCAGAAGAAAAGAAATAACTAAGATCAGGGAAAAAATAAGTAAAATTGAAAACAAAACAAAACAAAATACAGAAAATTAATGAAACAAAAAGTTTATTCTTTGAAAAGATAAACAAAATTGATGGAACTTTTGCTAGATTAACCAGAAACAGAGTCAGAGCAGTTATGTAAGGGTATCCAAATGGGGAGAGAGGAGATTAAACTCTTGCTCTTTGATGATGATATGATCATATATTGAAAAACCCAGAGATTCTGCCAAGAGGCTTCTGGAGTTGAAAACGAATTCAGCAAAGTCTCAGATTCCAAACTCAATGTACAAAAATCAGTAGCATTCCTATACATCAACAACAGTCAAGCTTCAAATCAAATCAATGACTCAATACCTTTCCCAATAGCTACAAAGAAAATGAAATATACAAGAATACGTTTAACCAAGGAGGTGAAAAACTTCTATAAAGAGAACTATGAATCACTAAGGAAGGAAATTGCAGATGATGTAAATGAATGGAAAAACATATCCTGCTCATGTATCAGCAAAATCAACATTGTTAAAATGTCCATACTACCCAAAGTGACTTATAGATTCAATGCAATTCCCATCAAAATTCTAAACTCATTTTTCACAGATCTAGAAAAAATAATTCTACACTTCATTTGGAATCTGAAAAGAGCCTAAATAGGCAAAACAATCTTAATCAAAAGGAACAAATCTGGAGGCATCATGTTACCAGAATTTAGGCTAAACTACAAGGTTATAGTAACCAAAACAGTATGCCACTCACACAAAAATAGAGACATAGACCAAGGGAACAGAACAGAGAACCCAGATATAAAACGATCCACATATTACCATCTGATCTTTGACAAAGTAGACAACAATATACACCGGGGAAAAGAATTTCTATTCGATAAGTGGTGCTGGGAAAATTGGATAGCCATGTGTAGGAGATTGAAACAGGATCCAAATCTCTCACCACTCACTGAAATTAATTCAAGATGGATAACTGATCTAAACCTAAGACATGAAATCATAAGAATTCTAGAAGAAAATATTGGAAAAACTCTTCTGGATATTAGCCTACACAAAGGATTTATGAAGAAGACCCAAAGGCAATCACAGCGACAACAAAAATAAATAAATGAGATTTGACTTAACAGCTTCTGCACAGCCAAGGAAACAATCAACAGAGGAAATACACAACCTACAGAATGGGAGAAAATATTTGCATGCTATACATCCAATAAAGGACTGATAACCAAAATCTACAAAGAACTCAAGCAAATCAGCAAGAATAAATCAAACAACCCCATTGTAAAGTGAACAAAAGACATGAACAGAAGCTTTGCAAAAGAAGATAGACTAATGGTCAATAAACAGCTGAAAAAAAATGCTTGATATCACTAATCATCAGGCAAATGCAAATCAAAACCACAATGAGACATCACCTAACCTTAGTGAGAATGGCTTTTATCAAAAAGTCCAAAAGCAACAGATGCTGGCACAGATATGGAGAGATAGGAACACTCACACACTGCTGGCAGGACAGCAAACTGTTGAGACCTCTGTGAAAAACAGTATGGAGATTCCTCAGAGAACTACAAGTAGACCTACCATTTGATCCTGCAATCCCACTGCTGGCTATTTACACAAAGAGAAAAAAAGTCAGCTTATCAAAACACCACTTGCACTCAAATGTTTATTGCAGCACAATTCACAATCACAAAGATATGGAATCAGTTCATGTGCCCTTCAATTTATGAGTGGATTGATAAAATGTGGTATATGTATACCATGGAGTTCTACATAGACATTAAAAAATGAATTAATAACCTTTTTTAACAATCTGGATAAAAATGGAGACCATTCTCCTTAGTGAAGTATCACAAGAATGGAAAAACAAACACCAGTTGTACTCACTACTAAATTGTAACTAACTGAAAGGCTCTCATGCACACAGATGGAAGTAAAACTCAAGCAAGTGGTGTGGGGGGTTAGGGAATGAGTTAAATCAAACCAAATGGGTACAATGTACACTATCTGGGTCTTGAGCATACTTATAACTTTGTCTCAAGTAGCACAAAAGCAATCCAGTAGGACCAAAACATTTGCACCCCCATAATATTCTGAAATAAAAATAAATAAATAGATAATTCACAGAAAAGAAAATACTAATCATTCTTAAGCATATGCAAAGAAGCTCAACTTCACTCACAGAAGAAGCAAAAACAGTAAAATACATTATTTTTTACCTATCATAATGACAATACATAATAAAAAAATTCCTAACATTTTAAAAGAGAATTTGAAGTAATAGTCATTCTAGATTTGTTAGAAGTGATGTAAATCAAAGGTCAGTTAGGCAAGGTCTATGAAAATTTATAGTGTTCATACCATTTGACACAGAGATACTTCCCTAAACATCTTTTAATCCTGGAGATATATTCACACTTACGAACATGTTTATTATAACATTGTTTATATTAGTGAAATATTGTACACACTCTAAATGTATACCAATTGTGGGTAGAGTCTGATTAAACAAATGAAGGGCTGCCACTGTTTAATAAAATATAATGCAACCATCAAAAAGAGTGAGACTTCTCTTTCCATACTGATGTGGACAGATCACCCAGAAATATTAAGTGAAATGCAATCTGAACAATGTGAATAATAGAGTCATTTGTGTGGAATGTGAGATAGGGAACTGATAGGCATTGTTTTAACTGAGTCAGGAAGTCTCAAAACAAAGTCTCAAACCACCCTGATTAAAACAGGATGTGAGTTAGGAGGTTTCAAACTACCCTGATCAAAATAAGATGGGGGCAGGACTAGTTACAACAGGTTAGAACCAAGATGGCAGAGAAATCAACTGCCTCTTGACCTTGCCACTTAATTATACCCTCATTACCATAAAAGTTTCTAAAGAACCCTCCCACTCCCATCATGCACCTGACACTGTAACACATATTGTTTGATCATATTTGGGTAAAAGGAAGGTGTCACCTTAATTCTAGGCAAGCACAGCCCCTTTGCAAGAAATAACATGAATATTCCTCCCCTCGTTTAGCATATTATTTAAGTCATTACTTAAATAGAGGGGTTAAAGGAACCAGGGAGCCAGTTCTCCTCCACAGGGAGAATTAGCCTCTGCTCTGTCTGTAGAGTAGATTTTCTATACTTCTTGAATAAAACTTGCTTTCACTTTACATTGCCGGCTCGTTCCTGAATTATTTCTTGCACAAAGCATAGGATCCACTTGGACTTCAAGTGATTGCCAGTATTGGGAGTTACTGTCCTGTGTCATCTTCCTGGCAACTATGAAGGGACCCAGGTATACCCACACCCAGACCCCAAATTGAGACCATGCAGCACTATTTGGAACGTGAAGGATGAATAAGTCTCCCTTTGTTTAATTTGGATTCTTTTTAGTTTTCTTGTCTTCTAAAGCATCACATTTCTGACTCTGTTCTTGAGACTTTCTTTCTGAATTAAATGACATAAACTCACTTCATGCATCTAACTATGGCTCCCCTGGTAACAAACAGGGTGGCAGGAGTTTTAAATCTCCATGCTGTGCAGATTAAAGTAATTGATAGATGCTGGGTGATCTCAGCCTTGGGAGTTGGTGAGGACTTGTTTCCACACCAATCAGGAATCCAACAATTCACTGTCTCCTTTCGCCTTTCTTTTTTGATCACTTCCGTGTTTTGGACTATCACGGACCTGCTTTTGTCTTAGTGCATAAATTAATGCCTGTCATTATTTCATAGCTGCATTTATACTTTTTGCTTTAGGTATTTGGGTGATGGTTTCCATTCTTTGTAAAGCACATCATTATCACTTTCCCTGTCTATTTTGAAATTATTTTCCTTTTGTTAAATAGAGATCTCTTATTGTGGTTACTCTGGGATGCCAGAGCCACATTGTTTCAGTGATCCCAAGTTAAAGGGTTTAAACAGGCCCCTTGTAACACCAATTGGCTAAAAAAGGCCACACACTGCCCCACAGTTGCCCTTGGGTTTTCAGTGATTGGGAAAGGGATTCTCTTTGCTTTAGTGACCCCAAGTTAAAGGGCTGAAACAGGTCCCTTGGGGACATCTACTTTTAGCCCTAGTTTTGCAATTAGTGTATTGGAACATTTGTGTTCCTTATACTGGAGAACATAGCCCCCATTATCCTGCACAGATGTAGCCTTCATGCTTTCTCAACTGCACCAAACTTGACCTTGCAAGGTTTGGTCACTATTGCCTTGTTGACTTTCTTAATTAAAAAGAGGAGGTGGGAATCTGAGAGACAAGATAATGTTCCTTGCCAGGCTTGGGGAAACCTCCATATCTAATACAAATCCTATTCAAAAATGGAGATGGCAATAAGGATCCCAAAGTATTCCCCACTATGATGACCCTTCAACAACTGTGATATATTTAAGTTAGAATAACTAAAAAGAAAGAAATTTATTTTCTATCACAATACTGTCTGTCCCATATATCAACTTGGAGACCAGGAAATGTGGCCTCAAAATGGTTCTTTGAACTATAACACAATTTTATGATTAAACTTATTACGTAAAACGAAAGGAAAATGAGGAGAAATTTCTTATGTGCAGGCTTTCTGGTCCTCTAACAAGATCCAAATTTAAGAAAGAGCTGTAGGTTGTATCTGGCCCATGTTACTCCCAGGCACCAAGAAACTGCACTGAACATTCTAGATGACCCCTTTTAACTACTCCCCAGGACACCTGTACCCTACCCTGGAGCCTCCTCAGTTCCCCAAATCTGAAGGGGAGTTCTGCTGACAGCTAAATATGGTGAGTTATCAGCAAAAATACCCATGCGTTTAACTTAAATATTCTTACTAAGGTGAACATCTAATAATTACAGGCTATAAAAATGATTAACAGAAAAATTACCCAAAATAATAACTAATAAAACTGCTAAAATAATAAATTGGATAAATATACATAAATTTGAAGCTTATAAAGTAAAATTCAAAATTTCCTGCTTCTTAAGTTTTTGCTAAAATTTAATGTTGCTAAGAATAAGAATTCTAGCCAATATATTATTCTATATATAAAGTGTACCAAAGAACATTTTTAATATGAAAAACTATGAAAACTGCATGGGGTACTATTCTTTATTGAAAAGAATAATTTTGTCTAATTCAAAGGTATTTAAAGGTTATTTGTGAAAAAAGACAAAGAGGAATTGGTGAATGGGAGACAGAGAGATGTGAAAAAGGTTGGGGATGTGAAGCATTTTTGGTGAGGAAGACTGGAAAGAAAAGGGAATAGTTTTTATGAGGGGAGATTTTGTATGGTAAATTTTTGTCCTAGGAGAGACTGACTGGTTGTTTGAGAAGGAAAAATTTGAACTAAAAATAAATGTCCAGGTGTGTTGTGGGTGATCTGTATAGGTTGTGATGGGATTTGTGGAGGGCAATTTATAAAGGAATTTTGTGTGTGGTTGAGTTGGCTATAACTAAAGAAGAACATTTTTGATTGCATGGGAAAAAAATGAACTTAGAAAATTTGAGGTTTTTGCATCCATATAACTTTATGTATTGCCTTTAACTCTTTTTATTATCAAGGGGGAGGAAAATGGCAGATTAGAGGTGACCTCCTGGCTCTCTGCTCCCAGAGAAAGAGGTGAAGAACTTGGATAGCTACACAAGAGTAGATTGCTCTCCCCCAAGAACAGTGCTGTGAAACTGCACAGAAACAGTGTGGGACAAGCAACACAGGGGAGAAAGAAGGTGAATGGGAGATATGATCTCAAAGTCTAGACAGTGTGTGATAAACAATAAACAACTGCACCCACCTGGCCAGTGAACGCAGGGCAATCTGATCCATAGGAGGATGCCTGGCTCCTCCACTGTCCTCTAGGCCCACTCAGACAGGGACG
Source organism: Cheirogaleus medius (assembly GCA_008086735.1). Lineage (NCBI taxonomy): Eukaryota > Metazoa > Chordata > Mammalia > Primates > Cheirogaleidae > Cheirogaleus > Cheirogaleus medius. The sequence continues at coordinate 1,799,057 of VBSM01003156.1, forward strand.
CACTTGAAGCCAGTGCAAACTTGTGGCACGGGACCATGAGCCCTGTGGAGGAGGACAATAGCGGGAAACATTTTGAACTCCCCAGTGCTCTGTACTAGGACTGCACTAGGTGGGGTAGGGGCTTGTCTGAGCGATCACTTCCCATGACGCACCAGGGAGTTTGGAGACAGGCACCTCACCTCTGGTGGTCAGCGGGGCCAGAACAAAGGAGATGAACACTGAAAAGGGGGCTCTGCCTCTGGAAACCACTGACCATTGGGCCAGCTCAGGGTGGGACAGAAAGAGCAAGACCTTCTGCTGGACAAGCATGAGATTGAGGACTATGACACACAAGAGACAGCAGGTGTCCTGTTGATTCAGCCCACTGAACTGACATCTGCAAACTCCTGAGCAGTCACCCCCAACACTAGCTCTCCACAGATGAGTGGCTGCCATTTTGGGGGTTGACAAGACCCTGCAGCATGCGACAGTGTTGTGCATCACCCCACCCCCAGCCCAGGGACTTTTGAACTGGGTACCTCTGGAGGTAAAGAGAAGCGAGTATAACTGCTTGCTCTGGACAGCTGGCATAAATCCACAGGACTTTTGAGACCTGTTGATTCAGCTGGCCAAGCCTGTGTTGGTGGATGAATCTTGAGTGCTTCCCCTCAATGCTGATTGCCCAGCGGTGGAAGGCCAACATTTGCAGGATCCTCAGAAGCTGGGGACTCGGTGGTCAGGCAACACCGCTGCAATACCCAGCAACTTTTGCATGGGAGCAGCAGGCTTCGCCCGTGGAGGTGGGGAGAAATGAGAAAAGCCACTTGCTCTGTGAGACTGGCCTGAATCTGTGGGGCCTTCACACTGCACAATAATTGACAGCCCTTTGATTCCGCCAGCCAGACTGGCTTAGGTCATCTGATAAGCTCATAACTCTAAGGCTTGCTCTCCATATCTGGGTGGCTGCCAACAGTGGGGTCTGCAGACAGGGAAGGAAAATCCTGGCCAGAAACCTTAGCAATTCCACCAATTGACCCCTCCCATCAGGAGCAGCCTCCCAACCATAGTGAAAGAGCCCTGAATAACATATTACCAGCTCCCCCTAGTGGCAGCCATAAAAGCACAAACATTCAGGCTTGCAGGCATCAGCTGAGATCACTTTTGCCCTGAAACACACTTTAAGTGAGAATAGGGTTCAAGTAACCCTCAGGAATGGCAAGACCCTTCCTAAAGATCTGGGCAGTCGTATTCCTTATCCGGGAGACCGGAGACCAACACAGAGGTATCAGATAACCTTGATAACTGGTTCTTGGATGCAATCTATAACCAATGACAGGGTACCCCTATAGCTTAACAAAGTGCCCTCCAGCTCAAATTATTAGAGGGCAGTGGAGTTATACGCACAGGTGTGACTCACGACATGGGAGCTTAAGCTGGGGAACCAAACTCGCTAATCTCCACTGGCAAGAGGTGAAGACAATAGGTCAGAGGTAACCCAAATTGCCAAAATACTTCTAAAGCAATACAAGACCAGTGCACCTCCTCCCACCACTGATAAGGAATGTCCCTTGGGGGCTTGAAGTTATGGGAACAAACTAGTCCTAGTACTCCCAGCTCTTACTCAATTACCCTGATGAGAAAGAACCAGAGAAAGAATGCAGGGAATATGAAAGAGCAGAGAGAAAAGTCACCCCCAAAATAAACCATGATACCCACAGAATCAGATACTAATTTAAATGAAATGATTAAATTGACCAAGAAAGAAATCTGGATATGTATTGTAAGGAAACTCAATGGAATTGAAGAGAAAATAGAAACTTAACACACCAAAAAAACCGCTAGAACAATACAGGAAATAAATGAAAAATTTTCTAAAGAAATTGAAATATTATGCAAAAACCAAAAAGAAATCTTGGAAATGAAGGAGGCATTCAAGGAACTGCAAAACACACTGGAAAGCCTTAAGAATAGAATGGATCATGCAGAGGAAAGAATCTCAGAGCTTGAAGATAATGCCTCTGTGCTAAACAAATCAGATGAAGAAAAAGAACACAGAAGCAAGAGATAAGAACAAAACATACAAGAAATGTGGGATTATGTAAAGAAGCCAAATATAAGTATTATACACATCCTAGAGAGAGAAGAAGAACTAAACCAGACAAGGTTGCCCACTATCTCCACTTCTATTCAACATATTGCTAGAAGTCCTTGCCAGAGCAATCAGACGAGAGAGGGGAATTAAGGGTGCCCAAATGTGGGCAGAAGAGGTCAAACTCTCACTCTTTGCTGATGGTATTATGTTATATCTAGAAAATCCCAAGGATTCAGGCAAGAAAATCCTGGAATTAATAAATGAATTCAGTGAAGTCTCAGGATACAAAATTAATGAATACAAATCAGTGGCATTCATCTATGCCATTAAAGTCAAGCCAAAAATCAAATCACAGACACAACACCTTTCACAATAGCATCAAGGAAAATTAAATACTTAGGAATATATTTAATGAAGGAGGTGAGAGACATATATAGGGAGCACTACAAAACACTGAGAAAAGAAACTGTAGAAGATGTAAGCAGATAGAAATCCCTACAATGCTCATCGATTGGTAGAATCAATATTGTTAAAATAACCATACTAACTAAAATGATCTACAGAATTAATGCAATCCCTATCAAAATTCCACCATCCTTCTTCACAAATTTAGAAAAAATAATTCTATGCTTCATCTGGAACCAGAGAAGACCTTGTATAGCCAAAGCAATCTTAAGCCAAAAGAACAAATTGGGAGGCATCAGTCTGCCAGACTTTAAACTTTACTATAAGGCTATAGTAACCAAAACAGCATTATACTGACACAAGAACAGAGATATAGACCTCTGGAATAGGACAGAGATCCCAAATATAAAACCATCCTCACATTTTTATCTAATCTTTGACAAAGCAAACAAAAATATGCATTGGGGAAATGAATCTCTATTCAATAAATGGTGCTTTGAAAACTGGATCCCCACCTCTCAACTTTCACAAAAATCAACTCACTATAGATAACAGACTTAAACCTAAGGCATGAAACCTTAAAAATTCTGGGAGAAAATTTTGGGAAGACTCTTTTAGACATTGGCCTAGGCAAAGTATTTATGAAAAAGACCCCCAAAACAATTACAGCAGCAACAAAAATAAATAAATGGAACCTGATCAAATTAAAAAGCTTCTGCACAGCCAAGGAAACTATCATTAGAGAGCAAATAGACAACCTACAGAATGGGAGAAAATATTTGCTTTCTACACATCCAATAAAGGACTGATAGCAAGAATCTATATAGAACTTAAGAAAATCAACAAGAAAAAGTCAAACAACCACATCAACAAATGGGCAAAGGACATGAGCAGAAACTTTTCAAAAAAAGACAGAATAATAGCCAGCAAGCATATAAAAAAGTGCTCAACATCTCTAATCATCAGGGAAATGCAAATCAAAATCACCATGAGATATCACCTAACTCCAGTGGGAGTGGTCTCTATCAAAAAAGTCCTAAAACAACAAATGTTGGAGTAGATGTGGAGAGACTGGAACATTCTTACACTGCTGGTGGGACTGTAAACTAATACAACTCCTGTGGAAGGTGATTGGGAGATACTTCAAAGAGCAAAAATGGAAATACCATTGGGACAGCAATCCCACTACTAGACATCCATCCTAAGGAAAAATAGACATTCTATAACAAAGACATCTGTACTAGAATGTTTATAGCAGCACAATTCACAATTGCAAAGATGTGGAAACAACCCAAGTGCCCATCAATACATGAGTGGATTAATAAAATGTGGTATATGTATACCATGAAATACTACTCAACTACAAAAAAACAATGGTGATCTAGCACCTCTTATATTATCCTGTATAGAGCTTGAGCCCATCCTTTGAAGTGAGGTATCACAAGGATGGAAAAACAGGCACCATGTGTACTCACCATCAAACTAGTCCTAACTGTTCAACAGTAAGGTGTTCACATGATAGTAATACTCACTGGGTGCTGGTCAGGTTGAGGAGGTGGGGGGTAAATCCACAACTAATGGAAGTGGAGCACACTATATAGCACACTATATGGGGGAAGAGCACACTTGTAGCTCTGGTTTGGGCAAGGCAAATGCATTACATGTAATCAAAATGTTTGTACCCCCATAATATCTTGAATTTAAGAAAAAATAAATAAATAAAGTCTTTTGATTATCACTCTTGGTTAAGTGAATTTCTATTATTTTATAGTGACCTGTGATTATGTTTTGATCAGGTGTTTTGAGCCTTCTGATATCTTTGACAAATGTCCTCAAATCAAATCAAAGTTATATCAAATATTGTTAACTAACCTTTGTGCTGTTAAGTTACAGGGCCTTGACTCATGGGTATCTAACACCAAACTCAAATTAACCAAAGTCCTGTTTTCAGATTTTTCAGACCTGGGAAAAGACAACAGTCAAAATGAAACAAAAGACCAGGCCTGTGTTTAGAGACATTAAGACTCATTTAATAATTTTGCTTATATCTAAATTAATATAAATTTTTACTAGATAATTTAGATGTTTAGCATCTCCTAAGCTTCCTGTTCCTGTTATTATCAGAACTAGACATGATATATCAGCTTTTTGTACAAAACATGGTTGATTCTTTGAAGAAACCACAGGCTCAAATGATTATGTTTTGTACAACAAGATGCTCAACACATATAGGTTAAGTTAATTTTGCAAGCTTGCCTTTGGTATTTTTGTTTTCATCTTATATTACTGAAAGACAGACCTCCATCATTCTATACCTGCTTAAGATTAAGGAGGAGTATTATGCCTGAGGTGGGAATGAGGTGAGGAACTGGTAGGCATTGCTTAACTGAGAGTCTCAAAACAAAGTCTTGAACCACCCTGATCAAAACAAGATGGGGGCAGGAAAATTTCCAATGGGTTATAAACAAGATGGTAGAGAAATCGACTATTTCTTGACCTTGCAGCTTCATCATACCCTCATTACCATAAAAGTTTCTAAAGAATCCTCCCACACCCATCATGCACCTGACACCATGATACTTCCAGTTGGTCAAAAGGAAGGTGTCACCCTAATTCTAGGAAAACACAGCCCCTTTACAAGAAATAACATGAATATTCCTCCTCTTGTTTAGCCTATAATTAAATGATTGCTTAAATTAGAGAAGCTAAAGGAATCATGGGGGCTGGTTCTCTTCCATAGGGAGAACAGCCTCCACTACATCTGTGAGGTAGATTTTCTATACTTTCTGAATAAAATTCACTTTCACTTTATACTGTCAACTTGCTCCTGAGTTCTTTCTTGTGTGAAGCCAAGGACCCACTTGGACCTCCAGTGATTTTCAGCATTAGGAGTTACTTTCCTGTGGCAGGAGGAGTAAAGAATATAAATATAATATGTTTGGAAATGCAATGCAAAGCTTATATCTGAAAGAATAACAAGAACTTGTAGCCATGGTGACCTCCAAGGCAGGAAACTGGGGAGTGGGAATCAAGGGTTGGAAGGGGATATGGATTTTACTCTATGCAGTTCTGTACTTCTGAATTTTTTACCATATGCATGGTTTGTTATTCACCCAAAAAGAAAATGGAAAGCAGGGAGGCAGGAATGGAGGCAGGCTAGGAAGGCAGGAAGGGATGAAGGAAGAAACTTGTCAATAGTAGGAAAATTCTCAAAAACAAAGCAATAAGTCCCTAATGGCAATAACATATAAATAAATTTTGTTCCCTCTGGAAATCTTAAGTTTTCCTCAGCAAGGAATAACAAATGAGTGTTATTTTTCAAATTCCAGCTCAACCCCTGAGACTGTAGGTTCTCAAAGGAGTATTAATCCCTTAGGCCCCAGCTATAAACTCCCTGATTAGAAGGAACCACAGAGAGAGATCTTGGTGGACAATCACCTTGCACCAGTTATAGAAAGAATCTGGAGGCAATTCCTACATAAGTAAAAAAGAATTAAAAGAGAAAACTCTATTTTCAAAATCAGGTGTGTATCATTGGAGTGCAGGAAGTGGCAAAGCAGAAGGGTGAGAGCCAAAGTCCTAGTATGTTTTATCCCAGGACCAAGAAGAATCATGTCATCCCTGGTGATATAATGGAAATGGATTGAGGTATTTGAATTGGACTGAGTGTTACCTGGGAAGGGATATGAATAAAAAAGTAATTGAATTAATCAATCACTTAATCAATCAATTAATATTAATATTATATGCCTTTAATGTATTGTTCATATGTGTTATTGTGGCCATTTGATGAGCACCCATTTAATGTCTGCCCCTGTACTGAGAAGTTTAAGTAAATTTGCTCTCTTGAACTTCACATTACTTCAAAGCGGGTTCTACTACTTCCTCCTCTTCATTTTTTTCCTTTTTATTTTGAAATACGTGTAGATTCACAGAAAGTTGCAAAGATTGTACAGAGAAGTTCTCTGAACCCTTCATCCAGTTTTTCCCCAATGGTTACATTACATAATTACATTATGACACCAAAACCAGGATTTTGATATTAGTACTGTGTGTGTACCTGTCATTTTATCACTTGTGTAGATTCATGTAACCACCATTATAACCAAGATGTAGAACCATTCCATCACAGATCTCAGATTCCATACAGATCTCTCTCACACTAACCCTGACAGTCACACCACCCCTACCCCTACCACCTCTAACCCCTGGCAATCATTAGTCTGTCCATCTCTCCAATTTTACCATTTTGATAATCTTATACAAGTGAAATCATACAATGTGCAACTTTCAGAAATTGTTTTGTTTTTTCTTGACTTAGCATAATGCCATTGAGATCCATCCAAGTTGTTGTATGTATCAATAGTGTGTTCCCCTTTATTACAGAGTAATGTTGCACATTAAAATTGTACCAGTTTGTCTAACCAATTGCCTATTGTAGAACATTTTGGCTATTTACAGTTTGGGGCTGTTACAAATAAAGCTGTTATGAAAAACTGTTTATCCATTTTTGTGGACACAGGTTTTGTGAAAATATAGTTGCCCAGGAGTATAAGGACTAAACTTTATGGTAAGCATATGTTTAGTTTTTTAAGAAACTACTGAACTGTTTCTCAGAGCGTCTGTACAATATTGCATTCCTACCAGCACTGTATGAGATATCTAGTACTCCGTCTCTTTGCTTTCATTTGGTATTCTCATTATTTACTTTAGCCATTATAATACATATGTGGTGATATCTCATCATGTGTAGTGTAGTGATATTTCATAATGTCCTTAATTTGCATTTCTCTAACATCCAATGTTAGATTTTTTCATCTGCTTATTTATCATGCATACAGCCCTCATTCATGAACTATCTACTTATATCTTTCAACCATTTTCTAATTCAATTTTTTTTGCAGATATGCAATTTTGTAATTTCTGTAAATGCAGTTATAAAGCATACAGGCAATTGAAATTCATAGACAATTATAGTTAAGTAATATTTTTCTCTATAAAACTTTAACTCAGACAGCATAAAAAGGTTTATCATAGGTACCTAATTCCAAAGAATGCATGTAGTGAAGAACCACGTGATCTAGGAGGAAGTATTTGGGGTTGTATTGGAAGCTTAGGTTCCAGCTGCAGCTTTGCCAGTGACTCTCTGTGTGATCTTAGGTAAATTACCCTCTCTGAGTCTCAGACTTCTCATCTGTATATGGCAATAATCTTACCTGCCTGTTAGTGTGTAAGGATTAAATGAGAGAATGTGTACAAATTGTCTGGAGCTGTGAATAGACCCCTTCACTAGTAAATTGAGGATAATGATGCCTGCCTTGAGAACTTCAATGCTGCTGAAAATGAGGACAGGCTTTCAAACAGCCCTACAAATGTAAAGTGCTCCTGGGTTCAACTCAGAAAGGTCAGCTCGCATCAGACACAGCCCGTACTCGGTGACTATCTGATGGCAGTGATGGTGAGATGGCAGAATCTGGGGAGCTCTCGGTTTGGTGCTCCTGATGTGTGGGCTTTGGGAAGAGTCCCCTGGTAGCTTTTCTGATGTCTACTTCATTTGCATTGACATTCAGGTGATCTCAAAACCCCAAAACGAAGTTGTGAGCTTGACCACAGTTTCTTGTGCTGTGCTCAGCCAATCTTCCTGGTTTCTGATTTTGTGAAAAAAGAGGTAGCTCCACGGATTGGCAGGAGCTTGGGCCTGTGGCTGCAAGCAGGGGAAACATGAGCATAAATGGCATAGAAATTACATTTCTTTTTTT
>VBSM01003156.1:1849119-1923241 GCA_008086735.1 Cheirogaleus medius
GGGATTACATCAAATATGATAATACATATAAAGCCTTTAACAATGTGCCTGAAGCATAGTTGCTACCATTATCTTTACAATTATTTAGGATTGAGAATAATAATGCAACAGAATGAGGAAGGAATATACTGGAAAGTTGTAGAGGGCTATTCAGGCAAAAAGAATAATCTGAGGTCACTTTGTTTATAGGAAAATCTCTAGTCATATAAGAAATTTAAAATATTCCTGTCATGTCATTACCTTTGGCAGAGATTATGATGGGTGTCAATAGATTATACTTTTAAAGTACTTGGGCATCAGCTGAAATGCTTCAACTGGGAATCAAGCCAGTGGGAAAAAGTGGAGATCAGTATAATATTTCTTACAAGGGCTTGTTTTTTTGAACTATTTCAACCATTTTTTTTAAACATTTGCTTGAAAACAACTCTATTCTGGGAAATTGGGCATGGTGTCATCATCTTCTGCTAAAGACAAATGGCTCTGATAAGGAAGCCAAGAGGACCACCTGGCTTATGGTAATAAGAGAATATTCTTACTTGACAAACTGTATGAGCAATAGGGTTCCAAAGATTCCATAGAAAGGGCCAAATGTGATGAAATGTCGGATATAAAAGCTGCTAACCCAGGTGATGTCCTGCAGAGAAAAGCACTTGAAAGTTAGAAGCCCTGAACATAATTCCATTTCCTCTTCATTGGCCTGGGGTCCTTTCAGGTACTGGCTAAATCTTATGCCCTGATGCTCAAGGAAGCTATGTCTGAAGGGGTCCAAGCATTTTCATTTTCTCTCTTCTACTTGGTCTGGTTTCAGAGAATGAACCATGTTACTCACCCCCCAGTCTCTTTTAAGGTACATCATTTGGAAGGATTTCAGGTTGATATATGCAGGCATGGAGAAGGGGAGCACAACTGAAAAGGAACAAAAACATGGTGAATAAATGATCAGAATGTGACCCCAGTGAGAGTGAGCAGGAGTCTATCCTCTAATCGTGCCACTCCTGCGGTGCTGGCCCTGAGGAGGGACACAAGTCCACATCCTGGACTCCAGTGGACTTTCCAAGTTCACGAAGCTGAGCCAGGAATTTGGTCAGCAGCTCCATGTTCTAGCTCCATCACAGAGGCTAGGGAAGCTTTGAAGATTTGAGTCATTTTTGATGGAGGCATCTCCAAAGAGCAGCTGCTCTGAGCTTCAAATATATTCAAGGTCCTTGGCATCCTTCAGTCTCCCAAAATCATTTGGATTGGGCCTCGTCACAATATATGGATATGGCAGAAATAAAAAAGATGTACTCTTCTCCTGGTCAAAGAGATATTTACCTGCATCTCCCCCAGCACCGTCGAGGCTGCCCAGATCTCACAGGAGTCTTATAGAGACCCTTTGACTTTCGACAAAGACCCTCTCCTTGGCCAAACTCTAGTCAGGATCCTCCAAACCCTCTTCTCCTGGACAGGGTCTCAATGTTGTCTTATGAGAACTGCAAACTCTCAGCACAGATGATTTCATCCACCCTCGCACTAAGAACTTGAATAAACACTAGCATTGTTTCTAAAAGCTCAGTGTCCTATCTCTGGGAAGACTCCAGCCCCCTTTAAGTTTCTGCCTGAGAGAGCTCAATGCTGCCAAAAAAATTTACTCTTTATTCCAGCCCAAACCTGATTAATAGACACCTGATCTCCTTTTCTTAGAGTATTTACATTAGAAAACTTACAATTGTAAATCCTTCATCTCTTGGTTTGATATATATCTTCTACAACTCAGAAATGTCTTTCTTTTTGCCCACTTGTATAATATTTTATTTCATTATATTTTTTATTTCAATATATTACAGGGATACATATGTTTCGGTTATATGGGTTGCTTTTATAATGCTTGAGTCAGGGATATAAGTGTGCCCAACTCTCAGATAATGGCCATTGTACCCTTCATGTCAGTTTTTGTCTGTCTCCTCACTCCACCCCTCTGGCTCATTTCAGTTGAGTTTTCCTTCCCTCTATGCACATTTGTGCTCATTCGTTAGAGTGAATATATGTGGTTTTTGTTTTTTCATTATTTAGATACTTCACTTAGGATAATAATCTCCAATTCCATCCAAATTGTTGTAAAGGGCATTAAGTCATCCTTCCTCAAGGCTAGTATACATATACCCCATTTATACATATACCTCTATGATATGCATATACCACACTTATTGATCCACTCATGAATTGACAGGCATTTGGGTTGATTCCACATCTTTGCGATTATGAATTATGTTGTGATAAACATTCAAGTTAAGGTGTCTTTGTGATAAAATGCTTTCCTTTCCTTTGGGTACCAAGAGTGCCTAAGCATTCCTTTCTCTCTGCACCTGCACTGACGTCTATTGTTTTGGACTTTTTAGTAAAGGCTGGGGTAAGGTAAAATCTCATTGTGATTTTAATTTGATTTCCAAAGTGATTAGTGATGTTGAACATTTTTTTCATTTTTTCATATGGCCAAGATAGACATTGGCCATTTGTCGATCTTCTTTTGAAAAGCTTCTGTTCATGTCTTTTGTACACTTTTTAGTAGAGTAGTTTGTTTGTTTTGTTTTTTTCTTGGTAGTTTGCTTGAGTTCTCTGTAGATTCTGGTTATTAGTCCTTTATTGGATGTATATTATACAAATATTTTCTCCCATTTTGAGGGTTCTGTGTTTGCTCTCTTAATTATTTCCTTGGCTGTGCAGAAGCTTTTTAATTTGATCAGGTCCCATTTATTTATTTTTGTTGTTGCTGTGATTGCTTTTGGGGTCTTCTTCATAAATTCTTTGCCTAGGCCAATATGTAGAAGAGTTTTCCAACATTTTCTTCTGTAATTCTAAAATGTTCATGCCTTACATTTGAGTCTTCTATTCATCTTGAATTAATTTTTGTAAGTGATGACAGATATGGATCTTGTTTCATTCTTCTGAATGTGGCTAACCAATTTTTCAAGCATCATTTATGGGATAGGGATTCTTTTCCCCAATGTAGATTGTTGTCTCTTTTGTTAAAGATCAGATGGCCGTAAGTAGGTGGTTTTATATCTGGGTTCTCTGTTTTATTGCATTGGTCTATTTCTCTATTTTTGTGCCAATTCCATGCTGACTTAGTTACTACAGCTGTGTAGTATAGTTTGAAATCTGGTAATGTAATGCCTCCTGATTTGTTTGTTTTGCTTAAAATTGATTTGGCTATTAGGGCTCTTTTCTGGTTCCACATGCATAAGAGCATAAAATTATTTCTTTCCTGATATGTGAAATATAACATCAGTATTTTGATGGGGATTGCATTAAATCTGTAAACCACTTTGGGTAGTATGGTCATATTCACAATGTTGATTCTACCAATTCATGAGCATGATATGTTTGTCCACTTGTTTTTATTAATATCATCTGTGATTTCTTTCCTCTGTGCTTATTGTTCTTTTTGTAGAGATCTTTCACCTCCTTGGTTAAGTATTTTCCTAGGTATTTTATTTCCTTTGTACTTATTGTGAATGGTATCGAGTCTTTGATTTGATTTTTAGCTTCACTGTTATTGTCGTATAGATATTCTACTGATTTGTGTACCTTAATTTTGTAAACTGAGCCATAAATGAATGTATTTATTAATTCCAGAAGTCTCTTGGTAGCATCTTTGTTCTTTTCTCAGTATAAGATCATGTTGTCTGCAAAAAGCAATAGTTTGAAATGGTCTCTCCCCATTTGGAGACGCTTTATTTCTTCCTCTTGCCTGATTGCTCTGGCGAGGACTTCCAGCACAATGTTGAATAAAATTGGTAACGGTGGGCATCCTTGTTTTGTTCCAGTTCTTAGTGGGAATATTTTTAACTTTTTTCCATTCAGTATGAGGCTGGATGTGAGTTTGTCATCTATGGCTTTTATAATTTTGAGTATGTTCTTTTGACACCTAGTTTGTCGAGAGTTTTGATAATGATAGTGTTCTCAATGCTTTTTCTGCATCAGTTGAGATGATCATATGATCTTTGTTTTTGCTTCTGTGTATGAAATGAATCACATTGATTGACTTATGTATGCTGAACCATCCTCTCATCCCTAGGATGAAGCCCACTTGGTCATGGTGGATTATTTTTTTGATATGTTGTTCAATTCTGTTTGCTGGGATTTTATTAAGGATATTTGCATCTATTTTCATAAGGAATATTCATCTGCAGTTTTCTTTTTTTGTTGTGTCCTTTCCTGGCTTTGGTATCAAGGTGATATTGGTCTCATAGAATGACTTAGGGAGAATTCCCTTCTTCTTGATGCTATGTAATAATTTCTGCAAAATAGGTACCAATTCTTCTTGGTAGGTCTCATAAAATGTGGCTATGAGTCCATCTGGTCCAGGGCGTTTTTATTGGTGGTGGTGGTGGTGGAAGATTCATAAAGCAAACCCTGCTATCTCTAAGTGGACAGATAAACAGAAACATTGTAATTGCCAGGGACTTCAACACCCCACTGACAGACCTGGACAGATCATCTAAGTAGGAAATAAATAAAGAAACACTGGACCTAAATGAGACTATAAAACAATTGTCCCTAACGTATATATACAGAACATTTTATCCCCAAACTATTGAATATACATTTTACTCATCAACACATGAAACATTCTCCAAAATGGATCATATTTTAGGCCATAAAACATGGTTCAACAAATTCAAAAAAAAAATCAAAATCATACCATGTATCTTCTCAGACCACAATGGAATAAAACTAGAAATCAACTCAAAGAGAAACACACAATTCTACACAAAGTCATGGAAATTAAACAACCTGCTGCAGAATCATTATTGTATCAATCACAAAATTAAGACGAGAATTAAAAGATTCGTTGACAAAGGAATGACAAAAAGGACACAAGCTACCAAGATTTATGAGATGTAACAAAAGCAGGTCTGAGGGAAAATTCATAGCCATAAATACCAATAACAAAAAGACAGAAAGATTACAAATTAACAATCTAATGATATATCTCAAGGAACTAGAAAAGGAAGAGCAAATCAAGCCCAAAGCCAGCAGAAGAAACGAAATAACTAAGATCAGAGCAGAACTAAACCAAATCAAAAATAAGAAAATTATACAGATCAACAAAACCAAAAGTTGTTTCCTTGAAAAGATAAACAAAATTGATAGACATCTTGCTAGATTAACCAGGAATAGAGGAGAAAGTACTTAAATAAGCTCAATTATAAATGAAAAAGGAGATATCACAATTGATACCACAGAAATGCCAATTATCATACGTGAATACTAAGAAAATCTCTATGCACACAAACTCAAAAACACAGAGGAAATGGAAAATTTTCTGGGAACACACAACCTCCCAAGACTCAATCAGGAAGAACTAGCACTCCTGAACAGACCAATAATGAGCAATGGCAACTGAAGCAGCAATAAAAGAATCTTACAAACCAGAATTGTCTTTCTCAAGGACATTAGAGCCATCCCGCTGAGACATAGTCATCAAGAAGGACAAGGCCCCTGTGTCCTGGTCTGTGTGGGAGAGGAGGAGGGAGCCCATCTGCAATAAGCTCCAGTCAGCAGAAACAATTGCCTGGACCAATCACATCACCAAACTCCTCCACCTCTACAAAATCCCCAACATCTTTCAGTACTTTTTCTTTAGCTTGACCCAGCATTTGACAAACCTCTCTTCCACCTTTTCTTTCAGCAGAATTAAGATCACCTGATACTGCAGTCGTTCTCCCCTACTTCAGTGGCCTGAATAAAATTTGTCTTGCTGCCTTTAACAACTGTCCAATTCTCCTTCTCTTTCACAGTTTGAACAGGAATCATTCACACCCAAGATGCTAAACTGGCATTTGCAGGGAAAGGCCTCAATAAAAGAGCTCTTGGGGGGCAGCGTGGTTTGTGCGGTGGGCATTCTGCAGTGAATCCACACCATTCACTCATTCCTCATTAGCTCAGGGCATATTGCACCACTGCAGACAGGGGAGGTAAACACACATTTCTCAGGAAAATTCTTAAAAGAAACTCCAACAGCTTTTTCTTGTGCAAACACACATCTAGTTAGGCTGGGGATCTGCTACCTTTCAAAATAGGACATCAAAGTCCTTATTATTGCAACAGTAGGGGGAGGTGATCAGTGAGGGAAGAGGGAGGCTAGATTCCAGCCATGGAGGAGCCAGCAGGGACTGTTGGCCCCACCTTTCAAAAAATTCACCCAGCACCATCCTCCTCAGGCTTTTGATATGTGGCCACTCGTGGCAGGCACTTGAGAAAATCAGATGACCTGCACCGGTGTTTCTCAACCTCAGCACTGTTGGTGTTTTGGCCAGATGATTATTTGTTATGAGGAGCTGTCCTGTGCATTGTAGAATGTTTACAATGCATCCCTGGCTTCTACCCACTGGATATTAATACCACCCCCCACTTCTCTTGTGATAACCAAGAAATGACTCTGGACACTGTCAAATGTCCCCAGGGGGCAAAATTGTCCCTGGTTGAAAAAAGGCTCCACATCTACTCACCATCAAATTGGTTCTGACTGATTAAAACTATGGTGCTCAAATGGTGGTGGTACTCATCAGGGAGTTGGGGGGGGGTGACCCACATCCTTCGGATATGGCAAACATTGTGGCGGGGAAGGGAACACCTCTAACCCTTCTTAGGGAGAGGCAAAGAAATATAATGTAACCAAAATGTCAAAAAAAAATCTTTTATCAGGTAGTAGGGGGGGAGGGTTTTGGCAGGGGCAATGTATGTAATCCTAACAATATTTGTACCCCCACAATATAATGAAATAAAAAAAATTGTCCCTGGTTGAGAACCAGTGGCCTACAGCAATTGTTTGTTTCCTCCCCTGATTTTGGTTTATTTCCCAAGTGTGTTGCATGTCTTAGATGGGCATATTTGGGGTTCCTTGAAAACTCTCTTTGTCAGCTGCCAGGAGTTTGATTTTGGTTAAGAGCAAAGGCTTTTTGCTCAGGATGTTTTTTCCTTGGCATCAGAATTACTCAGCTACTGTATTTTCTTTCAGGCCTGGCCTATGTGTTCACACTTAGATGTGTAGGTCACATGCCTTCTACGGCTGTACGTATGCTATGGAGCAGCCAGCTTTCTTCCACACAGGGTCGTGGAAGATGCCTTTTATTTCTGGGCATCTCCTTTCTCTGGTGTCACACTAAATGCTTCAGGATTATTGTCCCATCTCCTTTCCCTCCCTGCCCGAATACCCTACTCCTTTTCTCTTGACAAGTGTTTCGTCTTCCCAGGATGAGAGTCGCAGGTGCAGGTTCCCTTGACTGGCAGCTGCCTTCCCTCCCTCCTTTCCTGCTCATCACACAGAGTGAGGAGATGCTGGTTAAAAAGGCCTATTTGCTTTTCCATTTCCCTTTGCAGATTTCTACCTTAGTGAGTCTGAAACAAGACATGCTGCTTTTCTCAGTAAAAGTAAGACATGGCAGGTTTCTGTGAGAGAATTGCAGTCAGCCTTCCAGCTTGACAAGTGCTAGCTTCAAGGAAATGGGTTGATGAAGAATGTGTCTCTGGCAAACTCACCCATGTAGAAGAACCAGTGCTGCTTTTCATAGTTCATGTATTTGATTTTCTTCTTGCCATACTGAATGGAGAGAGAAAAACAGATAAAATAGGAGAAAACACTTCTGCTCATTATCCTCAAGGATGTGTGTGTGTCAGTGTGTGCATGATTGTGTCTAAAATCTATATACAAAGAGCCATCTCTATTCAGTTTTTGTTAGCTGTCAAAGCTGAGTCACTAAAATAATCAAAACTGGGATGGGAGTAAATCTTGTGGCATCTTTTTGCTTTAATTAAACGTGAGCAATTCTTGCACAAATAGATTATAGGTATTTTGCCCATTTAATTATGGGGCTTGTGATCATTTTTTTATTCCAACGGAAATCATTTTGAAATTATTTCTCCTTATGTAAAGTGGAATGGTGACTGAAAAGCAATATTTCTAATGAGTTTTTCTAGCTCTTCTTCAACTGTTTTATTTAGGATCCTGTTTGTAACTCAGACTCCATTTTCATGCATTCATCCAACAGATAATAAATGGTCATATGATAAAAGATATAGGCACGAGCCCCCCCATCAGTCTTGTTTTTATTCTTTTGTGTTCTCATCATGAATCTCACACTATGATTTACTACTTTAAATCATGATGCTAATATTCATAATATTTATTATATATTTTGCACAATTATTTGTTGCATATTATCATATATTATTATATTATCCTTACTATTGAGAATTTGATTCCTTTTTCTAGGAGTCCCCTCAGTTAATCTGGCTGTGCTTAGGGTACAAAAACAGCAAATGCTTTGAGAGGAGGATGGAAGTAATGGTTATATCTCCAATACCTGGCAGACATTAAATAAATGTTTATTGAAGTAAATAATGAATGAATGATAATTCCCACCCACTCCATAGTTTTCCCTATGTTTACTGAGTTGCAACACTACAAGCAGTGTTTGACTCTTGCTTCCCGTATTCTCAGGTATCTTCCCTCCTATGGATAGATTTCTTCACTTATTTGGATGCTATGGTTGGTTCTTCCTTCTCTTATTGTCACAAATTAAAAGAACTGTCATGCATTTTAGAGGGGAAGGGCATGCCTCTAACCCTCGCGTGGGTGAGGCAAAGTCATAAAATGAACCAACATCTTTCTACCCTCAAATATACTGAAATAAAAAAATAGAAATAAATAAATAATTAATTAAAAGAACTGTCGTGGTGATGAAGTAATAATAGCTATTTGCAGTTACTCCCAAGCCTCCAAATATTTCAGTAGTGTGAAATATGGAAAAGGGACTAGGTGGAAAATGCTTGGCCTGATTTTGATTATCATTTCAAAGGAGGATTCCAAGTCTCTCAGGATGGCATCTCAGGACATAGAAGATTCAGTAAATGCTTGTTGAAGAAATTAATTTCCGAAGAAAGTAGTAGAAAGACTGGCAGTAAAGAGGGAAGGAAGGAAAACTCAGGGCTCATCAGAAATGTTTTTGATGAGAAAATGCTGAGTTTCAGGATCTAAATAATTTTAGCCTTTAAACAGAGTGTAAACAATGTCCTGTACAGTGGCTTTGAAACTATACTATATAGAACTCTAAGGCTCTAGGCATGTGTCCCCGGAGCAGATGCAGAAGTTGGAGAGGGGCCTCCCTCATCTGTGAATAGGCAGCAGGTGCATGGAACGCAGCTCTGGGGAAGGCGGATGTGGTGAGAGCCAGGCTGCTACATGAACTGTAGTGAGACAACCTCCCTTGCTCTGAGCATTGAGGGGAACAGCTAGAGAAATCAACATGTTACGATTCTAGTGATAAACCCAGAAGCTGACACAGTGAAAGGGGTGTCCTTGTAAAATTAACAGGAAAATATCTAATCTGCAATTTCCTAGTAACAGTTAAAGATCAAAGATGTGAGTTCTGTCACTGACAGCTACCCAGCAATTCTGTTTTGCATAACCTCTGAAAAGAGCTGACCAGATGGAAAAGAGATACTAAATATAAATGTCTCTCTTTCAAAACTGATTGATAATTTGCTTTTTTACAGTCTAAGGGGTCCCGGAGAGAACAGCAGGTGTGAGCTTCAGGCCTCAGCCATATCTGGAAGGCAGGGGCACATCTCTTGTGATAATCCCTTCTCCAAGGAAAGGCAGGGGAGCAAAATCTTAGACTGTGACATCTGCTGCCCCTTCTGTTACCATCTTGTCATAGAGAAGAAAGAA
This sequence comes from Cheirogaleus medius, assembly GCA_008086735.1. NCBI lineage: Eukaryota > Metazoa > Chordata > Mammalia > Primates > Cheirogaleidae > Cheirogaleus > Cheirogaleus medius. The sequence continues at coordinate 1,858,835 of VBSM01003156.1, forward strand.
AGCAGGGGATGCAGCAGTTTCTCACCTGTACCCCACTGGGTTACAACCTCCCCATTTAAAAAGTCTGAATAGCTGGTTTTCAAGGCCAGCACATTCTTCCTTTCCTTGCCTTCCTGTTGGCCCTTTTTCTGCCCTTATTTCCACCTAGGAAAAGTAAATAAACTTCTTCTTATTCTAAACTTTGTCTGGAGAAATCTTTCTCAGACCTGGGTGCACTAGCTCACACCCTACCACAAACATCAGGAAGTCCAACTTGTTTGGGGAGCCATTGTCAAAAGCAAATGGTTTCTGATCACAGCCAACAATTTTTTTAAAAAAATTGAAATAAGAGACCTTGTTTCTTATTTCAGCTGGGGAAGAGGGTAGGTCTCTCCAAACTGGGAAAAACTATTTTCAAAAGGTCACAGGATTTTTGGATTATGTACTAGAAAGGCCTAGGTGACAATTGACAAAGTTGTACTCTGCTATTTTATAAATTACCCTAAGTTTTTTCAGAAGGAGATAGCAACTCTGCCTAAGTATCTGACATCCAGGAGCCAGAATTTCCCTTTAAAAAGACATACATTTCCTTGCTTATCCTTATACCTAGTTTGTTTCAGGAAGAATCCCTCCTGAAATACTTGGCAATTTAAGTAGTACTTAACATGATGGTGTTAAGTTGATGTTAAAAGAATCAATAACTGAGAATTTCTGAAGATGAATTTTCTCCTCCATTTTCTGTAGTTTAAGAAGCTTAAATTAGAGCTGGCATCTCTAGTTGTGTTATGAGGGATTTAGGCTGTGGTTTATGTATATACATACCAAAATGGATATGAACTAAATATAAGAGCATAGTCCCTTTTAACTGGACTAGAAGTAGTTACGATAACTAGGTATTTAGATATTTGTGATCCAGTGCTCATGGAAAGTACTGTCATGTCTTCTCTTGGTGAACATTTCTCCATAACCTCATTAAACTCTGGACAGTCACTGCCAAAATCCACTGTATATTCCTGGCTTGTGTTGCCTCAGAGGTAATGATAGGCACTGGGAGGGACCCATTGTCATGGGGGCGACTCAAACGGACTTATGTGGGTTCTTCAGTTCCTGGAGCAGGAGGTTGGATCAGGTGACCTTTAAAGCCATAAGTCATGATTCCAAATCTTCAACTCCAGGTTCAGTTATTTCAAGTCTATATTTTGGACCTAAAAGAAGGAACAATGCTCCCAGATCATGTGTGAAACCAGAACTCCCAGCTTGATGTTTCCAAGGCAAGGCCAAAGGTCAGCCTCTGCAGGAACCACTTCCAGGAGCATTTCTCAGATGCCAGGATTTCTAAGTGTACCTTGACAGGTTGCACATCTCCAAGCACAAAAAGTGGTCCCAATTTGATATCCGGGTCTTTGGGGTAGATGTTTGGTTTCACATGATGTTGAAAGTGCCCATAATTCCACCAGTTTCCTGACAGGCCCTAAGGAGAAGAGAGGGCTTGTTAGCTGGAAGAACTCTCTCCTGAAAGACCCGTCACTGTCACAGTTTTCCTCATCTGTCCCCAGAGTCAAAATAAGATATTGGAGTTTCTCTAGCTTGTCCCCACTGCTGGGTCACAGAAAGACTCATTGGACAGAGGCTCTCATAGCTTATGAAGAAATAATTTCCTCATCTAAAAACATAACTTCAGGCTAAAAGAATTTCTGATAATCACAATCATAAAAGCCTGTTGAAACAAAATGTTTTCCATCCTTCTCTTATTTGATTATCATTTCCCCCTGCCAAAAAAATATCTGAAGGTAGGTGGAGCAGACAGTATTATTGCTATTTTACATGTAAAGAAGTCTCAGCTCCAAGACTTTAATTAGTTCTGGAGAAAAAAATTGGTCCCAGGTTTCCTACTTCAATGAATATTTCAAAGAATGGATCTGAAGTGATCTCCTTGGGGGGTTTGACTCAGATCATTGCATGTTCCGGCTTCAATGCTTTCATATCAAAATCAATGAGAATAAAAATATTTTAGCTGATGCCAAGCTTGAATCACCTCTGATTAACTTGTTTGTGATTCTCTCTCTCTCATTGAAAATCTGAAAGTTGTAATAAAGCAAAGGATTTGGAGGCACAACAACCTAATTACATAAACTGGATGTATAAATACTGCTGTGTGGTTTGGGGAAATCACCCACGCTCTGTGAGGCTCAACTCCATCTCCAGCACACACAGTAAAAGCACATTTACCTCCATGGGTTGTTTGGGGAGACATGAGATGCTGCATGTAAAATGCTGGCACAGTGAGATATTCAATTTTTCCTCCTTCATGTTAATCATTTACAGAAAAATAAACAGTCATAGTTTTTCATTGCATATTTGACATCTCTTAGTAACTAATCTATACATGTTTTACTCTGCACTAATACAACATGTGGCTATTGTGCACTTGAAATGTAGCCAGTGGAATTAAAATGGGTTGTCAGTTTAAAAAACATTCTGGAATTTGAAGACTCAGTTAGAAAAGAGGAATATGAACTATCTCAATAATTTTTATATTGATTGCATGTTCAAATAATGATATTTTGAAAATATGCTGTAATAAAATTACCTTTTAAATGTGGCTATTAGAAAATTTAAAATGCATATGTCATTTTCATGTGACTTGCTTTGTATTTTTCTTGGAGCGTACTGGTCTAGACCCTATACATCTATGGCAGAAGGGATGTACAAGTTTGAAATTTTGAGAACGTTAATACTGTCTTTCCACAGCCTTCTTTGCAGAGTCCTCTCTTAGCAACTCCACCCTTCCCCCCAACCAAGAGAAACTGTATTCTCTTCTCATTTCTAACACTCCCCAATATCTTTTCAGTGGAATTTCTCCCTCCAGCCCAGATCCCTGTCCTTAATCTCATGCCTGAATGGGCACTTTCCAAATATTTTATTTTGGGTGTCTCATGATATCTCAAACTCAACATTCACAAACTATAGTCAACAATTTCTGTTCCCCTTCTGGAGCCCCATCACTGCTCTTCTTTTTTCCCATCAAATTCCATATAATGGATACAAAGTTATAGTTAAATGGGAAGAATACGTTCAGGTGTTCTATTACACAGTAGGATGACTACAGGTAATAATAAAATATCATATATTTTAAGATACCTAGAAGAGAGGATTTTAAATGTTACTACAAAGAAATGAAAAAGTTTAAAGTTATGGATATGCTATTTACCCTAATTTGGTCAGTATACAATGTATACATGAATCAAAGCATCATGTTATACCCAATAAATATGCACAATTATTATGTGTCAATTTTAAAATAATATGTAAAAAAAGAAAAGACACTGGGAGAAATATGTTAAAAATTGAATATGACCAACTCAATCTTACAATTGTGCATTTATTCACCCACCCGTTGTTAATTTTGAAGTATTTGCCACGTCTCAGACAATGAGCTAAGCATTTGGAATGTGAAGATAAATGTGATAAAATGGGGTTCCCACCCTTATGAAACATACAACCTAATGAGAGCCGTAGACAGCCAAGCTCAGCCAGTATGATAAGGACTGATTCTCTTTTTTAGTTAAGTCCCTCAAAAGCCAACATGTTGGCCTCTTCCACCATTCACTGCACGTTTTTAGCCAATGGCTACCTATGCTGTCTGGTAATATGAGATACAGGATTTGATTCCCAATGGTTCAGGGAGCAGATCTTAACAGATAAAGCTTAGAACAGTGGTCAGAATAATGTGTGATCTAAACTAGTTGGCTCCCCTTACCCCTCTGTCTGGAAGCCACTGTTACCAGAGACAAAGGAGAGAACATTTCGTGGGCAAGGGAGGATTGTAAGCTCTGTGCCAAATAGGCTGCCCCTGCACCACGTTCTAAACAAGAACCACCCTAAGTCATTCTCAATTCCAAGAGAGGTCTTTTCTTTGTGCAGTAGAAACCAACCTGAATTGAAATCTCTGCTTGGCCACCTATTTCGGTGTGTGATTTTGGGCAATCTCCTCATCTCTCAAATGGGTGAGGTTTCTGAGAGGATTACAGGAAATAACTTGTTTGACACCTTCCCTCCTCCCACCAAAATGAAGTGTTATAACACGTAGTCATCGAATTAGTATAGGCCAGATTTTCCAGGAAGATCATAATTTCAGTATTCCGTCCCATTATCTCTATAATGAGATTTGATTCTTATAGTTTTATAATGTGCATGATGGGAGTTCTAAAAATATGCTACAGAGAGTCCATTTTGATTTTAGTATTGCATGAAAGTCCAAAATGTATGCAGACTTTTGATGGTTTATTTTCAGAAGGACTCTTTTATTGCACAAACACTGCAAAGACCAGAACATATATATTTTTATGAAGCCAGGAAATGAAAACCCCCAAAAATCTCAATATCTGTGCCTTTTATGGAAAAGGGGAGGAAAGAGGTAGTTGACATGAAGTTAAATTTTGAGATTTAAAATTTTGAGAGATATATAAGGTGGAGAAATTGCTGTTTATATCATAATTTTTTTGTCATGTCCTCTACACAAGTAATGTTCTCTCCTGCACATCATTGAAGCTTATATTCATTTTGCTCATTTTGGCTGCAAAAATGCAGAGTACGCTTGATTTGCTTTTAAAAATCACTTCCCATTTCATCATTCTGCTCACGAATCATCAAGGTTATATTCATTTCAACCAATGCAAAATTGTTTCTGGAAACACAATTTATATATAAAGAGCTGTGTACAGATTTGGAGCAATGGGATAGCAGTGACTTTTAAGAGTGCCCCCAAGACGGGGATGATCTAAAATATTCCACACACTGGCACCAAAGCAACTGACAGTTACTACAGGGCATGTGAGTCTTGCCTTTCCCCTGACTCCACAGAACAAAGGAGGGAAAATGGGAAGGGGCATTACCTGAAATGTACAATGACATAATAAAAGTCTCTGCTTTTATTCTGCGTAATAAGTGTTTTTGAGTGTATCCAGAAACACTTCATCTACCTAACACTGGCGGAAAAAGGGTACAATAGTGTGCCTAAAGGAATTCTCTGTTTAAGTGAAACTTGTCATATAAAATGACAATTTGTTATTCATTCTAATCATTTTGAGAGACAGATATGTGTTTAATATGGATCCAAATTCAAATCAGTGTTTTTTAATCTACTTGAGCCTCAATCTGCTCAATGGCAGAGAATAGAGATAAAAACAGGTGATTCCAAGTGTCTTGCAACTCAGTAATTTTGTGACTTACGGGCTACTTCCCTATCTTCCTCACACCATCACCATTAAACATGTGTCTTTGTGATTCTGGGTCCTCATGTAATTATGTAAAATTGTTCCTACTATTAGTAGCAGCTAACAATTATTAAGCATTTCCCATAGCCAGGCACTGTGTTGAGCATGACACATGGCATTGTATATAATTCTGACAATGTCCCTATCAGGTCCCTAAGCTCATTTTACAGTTGAAGAAACTGAGGTTCAAAGACAGTAAGTAACTTGTTCAAGGTCACCCAGCTATTGAGTGGCTGAGCTCCCACAGAAGGCAGGTCTGCTGTTAAAGCAGCAGTTCTCCATCCTGCCTGCAGGTTGGAATGGCCTTGGGGAAAATTCAAAACCATGCTCATTCCAGGCCCCACCACAGCTGAATTTGATGAAAATGTCTAGAGATAGTGCCTAGGCATCAGGGTTTTTTTTGTTTTATGTAAGCTCTTTGGATGACTTCAAGTGACAGCTAGCAATGAGAAGCACTGCTCTAGACCCCGCGCTATTTAATACTGTGCTAGGAATTCTCCCACTTACCAGCTTGTGGTCATTGGCTTAAATAGTTAACCCTGTTGAACATCAATCTCAGCTGAAAAATAGTGATGCTATAATCCCCACCTCATGAGAATTACACGAGACAACAGCCCAACCGGGCTAGTTCTGAACCTGACACGTGGCAGGCTGACATCTGACGTGGGTCCCATCTGCCTTTCCTCACCATTGTCTGGCAGTGGTTACTGCTCATGGCTCTCTCTGGGCCTGACCCCTGCATGCCCTTCACCCTTTTGTCGGGGACACTTTCCAGCCACTGTAGGTGGGGGAGCCAGACACCCAGACAGACATACACGTGTGAAACTGCTGTGTTAAGGAAGAACAAATGGGCTCTGAGTCAGTCAGTTTCCTTAAGAGGCCCTTGTTAGAATGCAAGGCTTGGATAGTAGAAGGCTCTGGCCTCCCTTCTGGGCCAGAGGACAGAGTTATGAAATCCTAGAAAGTTCTAGAAAATCAGAGATCTAGTTTAACCCCTAATGTTACAGATGGGAACACTGAGGGCCAGAGATAGAATGTGCTTTACTCAGGATCATACAGTGAACATCATCAGAGCCGGGGCTGAAAGCTGCTCTGAGAAGTCATGTTTGCTCATTCATTCACTCACTCACTCATTCACTCACCCATTCATTCATCAATGCTTACTGAAGGCCTGCTATGTGGCAGGCCTCTCCTAGGTGCTGCATGGCAGTGCTGCATGGCAGTGCTGTACAGGACAGTGTTCTTGCTTCCTGGAGCTTCCTAGCTTATACCAGGGGATTAGACCAGCTGTCGTCTCACTGTCTGCTTTTTCCAGCAGTCTGGTTTGTGCGACCCTCGACTCTAGAGCAGAGCCACCTGTCTTTCCCTGGCTACTCTTCCTCTTTCTCTTCGCTTTTATCTGTTCTCCTGCATCTTTTTCTTCTTCACAGCCCCACTCTTCAAGGACTAGTTAAATCTGCTGGATTCCCCTAACTTCCCAGCAGTAAATGTTCAAACCCCTTCTACGAATATTCCCCTTCATTATGTTACAGTGCCCATCTTCATTTTTAAAGGCACAAACTTTCTCCTGAGAGGTGGTTCCTTAGGGGAATGGGGTGCCGGGGTTTGGGGCAAATAGTCTATCAGGGTAATGAAGAATGTAAGAATTTCCTGAATAAAACTAATCATTTTCCCTGTAAAAAATTTAAGATTCTCATTTTAGCACATATTTTATTATATATAATTATATATAACAGTGTAAATATATAATATATAATAATAGGTAATATGTTATATATATTATATACACTGTTAGTTTATTTACATTTATTAGTTGGGTATGATAAACATTTTTTACCAATATGAGTGCACAAACAAACATGGAAGTCGGTTCCTGAGGAAATGACATTCAAGAATTCCCATCATACTCCCTGACATCCTGTACCTTGAGATGGCAGATCAGAAATTTGTGTAACAGATGGTTCCACTTGGACTTCTTAAATATGGAAAGGTGCCCCGCATCATGCTGCAAAAATCCACTCTGAGTCTAGGAGAGATGAAGTTGTTGTTAGAGACATTGGGAACTCCAGAAGAAATCAATAAATGAGCCCGACAGCAGACTCAGTAGCCCATTTGTAAATACTGGGTGATCTCTTTTGACTTCAAGACAAGTTTCTATTTTCCACCATGTCCTGCTATTTCTAACCTCCCTGCCTTGGCACAGGTGGTTCTCTCAGCCTGGAATGCTCCCCTTCCCACTGTGGAAATCTTCCAGTATGGAGTGGAAAGAACGTGGGCTTTGGAATGAGACAGATTTGGATTCTAAACTGTTCTTTACCGCTATTGAGCTTGGGGACTTTGGGCACATTACTTGGCAGTTCTGACCTTCAGTTCTTCATCTGATAAACAGGGAGACTAATACCTGACTCATGGGCTGCTGTGCAACTTATACACGTGCAAAGTGCCCAGCTCCTGCTAAGTACCAACAACTATTGGATTTTTTTTCTTGTTTCCAAAAGTCACTTTTTAAAAAATAAAGCAAGATGGCTTTTCAAAAAAAATTAACATGCAAAATTCTGTAATTTGGCAATGCATTGCTGTTAATTCTCTACAAAATCTTCCCTATTCATTCCAAGGAGAATTAAATGCTCCTTTCTACTCCAACAATGCACACTTGTTCCTCTCGTTGGCATTACTACCATCCTGCCATGCAGTATGTTTAGCTGTTTGAGTGACTCTCTGCTCTGCGAGAGGACTCCTTTCTCGGGAGCAGTAAACATGTGAATTTCCCTTCGTATCCACGACACAGTGTTGTGTTCATAGAAGGCCGTGTTCGTAGATCCATACTTTATTCCACAAGGATTTATCAAATAGCCTGCTAAGTACCAGCTGCTGTTTGTTATTTACGGAGGAACCTACATGTTCTTATTCTCGTATTATAAGATATAGTTTCTGCCCTTGGAGAATTAATGGTCTGTGATAAATGTTGGTTGGTTAAGGAACAAAGGAAAAAGATGAGTGTTACATGGCTGAGGACAGAACTTCAGTTACTGAAAATGTGAGAATAAAACAGGGCGAACAATAGCAACTGTCATTAATTAAATATTTACCATAAGCCTGACACTGTGCTAGGTATTGTACATATTGGTTTGTTTAGTCCTCCTCAGAATAATTCCACATTCATTATTAGCCTCATTTTACAGATGAGAGAACTGGTGTCCAGTGAGGTTGTGTAACTTGCTGGTAAGTGCCTAATAGCGATGAGTAGCTCTCCAGTAACCATCAGGCAGCAGCTGACACTAATGCCAGGAGAGAAGAAAAAACTCTGAACCATCCTGTGAGGACACTGTCTGGGCTTAGGATATCTGCTCACCTGGGCAATCGTGAGCAGAAAGGCAATGAATATTGTAACACGCCAGCCACTGCCAAACTGATACAGTGTTAGCCAAGCCAGGACTTCCAACATCAAGATCTGGGCTAAGTGAAGGAAGAAGAACCCCAGGTTGGCATCAAACATGTTCATAGCCTCTACTGTCTTCCGCAATTCTTGGAAATCTTTCACCAACTGGCACTGTGAAATAAGTATTATAAAAAAATTAGTTCTTTTAGAGAAAAAGAAATATTAATTAATATTTTATTAATTTAGTGATAAATTTATTTTGTCAATAGAATTTTATTAAGATCAATAAACTTAGTTTTCCAGAATTAGAAACAAAAAGCAATGAACCAGTAAACAAAACCTTTCAGGAAAAGGTGATTATAATTATTTTTTTTCTGAAGAAAAGAAAGATGATTAGTGACTTGTAAACTGTCCTCAAACTGCTATGGAACTCAGAATTAGTTTTTTGCAGAGGAGAAGGAAGGGGAGAAAGGCTCGGTAGAAGGATACATAAGCCTAACACTTGCCTTTTACACCATCAGTATTATTTCAGGTCTTGATTAAGCTCTCGTTTTGCTTTGGGGAACTTGGTCATCTATATGGTTCTGTGTTACCATAGTTACTGGTATAGTTTACAAAGTGCTGTCCAAGTCAAACTTTTAATGTATACAAACGGCTTTTTCATAGAAATTGGTGAACATAGAACAATGTACTTCACTTAGATTAACACTAAGGATGAATTTTCTGGGAGCTGCTCAGTAAATCTCCAGAAACAGGACAGGGTCTCCAGTGGCTTTAGTGTGTGTCTGCTGGATAGAGTGGTCCTGTGTAAGTACACTGTGTGCATGTGCATGTGTGTGAGTTCATGTACAACACTAGCATTGGTTTATAAGCTTGCCGCAGCATACTGGGGAGTGTGCAAGGCTGGAAAGAAATACCTTTTGTCTTATTGCCTAAAATGGTTGGAAACCTAGGCAGTTCAGAAGGTGCTCAGGGTATGAGATAGTAGGGTTGTACAGATAGAAGAAAAGAGAGAAATTAAAAATAAGAAGAGCTATGAAAATAATTCTAGACATCAAAAATATCACTTCAAAAGCCACTAAAGAAATTTTTATTTTATTTTATTTTATTTTTAAGACAGGGTCTTGCTCTGTCACCCAGGCTGGAGTGCAGTGGCATGATAGTAGCTCACTGCAGCCTTGAACTCTGGGGCTCCGTCAATCCTCCAGCCTTGGCCTCCTCAAATGCTGGGATTACAGGCGTACACTATCACACCCAGCCTGTTGCAACTTTTAAAGGGCCCACTGCCTGGCAAAAGTCTGGATATGATCATCTCACAAGCCTCCATCTACCTTGCAATTCTTGTGACCGTAGATCATTTCAATAATTTTCTAATGTTAATCAGTCAATTCTAGGCTGCCTCCCAGCCTAGTCAAAATTTCCTTCCCATTTATAGTAGGGCAGGGGGTCATCAAAACCCAGAAGAGTAACTGGACTGAAGTCATAAGCAAGCCAGTGACAGATGCTGGACCTGAACCCACACCTGACACCCAGTTTCATGCTCAAACACTAATTTTCTATACATCGTGACTTGAGTATCCCTGTAGATGTACAAAAGAAAACTTACAGTAGATCTTTTACCCCAGAGACCAATAATGTTTCATATAGCGATTGTCTTATATCTCTCTGTCATTAGTGGGATTTTCTTTTTCTTACAGGAAATTTTTAGAAAAAGCAATAGAGTTTTCCATTATCTTCCCTTTTAACCTAGGGCCACCAGGCACAAATGGTGGAGATCTATCTGGAAATTTGTAAATTACTAGTATCACCACTGAGTTCATAATAAGGATGATATTTAAAGTTTATCAAGCATTTATTATGTTCAGACACTGTTGTAAGCACTACAAATGACTTTACTTCTTTCAGTCATCTTCCCAACCACTCTTCTCAGGTTGGTGCTATTGTTGCTGTTTTACAGGGAGAGAAACTGAGCCACACAGAGGTTTGGGAACTGGCCTGAACTCATACAACTTGGGAATGGCAGGGTTGGGGTGTGAGTTCAGGCTGTCCACACTCAGAGCCCACTCTCCAAACAGAGCTGTGCTGCAGAATGCACATGGGCCATGGAGTGACCCTCAGTGTTAGTCTCAGATTTGTTCAGAACCAGTTGTGTGTCCTCAGATGAGCCTTGCTACATCTGTGAGTCTGTGTCCTCATTTCTTAGAGAGGGAATAAAATCTATATTCTCTCTGCTACAAAATTGTATATGGATCAGTGTTTTGTAGTAATTATTTCAAAAGAATTAAGAATCATAAAAATGTAAGCTGTTACCAAAAAATTACAATAAATGGAATTTTTCCATATTAAGTAAAATTCCTTTAAGCTTTATGTAAAACCATTTGGGTAAATTTTCAGTCTTATAGAGACCCTGTACTGACAATACTTCATGTAGCCAAAATATTAAAGAATGAACAGCATTCATCCTTGGGAATACCTAAGGGATTGGAGCCAGAAAGAAGTGATTTGGAGTCTCAGCTCTCTGATATACAAGCTGTGGGACTTTCTGAAACTAATTTATTCTCCCTGAATGACAATTTCCCCAAATGGAAAAAGGGCTGTAGTTAGGAAATATTTATGTCTTTTACTCAATAGCTGTTCATGGAATTCCTACTACATGTCTCATCCTGTGCAGGTAGGTCCCGAGGACACAGCATCAAGCCAGATAGACAGATTCTCTGTTCTCATGGAACTTAGTTGAGCAGGGAACATAGACACAGACTTGAAATACATAATTATGACAGTCACTGAAAACAATTATATGTGTAAGTTGTCTGCCATGAAATAGGTGCTTAGAGAAGTGACATTATTGTTTGATTCAAGGACAGAACTTCTTTTCACAGAGGGCTAAGAGTTCTGAGGATATAACAAGAAAGATACTGTTTTGAAATATGCAGAATCCACTCATTTACTCTGCTGTGGGCACACCCAGGCACAACAGCTGCTTTCTCACAGAAAAGAGTAAATTGGCTTCAAACTATGCCTTGTCTCCATCCTTCCACACACTTGCATCCTCAAACCTCACTCACGTTTTTGTTTCTCTCCTGGCTGGGCTCTCCTGGGGCAAGCTCTCCAATGAGCAGTGGCTTAAGGTACAACTGCACAACGTCAAGCTGCGGGTGTACAGCCCTGAAGACATCCTGTAAATCAGAGAGACTTGTTAGAGGCTTACAAGGGACATGCTTATCTACAGATGGATCCCCTTGCTTATCTCACTCTGTGCCCACCCTGGCAACCAGCACAGATTCCATTACAGAGGATTTGGTCTAACTCCAGGTTGATGCTTCAAGTTGATTGATCAAAATTACACTTGAGAGCCCCTCTGTGAAAGTCTCCTGCTAGACACCCACCTATTGTACACAATGCTTCTCTAGGCACAATGACACAGCCAGGTTATCCTGGAGCATGGACAAGATCAATATTTATTTTGTTTAGAACCAGGATAAATAGTTGCTTGAGCTTATAGGCCCTGATGAGTCATTACAGTCCAGCATCAGTCTTGGTGTGGATGTTGCTCACAGGATTTGAAGCATGCCCCAATTGAGGTCATCTCCCATTGAGGGGTCCCTCTTGGTTCTTGGCCAAATCCCAGGAGAACATTATTTCTCTAGTTATTTGTTCTCTAGTTATTTCTAGAGAAGGGAAGGTTAAAGTTGATGATGGCTGAAGGCAAAGGCAGCACGAGAGATCGTGGGAGCACAGCCGTTGAGCCCTGGGTTGTCAAACACTCTTGGCTAAGTTTGTCCTGCCCTTCACTCTCTGTAAAAAAAAAACTCTGTGGCATTCTATGCAGGGAGTGGCAACAGTCATGTACAGAATAGAGGTAACCAACTGTATTTTTTTCACCACAGGTGCACATTAAGCAGTAATTCCATGTGGCTATAAGAAGCGGCAGTGGTTCCTATATCCTGTATATGTTTGGAAGGAAGAAACTCTTTCGTTCCAGGGATTTAAACCACTTTCGAAGGCATGAAAGATACTTCAAAAGAGAGATTCTGAACTTCCTGGTATTATGCTTTGGGGATGATTAAAAATGATAAAATATCACCAAAGTTGTATATTGAAGACACGGGAGCCATGCAAATTACTCTGTGTTGGTGCTGTTGCGTAGTACTGATTGAAAGAGTGGAGCCCATAGCTGAATTCCTACATCTAAATTCTGGCTTTGCTACACTAGCTGTATAATTGTGGACAAGTCTCTTAACTTTCCATGCTACTTCTATATTCTCATTCTTAAATGGGAGTGATGATAACAGCCACTCAATTCATAAAGTTATTACAATGATTAAATAAACTAATTAGAATGCTGAATGGCATATATTAAGGTCTGAATACATATTAGATCTTTCTTACAGGTATAATTTTAGTGATGAGAACTCAATACCTACTTTCTCTTCAATTCATAAATTCAGAGATTTTCTTTCTATATCCCAATGTGTAATGTGGAGTGAGCTCTGAATTATGTTAGTGAATATAATGAATCCCACCTCTTCAAATCCTGAAGCAACTTTAGACATATCCAAGAACTATATACAAGCCTACTTTTAGGAAGGCACTTACATAATGAACAAAGTTAATTAGAAGGGTGCAATATCAGCTCTTCAGATTCATTTCACCTTAGTGACTCCAGAGGCAAAGACGTAATATGGGCTTTTATCTGCTAGAACCGGTCCAGACACTGGTGTCCATTCCACTTCTGCACACTTTTCCTGATCACCTTGGGAAATGCTGCACTGCATGATTTCAAAGTTCTTATCTAACTTTCACATTCTGTGATACTGAAGCTTAGATCCTCTAACCAGGAAGAGAGTGATTCAGTGATTAAGGAGATGATTCAAGTGTCTCAGGGTGATCCATAGTGAAAAATCACGTTCTGCTTGTTATTTCAGAGCAGGTTAGGATGGAAAACATCCTGATGGATCAATATCAAGGTGCAGAAGAGTGTAATCTATTGCAATTTCATCATGCTCTGAGCAGCTACCTAGAGCCCTGGAACAATGGGCTGACAATAATATTCTTCGGGGTTTATGGTTTCTTCTGATTACCAGGAAGGTCCACAGGTCAGCACTGTGACAATAGATACTGCAGAGCTGCAGCTTTCCAGAAGGGGGCGCATCAGCCTGCTCCGTGGAACTCTTGTGCTTGCATCAGTGGGGCAGTAAGACAAAGGAGGTGAGGTAGTCTTAGAATAGCCTGTTTAAAAGAATTTTCTAATAGAACCTGGATACTGTGCTGTGAAATTTCCTTCTTGAAAGACCTGCAATAACAGGTCCTGTTTCCAACATTCTCAGGCAAGTAAACTCTGCTGAGTGAAGGGGAGGGGATAGAATGAAGGGGAGAGGGACGAGTGCCCATGTTTATAGAGTATGTCCTATGTACAAGGCGCTCTATGGGCCAACTCATAGCCATCATCTTAGTTCTGTGAGCTTCCATTGCTTCTGTTGTACAAATAAAGACATTGATTCTCAGAGAGGAGAAAAGTTTTGCCCCCAAATGCCTCAGACAATAGCAGAGTCAGGATTTGAACTCAGGGCTATGGGAGTCTAAAGCCATGAAGCCCTGAAGGTCCATTCCAGCCTTAACATGTATAATTGTTTTCCTGAAAGGTCTTCCAAGAAAGGAGCAAAGGCAAGGTGTTTTGTGATGATGCTGAAATTAGTAGGTACCTGCTGGGCAGATGGTGTCTCCTCACCTTAGGTTTTAGTCACGTAAAGCACTTTGCCTCTGGCCCCAACCTGCCCCCCCAGACTCACGTTCTCCACACCCTTCACACACTACCTTCTCTACTGACGCCTCCCAACTCAATGCTCAATCCACACCCTCTGTGCTGCTGAAGCTTTATATGAACTGTTCCTTTGCCTTGACTTCCTACTTCCATTTTCTCTCCATAAAAGCTCCTCTCACACTTAAAGACTCAAATTAATTATGTCTACCCAAATGACTCAGGAAAATTATTCATGATTGCTCCTGGGCTCACATGACACTTTGTTACTAGAGATTTTCAACTTATATTGTAATGAATTTACATACTTGCTTATTCTTTAGTGGTGTGTAAGCTTTTTGAAGACTGGATTTATGTCTTAGTATTGATCACTGTATACTTAATGTCTATTGCTGTGTCTGGAATATGGTATGTAATCAATAAATGCCTGATGAGTAAGGGAAAGGGTGAATGAGTGGATGGACATAGCATTTCTATAAGGAGGAGTTGGGATTGTCAAAGTGTGGTGCTCAGAGACTACAGCATCTCCACCCTGAGCATTTCTGTTTTCTGACCTTCTTTCTATTATACCATCTCCCATTTTGTCTCAGCCTTTTGACTCCCTTCTCAATCATCTTCTCTACTCTTTAACTTACTCGTAAATTTATACCATAGCTCACCTTAAAACTGATCATTTCCAGAATGGTAACAACAGGAGAAAGAAAGATGTGATTGCTACTTTGCTTTTGCAATTGACTTGAAAAGTCTGGTAATATTTTTATGTTATTTGGTGAGGAATGGAGTGATGCGTCTTAGTGTAAAACCAGAATAATCCCTAATGAAAGAGACAAATATATAAAGTTAGAAGGCCTGAGACAAAATCCTGTTTTTACAATTTAAATGCTACATACGGATTGTGCCCTTCACAAAGGCACTTGGCCGAAAGGGCAAGCATGGCCTGACTTCCAGCAGACACTCCATTTACCAAACCTTGTGCCTATGGGGTTACAACCACCCAAAGAGTATGTCTTTTCTAATTCACACTAAGGCACAGAATAGGGTAGCTGAGGAGTAGGCTGATTCATATGTGCAAATTGCTTAATTTCTCCAAGCTTTGGGTTTTTTCCTAAATGTAGATAATACTACATAGTCTGGCCCATGGCCTCAGTAATTCCTTCTTTCACTTATTCAGTCATTCTAAAACCTATTGAAGACCTAGCCTAGAAGCTAAGTGGTTAGGCTTTGTAATAAAACATCAGTAAATGATCATGATCGTATGTTATTATTGTTTAGTTCATCTATGGTGGGTTGAAATTTCCCAAAAGAAAGTCACTAAGAAACAAACATAAATTCAGAAAACAACCATGCAGTCACAAAACAAGATAACTAGAATGCAGACCTTGATTTATGCACCTCACAAAAACACATAAGGCTATTCTATACCCATCAGAAATGAAGACCCCACTCCCGCACCTTTGAGTAGTTCCTCTTCTGCTTCCTCCTCAGACTTCACCTGTTCTAAAGCGATGGCTAGAACAAGTCTGCACATATTTCAGAAGGAGGGTGGGTTCTGAATAGGTGGATCTGTGGGGAGCATGCATCTTTGCCCTTGCTCTGGGACAGAGCGCTTTGGAGTGGAGAATGATCACATTAAGTCACCAGATTTGTCTTAACCCACAGGGATAAGCAGAGGGTTATTTTTCCACTCCAACTCATTCTACTGTTTGAGAACTTTCATCGTTTAAAAACTTCCTTATACTGAGAACTTTTTCTATGATACTTTAAGCCAAGGTCTAGCCCAAAGACACTCTCCCCCTCCTTTCCCCATTCTCTCTTCCAAACCTACACATCCTCCTGGCTTCCCTATCCTGTAATGGATATCACCACCTAGTCCCCCAAGCCAGATGTTGATAAGTCAGCTTAGACTCCTCTATCCTGCTTATTCATCCAGTCACTCATCAAATATTATAAAGGCTGTCGCCTGAACATCCTTCTCACCCATTCTGTCTTCTCCATTCCTGTTGCTAACACCCTGCTTGTGCCTTCAGCGTGTTCCCTGGACTCCTCCCTGGTCTTCCTTCATCTTGACCAGCTCTTCTCTTCTTCATCCTTCACTTATCTGACAGGCTGAGCTTGCAGAAAGGCAGACTCTCCCCAGGGCCCCTTTTTCATCTGTTAGCACTTAAGCTCCCTTCTTTCTCCTCTCCTCCATCTATTTCTTAACTGGATCAATCAGATGATAATCAAATTATTTATACAATTTTGACAACCCAGGAAAGATGCAATTGTTACTGATTATTACTTTCTTCTGACCAACAGCTTAGACGTGCTGGCTGGTCAGCGTGTGATGATGAGCATGGGGGATGTTGTCCTGGGGAAGTGTCCTCATGGGTAGAAGAAGGAGAGGCAGCCAGGTGGTGAGGGTCAAATGCAAACTCCTTAGCTCAGCATTCAGGATCCTTCTCTCCCTCCTCATTCTCTTTATTCTCCTCCTGTGTCTCCTCTCCCTTCATTGTCTCTCTGCCTTCTCCTTTTCTCATTGCCTGAGACTTCCTGCTATGATTGTCACTGA
This sequence comes from Cheirogaleus medius, assembly GCA_008086735.1. NCBI lineage: Eukaryota > Metazoa > Chordata > Mammalia > Primates > Cheirogaleidae > Cheirogaleus > Cheirogaleus medius. The sequence continues at coordinate 1,875,778 of VBSM01003156.1, forward strand.
CATTAATTACTATTGGCCAATATCTTTTTTTCAAGAACAAGTCTCACTCCATTCCCCGGGCTAGAGCGCCATGGCATCATCATAGCTCACAGCAACATCAAACTCCTGGGCTCAAGCAATCCTCCTGCCTCAGCCTCCCCAGTAGCTGGGACTCCAGGCACACACCTCCACGCCCAGCTAGGTTTTTGTTGTTGTTGTTGTTTCTATTTTTAGTTGCCTGGCTAATTTTTTCTATGTTTTGTAGAAATGGTGTCTCACTCAGGCTGGTCTCGAACTCCTGGCCTCAAATGATCCTCCTGCCTCAGCCCCTCAGATTGCTAGGATTACAGGTGTGGGCCACCATGCCTGGCCAATAGTGTGCTAAGTAGAAGAATTGTCTAGGCTGGGACGCCCTTCTGGCTGGGTGCTTACTCACCACGTGAGTCATAACTGTGCTCCCCTCTGCACGCACCCTCTCTTCCCCTGTTCCGGCCTTGTTTCTGCTGGCTCTACTCATCCCCAGCCAGTTGGGATGCTTTCCTCTGGAGCTGCACACATCCCTACCTTCTTCCACATAGAAGTCCTCCAAATAGGCCTTTGTCATCCTTCCCCTGTCATGTTGGCCTTGGACTCTCATGAGAAAGAACTTGATTTTCTCAATGGCTCTGCTACAGTGTGTGGCCCAGAGATAAAGCATGGGCTGATCTGCCCACAGGATAATAAACTTGCTTTCTTTGTTCTGAATGAACACGCTGCTTCTGTGAATATATCACAAAATTGCATTTACTTTTCTTTTTTTGTGGAGCTGGGAACATACTGTTGTTTTATACAAAACTTGTGGCCAACTATTTGTTCATACGTATTTTCTATCATCAAATGCTTTGTAATCCTTATTTTGAATTGAGGGTTAGTCATATTACAATCATATTATACTCTATAAAATAAATTCTTCTTTTTGGAAGTACAGATTATTTCTGGCTTTTTGGGGGGTGAGCTCTTATAAGCAAAAAAAAGCTAGGCCTAAACTCTAGTTATTGGAGTAGTGACATTAGTTTTTTTTAATTATTATTATTTTTATATTTCAGCATATTATGGGGGTACAAATGTTAATGCTACGTATATTGCCCATGCCCCCCTCCCCCTCGAGTCAGAGCTTCAAGCGTGACAATCCCCCAAACGTTGCACATCTCACTCATTGTGTTTGTATATACCCATCCCCTCCTCCCCCCTCCCACCTGCCCGACATCTGATAAATGTTTTAAATTACACAGTTTCAGTACAACCAGATAACTCATATGTGCAATAATAGGAATATATGTGCCAATTTTTTTATAGATTTATTTTTCTTAGTAAAGTTCCTGGGAGGAAATTAAAAGCCTTCTCAGAAGGATGAAATAATAATAAAATATAGGAACTGCCATTTTTGAATATTTAATCTGCACCAAGCAGCATAGTGAGCACTTCATTTTATCTCTGCTGACTTTCACAGCAATAATTAGATGAGGGTATTATTGTCCCCATTTTCTAAATAAGGGAGCTGAGACTTCAAGAACTTAAGCAACCTCCTCAAGATGTTCCTGGTAAATGTGGAGCCCAGATGCAAAGCAGACCAGTTTCATTCCCATTAGGCTGGGCCCCTAACATGAGTTGTAAAAGAACTGACTGCATGAATGAATGAAGAACGCCATGTGATGGATTACTTAGGTATCATTATCCACCTTTAAGGGGAGGCTGGAGGTTGGAAAAGAGTTACTATGTAAATAAGAAAAAGGTGCTCCCACTTTGGGGAGATGTGGCCTTGGGTCCAGGGCTGGCACACAGAGACTGTACTTCAGGACACACTTGCCACGCAGGGGCTCAACCTGCAAATGCCCCATAAGTTACAGAGTGAGCAGTTGGCCTCAGGTCCTCTGTCTTTATGTTCTGGCCTCCTTCACTAGAGAGCAGGATGCTTCTTCATCATATACCCCTTTTTTCCCAGTCAGATGACCCCAAATTTACCCAGGATTTCTAGGCTGGTGGAGAACAAGCAGAGAGTAATAACTACATTTCTGATGGCATGGTTGCTGGCAATATGAATAACAATGGCTGTAAATGAATGAACTTTTACCAAGAGTCTGGCATTATGCCAAACACCCTACATGCACTGGTTCCATTGACTATAAACCAGTCAGATGGGTTGCTTCATTCTCATTCTGCACATGCAGAAGGTGAGGCTCAGAGCATTTCAATAACTTTCCCAGATTCACATCACCGATTCCAAGGCTCAGGCTCCTGCATTCTGAGTAGCCACGGAGTGTTGTGGATGCTCCTGGAATCTCCCATTCTTCTTAAGCCATCTTCCCTTGTAGCATCTTTTCTCTGAACATTTTTGTATTTATTTTACTTAAGTCTAAAGTACATGGGTCACCAAGGTTAGGATTTTTTTTCCTTGACATGTATGAATCCTAAGGTGGCATGAATATTTGTTCTCAAGATCTTGATGGCTTCTTTTATATTCATCAATTCCTCTTTCTTGGCTATAGTTGGATAGGACATCAGGGTCTTTTCCTGACCTCTGTGATAAAAACCACATGAAAATTATAGACTTATCATCTGTGCTGCCTTGAACCCAGTGAGGCAATCAGTTATTTCCAAGGTGGTTGGAGACCCGTGTCTTCACCAGCATGGCCGCTGAGATGATTCCGTGACTTGTACTGGAAAAGCTTCCTCCATGTTTTCTCTGAGTTGGGGAAATGAGGGGATGGATAGCTAGGGGTCTGTTGCATTTTTCATTTTCTGCTGTTACTCTCACACACATGCTCTTCACCTTGATTCTTGTACTCTCTCTCTTCTGTAGCTTTCTACACAGCATGTGGAAACCCCTTACTACAAACTCATGCATATTTCCTGAGAAAAGGTTGAACTTCATTTTAAAAAATATCAGATCTGAGAGAAGTGGTAGGGATGTACCTAGGAGTATTCAGAAAGGAAGAAAACAAGCTTCCTTATGGAACATATTAAAAAGGATTCCTAAATGCACTTAGGATTTTGGGAGACCTCCTTATCAAATATTCAGCGAAAATGTTATTTTCTTAAGGATCCAGGTATAGAGGGCTTTATGGTCCATCCGACCTGACATCAAAATGTGGCACTATCACTTGCTGGCTGTGTGACCCATTATTTACCTGTTTGAACATTAATTTTCTCATGTATAATATGAGAATAATAGTCACCTTCCTCCTGAGTAGGTCTATGCAAGGTGATGCATTTGAATGTGCCCATAAAAGTAGGTTGTATCACCTGTATCACACCCAGTGCACTGCAGGATGCAAAAGAGCTCTTTGAGCTCTCAAAGATTAGGTAGTTGTAAGCTTTCATCATTATTCATGACATGTTGATGCAAACTGGATGGATTGCTTTCTTTCTTTTAGACACTCCAACTGTAAGAGTCTTAGAAATGTCTACTTGGGTGTAGATTTTTCCCCCCATATTATATTTACCTCTTTACATCTTTCTTCTTACAGGACAGTGACTCCACTTCCAAACAAAGCCAAACAAAACACTAAGAATAAAACATAACCCAGAATACACTAATGGAGTATTTACTGTCAGTGCCTGAGCTCATCCCAAACTGGGTGCAGCTAATAGCCAGACCTTGAGGCTTCCTTTTCTTCCAAATTCTTGCTATTCACAGATAGGGATCCTGAAAAATTGATTTGTGCGAGGGAAAGTGATCAAGGAGCCTAAACATGTACTCATATGCCTTAGGGGAAGACAGCCAAGATCTCAGCCATTCAGCAGCTTGGGGTGTAGGGAAAGAAAGAGAGAGAGTTTCTTACCGTGGCATCTTCCCCGGCATAGTGCTTCAGGACCCGGCGCCCACCTGGATGCCTGTCTGCCCAGCCAGTGACATTGTAAACCTTGCGGTTGATGACCAGCCACTGGTCGGCCTCCTGGCTGTGTCTCTGGATCTCCTGCCAGGTGTACGTGTTGAGGCCTTTCCTGGGAACTTCTTGCTTCCCATTTGCCTCCTGCTTCACATAGACCTCAGCCCCCACACTTGCCACTGCTTTCCCAAGTTCCTGATGCTCCTCACCCTGGTGTGGCTGACTCCTCCCCACAAGGCTCCCGTTGACACCACACTTTTCTTGGAGCTTCATTGTCATTGAATCCCTAGGATTTCTGGGTAGCCTCCTGAAATCTCTAACACTTGCCTCTCATTGAACCACAAGATGATGGTTTTTCTCCCTTTTCTCTCCCCTGCAATATGATCCCCGTACTGAACACCTTTTAGCCAAGTTGTCTCTTCACAGACCTGCTAGTGAGCAGCTTTCCAGGTTCAAACTTCTCTGCCTGCCCTGAATCTTTCCTGCCCTGATTGAGACTAGACCACCTTTCTCTCTTTACTTCTCTCCCTGCTGTCTGGCCTCCTCTTCAGCATCCTCCTTCACGAACAAATGTCCCTTGGTAAAAAGCAAAGGCCAGTCACCATCTGGCCTAATTGGCAAGCCCTGAGAGAGGAGGGACTAAGCTCTGGCCACTGTGATAGCATTGCATGGAGGTGGGCTGGCTTCACTGGCTCTCGGACTCGCCTCTGAATGGGGATGTTTGGATGTGTTAGTTCAACATATGAGCAAAAGCTTTCAACATCTCCAGGATGACACCAATGCTTGGTGGATTTGGGAAATGTTTTTTTGACAGCTGTTATTTCTCCCAAGGGTTTTTAAATGCTTTTAAACTTTTAAAAGAAAGACTTGCATTTTATTTTAAGAAAAAACAAGATCAATTTTAATCAGTTTTCTCTCTTTTCATTTTCCTTTCAAAGCTAGTAATCAGAAGATTAGTGACTAGCCCTAGTCATGGAGCAAGGGAGTAGAAAATGGAGGCATTTAGCACCTTTCTTGGGGGCTTGTTATGAGAAGTAAGAAAATGCATTTAGTTTAATGCCTGGCACAGTGGAAGAACCAATGAATGCTGACTGCTAAAACATAGTTTTGTGTAGCAGAATGATCAACAGTAATAAGCGTGGCCACCACAGAATAAAGATGAGGCATCTTCTATCATTTCTTTTCCCTAGTACCCTGATGTTCTTGAACCATAATAAAGAAAGGATTAGCAGCAAAAATGCCTGATTTAGCACCTGTTTGCTAATATTTTGGATCTGGAACTAGACTTAATATGATTTGGAAAAATACAGAATATATTCACTTAGGCTGGTGGTAGAAGGTGAAGTTTTTAGGGAATTTAGAACACAAAGGTGTGGGGATAGTGGAGGGACCTGAAAAGTGGGATGAGAAAAAATAAGGGTGTTTTAGAGAGTTAATGCCACAGAGTTCAGAAAATCTAAGAAAATAACTTGAACTATTTCCAAAACTAATCTTTAGTTTCACTGTACTTTTTTGCTTACTGCTTTAAGACTGGATCACAAGATCACATTGGTTTTTTTTCTTTTAAAAAAAACAACAACTGGGCTGGGTGCGGTGGCTCATGCCTGTAATCCTAGCACTCTGGGAGGCTGAGGCGGGCAGATAGTTTGAGCTCAGGATTTCGAGACCAGCCTGAGCAAGAGCGAGACCCTGTCTCTACTAAAAATAGAAAGAAATTGATTGGCCAACTAAAAATATATAGAAAAAAATTAGCCGGGCATGGTGGCTCATGCCTGTAGTCCCAGCTACTCGGGAGGCTGAGGCAGGAGGATTGCTTGAGCCCAGGAGTTTGAGGTTGCTGTGAGCTAGGCTGACGCCACGGCACTCACTCTTGCCTGGGCAACAAAGTGAGACTCTGTCTCAAAAAAAAAAAAAAAACAACTGTATTGTGGTATAATTTATATTGCGGTAGAACTGTACAATTTGACATATACTAAACTGAACATATTTAAAGTGTACAATTTGGCACGTCTACATACCTGTGAAACCATAACCACAATAAAGATAGTGAACATGCCTTTGCCCCTGAAGTCCTCTCTTGTCTTCTTCTAGAGACAATCTCACTCCTCCTCCTCAGCTCTGTCCTCATCCCCAGGCCACCACTGATCTGCTTTCTATCATTTTCTAGAATGTTATATAAATGGAAGCATCCACTATGTATTTTTTTCTTTGGTTTGGTTTCTTTCACTCAACATACTTATTTTCAGATTCCTCCATATAGCAGCATGTACAGTAAGAAACATCCTGGCTTTTTAACTGTCACAATTAGACATATTTTATAAAAGTTTTATCTAAAAAAACTTGTGGAGGATATGTCAGCATAGAAAATTGATGGGCAGGAGTTTAGCTAGCCAATTTCCCTGGGAAGAGATCACAGGTAGAAAAGCAGGGTGAGAAGGGTGCCAGTTTTACACTTTCATTAGATATGGCCCTTCCGCTAAATTACTTTTCCAGAAGGATGATTTTCAACACATCTCACTCTTATTAAAAACCTTTAATGGATATTTCCTTACTTATGGAAAATTTCTAAACTCGTTAGCCTGATAATTACAACGTTGGCCCCATCAACTTCACTGCCTGCTTCCCAACTCAAACTCTCTACTTCATTAAAAACTCCTTAGCAAACACCTTGCATTTGTGATCCAGCTCAAATTGCCTCTTCTCAGAGAAGCTATTCTCAGTCATCCAAGCTGGAAGTGAACTCTTTCTCTCCTGATTCAATAACTTGTGCTGTACCCTTGAAGATGTTATATGTATCAATAATAACTCCGTGCATAAAAAGACAAAACACAAATCAAATGGACTCAAGATATAATGGAGTATATAGTCTCACAAAATAAAGGTAAAAAAGAATTGATTGGCTCACAAAACAGAAAAGTCCAGGACTACACATGTCTTCAAGGATGCCTGGCTATAATAGACAAAAATCATTTTTTCAGAATGTTGTTCTTATCTCTCTTTTTCAATGTTCAACTTGGTTCTTCTCCATGTTGGCTTCATTCTCAGAAATATAACTTCCTTGGTAAAAGCTAGACATTTGAGATTTCAGTTCATACAAAGGGCTACTCTTTTCTAATAGAGAAAAATAGGAAACCAGATTGGCTTTCATTCTGTGGCCCAAGGAGGAGAGTTTTGGGTCACCTGGCCTGGATCATGGACCCTACTTGTGAACTGAGCCAAATAAGTTGCAAGGCCACCTGATGAGGTTACCTGCCTGGAGACACATCAGTGTTGATCAGGGAGAGGTATTTCCCCAAAGGAAAATATGTGGAATAGCGGAGAATGAGACAGCAGGTATCTAGTTCTCATGCACTATTGTATATTTGTATTTTGTCATGTGTAAATTATATCTCTTCTGTCAGGCTATTAACTGTTTTTGAGGATAGGAACTTATTAGTCATCTTTACATATTCCTCTGACTCTATAGAAAATATAAAGAAGAAAAATTTTTTAAATGACCTGTAATTCCACCGCATATTAATGATCCCTTCCATTTCAGGTAGATCATTAGACACACACACACATTTACACACATACACAATCATATACATATATATACAAGTATACACGTATATTCATACTGTTTAAATGAACAGCACAAATTAAATTATACTCCTGTTTTGTATCCTTCTTTTATCCTCCTAATGTACTTTTTTCTAAACATTCTCTCTTTGTATTAATAAGTATTTTTGAAAAAAACATGATTTGAAATTGCTACCTAATTTTCTGCACTAACGATGTATCATCTGTTATTTAGAAATGCCCCTGTCATTGGTTAGGTGATTCTCAAATTATTTCTATTATTAATAATGCAGTATTGAAACCCTTTATGATAATATTTGTTTGCATTATTTCTGTAGGAGAAATGCTTTGAGTAGAAAGGTTGAGTCAGAGGATTTGATCGTTTTAAAAATTATTTACATGTTTTGTCAACTCACCTTTGAGAATTTACACTGTTATTAAAATGTATCAATAAATGTTTCATAATTACAAAGTCAAAAGAGTGAACATGTCTAAGGTTCTTGGTTTGTGTTGCTACACATCTGCTACTAGATTATTCTACAGAATTTACCATCTTGTTAGCAGATTCACTGGTTGATGACTCTGCCCCTCCCCAGGGTTTGGGTTGGTCCTGAGCTTCCGGTAGGTGCTCATGAGATGCTCGTAGATTTATTTTGTTGATACTGCATATGTTGCTCTAACCAGAGCAGATATTAAAGAAATAAACAAAGAGAGCTTATGTGTTTGCTATGTGGGATGATATTTCCTGAGCAACATTTCCAACAGTAGTTACATTAACCAATATGACTCAAGAAATAATATAATAATTTTAAAAGAATATATAAGAAACTGTGAGTAGGTCTTGAGCATTTATGGGGGACATCTTTTACTTTCTAATGTCTACCTTATTACAGCATTTGAAAAGTTTACCAATAGCAAGTGCTATTTTTATGATAATAATTTTCAAAACCCAACTTCACACAAAAAACTAGGAGAGCATGGTGACTATCCTATCTGACATCTTTATGGTCTTCAAAGGAAGAAATAATTCAAAGGCTTTGAGGGAACAATCAGGGGAATTTTAAACCAGCCTCCTTCCAGCACTGCCTGTTAATTCTGTGTCGTGGGCACCTCAACACTCAAGGTTACAAATACATTCAGCTCATGTTTATGGAATTTATACTGTTGACTATGTGCTTCACATTTGTTATTTTTATTTCCTTCTTCACAATAAATAGGTAGGTATTTTTATTTCATTTCGTAGATGAGAAAATTGAAGTAAGCATTGACTGTCTCAGGCATGATGTTAAAAATACTTTACCAAATTTAATAAAAAGCATGAGGTAAGAAGTCGCCTACCCGATATCATACCCATATCATTAATTGACAGAACCAGTCACTTCTGGATTTGTTAAAAAGGACTGTTTTTTCATATAAGGTAAACTGGGCTCACTAGGAAGTCAGATTCCTTGCACTTGGTTGGAATTAGGGTAATGCCATGAGTTATCACATGGTAATGAGAAGCTCCAAATAGCAGTAACTTACGTTCTTAAGAAACAAAAGCTGTAAATAGAAATTTGCCTTTCAAAGAAAGTGATATTTAATGATATAATGTGCTTGATTTGGGGAGTCTGTACTTTTTGAGGAACAGCAACAATTGGTTTTATCTTCTTTAATAACTGCTGCCTCTTGTGCTCTTTGGAACCTCCCTTTCCAGGTTGGCAGTGGGTTCCATTAATATGATTGCAGTCAAATGTCTTAGCTGTTCAGTCATTTTAGTTATTAAAACAGTCTCATTTGGGTTATTTAGACATAGTGCTTTCTATTTTAAACCACCTGTCTTATAAATGGATCATTTATGCATTGTTGATGAGAATGTAACATTGTACAAACTCAGTGGAAAACAGTTTGTTAGCTTCTTATAAAAGTAAACATACCCTTACCATAAATGGATAAATATGCATTTATATACCATATATAATACACATTTATTCATAAGTGATCCAGCAATTGCATTCCTGGGTATTTGTCCTAGAGAGATAAACACAAAAAGCGATAAACAAAAGTTCATGGCAGCTTTATTTATAAGGGCCAAGAACTGGAAATAACCCACATGTACTTCAATAAGTAAATGGTAAAAAAAAACTTTGGCACATCCATATAATGGAATATTATTCATCAGTGAGAAGGAATAAAGTATTGATACAGCAACTTGGATGAGTCTTTAAGTGCATCATGCTGAGTGAAAATTAAAAATAAAACCACAAGGGCTATGTACCGTATGTTTCTATTTATATAAAATTGTTGAAATGACAAAATTATAGTGGTAGAGAACAGATAAGTGGTTATTAGAGATTATGGTTGGGGAAAGGATGTGACTATTAAGGGGTAACATGAGAAAGTTTCTTTGTGGATTTGGAACAATTCTGTATCTTGATTATGCGATGGTTACTTGAGACTACCCGTGTGATAATATGTCACAGAACTGTATACCAAAAACACACAGACAAAAAGAGTGCAAGTAAATACACTCTTTACAGGGAGAAACTGAAAATGAAAGCCTGTGAGCCCAGAATTTTTGAGAGAGAGAGAGGGTAGTGGCTTGGAAAGAGTAGAGGGGTCACGGATGCAAGATTGTGCTGGTACCTTGGTACTTTGGTACATTGATGGGATTTGGATTTTATTGGAAGTATTAATACAACTGCTCATCACTGAGAGGTTGTAGGTAGCTGAGGGAAATGATCTGATCCAAGATTTTCAAAGATCATCCATTGTGGAAATGGTGTAGAAAGAGATTGGAGAAGAATATAAGTGACCAGCTAGGAAGCTGTTGCCGGCCTTCAGGCAAGAGGGGATGGTAGATTGGATAATGCAAGTGTCAGAGGAAATGGACAGATTGTACCACAGAATTCATCCTTCAAGAGGCTTTCCTGACATATGGCTTTGCTAATAATAAAAAAAATAAGTTGAATTTTAAAAAGGCAGCCCCTTGGTCCATGTAATCATTTCACTGTACTTGCATAATACCTAATGCTTAATCCTATCAGAAACTGTATTAGGTTAAATCATATATAATTGTCATTGTTTTCCATGTCAAATCATTCAAATATCTTTAGTTTCATATGGTTCCATATAACAAATAAATTTACATCAGTTGAACATATACCATGGAGTGTCTATTATGTGCTAGCTTGTGCTGGTTCTACTTCATTGTGTACATCTCTTTACTTGTCTGCCTTTGCTCCTGCAGAGGGACAACCTCTCCACACACACACACACACACACACACACACTTAGGGGCAGAGACCAGGATGGTCCCATCTGCATTCCCAACAACCTGTATGGTGACTGGACAAATTTAGCAAAAAGAGTATTATTTGTGTAGAAGCAGCAGCCTGAAAAACGTTGGGTCCTTTGTTAAGCCAGAGAAAATGTAAATAGAATCAGCAAAGAATGTGGCTCTGGGATGGATATTCTGATTCAAAATGTTACTGTCTTCATTTCTGGTAATTGGTGAAAAGATACAAGAGAGGAAGAAATGGAAAGAATTCCATAATTCCTACCAAAATCAAGTAGGGCATTGATCTCATTACTTGAGCCAATGTCCCAAGAACATGTAGGAAATTGTTCCGAAGTTGAAATTTACCTCCTATGGAATGTGGATGTTGTGCTTTTCACAATTGGCTCATACTTTGGAACATTTTTCTGGAAGAAAATGGTTTTATCCATGGTGGGGGCTGGGCTGAGTGACTGGTGCACTCAGTAAGAGTCTTTACCAAACAAAGTGAAGTCAGCATCTCATGATCAGAGCATGCAACTGTGCAAAAGCACCAGGTGTCCTCACCTGGGCCCACTGCTGTGTGGGATGGGGTATCACGAGTAGTGAGGTCACACTGCAGTGGAATTTTCTTAGCTAATCCTATGAAATCCACCATGACCTTGTCAGCAATCTAATGCATGTGATCTCTGAACTTGCTGCTTTTTCCTCTGGCCCAAGTCCAAATCATGATCTGCGTGGTAAGATGATAAACAAAATGGGCTCTCCTCTCACAAGTCGAATTTTATAAGCACACCTGGGAGTAGGATATTTGTTTGAAATCATGATGATAATTATAGTGATCATGATAGCAATAAAACATTTATTAAACATCCAAGATGTGCCAGCACTATTCTGAGCACTTCACATGCATTAGAAAAGTTAATTCTAACAATCCTATGAGTAAGTGTAGAAAACTTTAGACCTTGCCAAAGTTTAACAGGTCTTAAACAGTACAGCTGGGAAGTCACTTAAATAGTGACTTTCTTTTTCCTAATTGTCCATTGGTAGTCACTACTTCAACTCTTGGCCATGAAAATTCCTTCTGCTACACATAACTTAACTTTGCTTTCATAATAGACTTTGCTTGGGAGCTTCCTCACTCCACCCAATTAGAAAATTCCCTTGTATCCCTTAGGACCCATTTAGGAAAATCTGTGAATGTTCCTAAATTTCCCTCTTGTTTCCTTAGTACTTGGTACTTGCTTGTTTCACACTAAATTATCAATATGTGTCTACATGTTGCCACCTCCACTACTGTGAGCTCTGAGAGGAGCAATGTGATGCTTCTTTTTTCTTCTTCTTGTCCCCAGAATCTGGGTCAGGTCAATGCCAAATAAAAGTTTTATGAGTGCATAATAAAAGAATGAAATAAAATATCCCTCAATTATCTGAACAGAGCCTAAATTCAGATAGTAAGCAGAATAAAACTCTGAGCAGCCCAAATGAATGGCATGGCAATCGTGTTGTGAAGTGCATGCATGTCCTCAGAGAAGTGCCCTTGAAATGCGTTGAGTTGTCTGTCCATCATCTCTTTCTAACAGAATTGCCCCAACCCCTCTCCAAGGACGTAGGTCCATGAGAGCATCCAGCCCCTGTAAGGTGACTCCTTTCCTCCAGGCCACAGTGGCTGGTCCAGGAGATGGACTCAACCCATGTTGAGCCTGCGACTTTCTTTTGGAAATGGTTGCTACCGTGAGTGGAGGAGATGTGAATCCCAGAGCTGTTGGTGGTGGTTACTTTCCACCATTTGGACCAGTAAGCCAGGAAGGCTTTTCTGTAGCAAATATAACAAATGAGTTGCCAGGGGGGAAAAAAAAGAGTCAAGTTTATAAGTTCAGAAAAAAACTCCTGGATAGAGCTCTTGCTGTAATCCAGTGACTGAGATATACAGGCTCCATGAGAAAATGGCCATTTATATTCACTATTGTACCCCCAAGTGCAGCACAGTAGGCATTTAATAATCATTTGTTCAATGTTCAATGAATGAATAAGGAGTATGTCAAGCAGAGGAAATAGCTGGATGAAGGAAAGGGGCAGCTGATCCCAATTACCTTGATCCCAGAAGGTTTGCATTTTGTATAGGATTATAATTGCCATAGTTGATTGCATCATTTCGCCTTAGAAATCTTTGCTGAAAAACATGGCAGGAGTTCATTTGTGTGGACTAGATAATCATCAGAGTGACCTGTAAAGCTTTTAAATGTCAGGTTCTGCCTGTGGAAATTTGACCCGGGGCTGTTCAGAGTCCACATTTTTCAAAAAGTTCCCTAGGTGATTCTGCTGAACAGCCAATTCCACAAACTCCCACACCCTGTGGCTCACTCACCTCCCGATTCTAATTATTGCATTCAGTGGGCATTTAGGTAACATCAATTTGTCATTTATTCATTTTTCAGTGAAAACTTACCGTCAAATATATGTAAAACACAGCACAAATTGATTGCTTGCTCTGCTTTTAAAATTTCCTACAAGGAAAGCAGTTACTACCTTCTTTCAATGCAGAAAAACAGCAATATTTTCTTCAGAGTCAGAAGTTTCATGGTACCATTTCCTCACAATGTAAGTAAAAATCCCTCCTATATGTGTGAAATCTCAAATTCCTTGGTATGAGAGGGTCAGATGTTGTGGTATTCTTTAAACAAAAAAAAAGCTATTTTTATTACCCTAGGCTGGAGTTCTTTACTTTATCCTGACCTGTTCTGCCTGCTTCTAGATTCTCAGAGAAGTGGGAAACACACATAGTGCAAGATAAACTGGAAACTGAAACTTTGAGTCTTAAGGTCAATTGCAGCATTTTGAATTATGAGGTAGGTCCAAGTTTGGATGTGTATTTGGAGATCCCAAAGTCACGGTTCTGGTGCCTGCCTGTTCAGAGGAGCAGTGGTTGGACAGTGATCCAGCAATCGCTGATTCAAGCACCTGGGTGCCAGTCCCCACACTGAGTAGCTGGGTGCATCACAAAGTTACTTCCCCTTTCAGGGTCTCCTTATCCTCATCTCCCATGGAGGCATCGCATCAGACAGAGTTCCTCTCAAACAAAGGTCTTGGGGATCTTAGAGAATATTGAATTTGAAGTCTAAAGCTGTCACTTTGGCTCATCAATTGAGATCAAGATTTTCAAAACTACAAATGCAAAATTTGACTATCAAACTTGCATCATAAAACTTGATAATAAGGATGGTAATACTAATATACATATTATCTTTATAATTTGAATAAGCACAAATTTATTCTTGTAGTCATTGAGGATGGTAAGTTAAGAAACAATACATTAGAGAATATATGTAGTGTCTTCTGGCCATATCTGATTTCCCTGCTATTAGATCATTTTTATGCAATTAGTCTTCTCCTGACCATAGACAATTCAAAAGTGTACTTTTGAATTTTCCCTACCAGATACAGAGATTAAATCTACAGATAACAGGAGGTTTAATAACATTCATCTCCTGAGAACATACAGTGTGTCAGACAATTCTTGGATGATACACAAGGAAGGACGAGTGTGTGCTCCCTGCCCACCTGTGGTTTGCTATCTCCTGCTCTCTTGCATTTTCTGTGCTCCTGTCATTTGCCAGGAAATAGACTATGCATGAGGTCACAGGGAGGCCACCGTACCTTTGCTTGGGTGGCTCCTTTTGCCTGGAGTGTCCCCATAGCATCCCGTCTTCCTAGGGAACTGCTTGTTCAATCTTCAAACTTCAGTTCAAGCATAACTTTTGTCTTATCATGAACACTCTCAATAGAACTGGAAGTCCTTTGTGTCCTTACTGTACTTGGCATGGTGTGATTACAGCTCTTGTTATACTTTGTTTTCATTGTTGTTATTGTATCTTTTCTCCACCAGACTATGAATTGTTTGAGGGCAGGGACCACATCTTCATTATTTCTCCATTTCTCAACCCTACCACTAACCAGTGCTCAATACTTGATTACAGAGTGATGAATATATCAATGGCTAACTAAGATCCAGAGATGTTCACACTCTACTTGGCCATATATTCTCTGGGAAGGAGGTTGCTGGGTGGGTGGGTGTGTGTGTGCAAGTCTCAGCTAAAGTAACTCCCTAACTCCCTTCTCATCTTAGCAATGCCAGGCCTATGCCTCCTTTCAGCACCATCCCTGATTATTCCCTCCCTCTCTGATTAGAAGCATCATCAGATATTTCATTCTAGGTGCATACTTTCCTTTAAAGTTTTGTTGTTGTTGTTTGGATGTGCTATTTACCGCCTCATGTCATTTGCATCTTCTTTTGATCTGATGTTAATTGCAGAGCCTGCAAAACAAATTTTCATGCAGGGGGAAATGTGCTTTCTGAGGGCCTAATGAATCCTTCAGGTGAAAAGATAAAATCTCAAAACTTCATTCTTAAAGAGATATTTACCTCAACTGGCAGTTTCATGCCTCTGCAGGCCGATACTCAGTAAAACACATTCAACCTTGTGGTTGATTTTCTAATCCTGTTAGTTGTTTTGCCTTTTACTGTGTAACTATCATGCTCCAAAATGTTAATTGCAGTTTCTCAAGCAGTTTTAAGAGCCGACTTGTAGCCTCATCGTACAGGTGAGGTTCAGAATTGACACGAACCTGTTCAAAGTTACACAGCTGTAAAGTGACTGGAATTCTAATATATTTGCAGAGCTTCCCAGCTGAAGCTCTGGCATGGTGTCACTTGGCTATGACTAGTTTTATTGGATGTCTATTTACTGTCAATCTATATCCTAATAAGCCTTCATCTTTCCCCCTCTGTTTGGGAACAGATTTTGGATGTTTTATAAAAGAATCTGTTTTCAATTCCTGACCTATTCTCTATGGGCTGTTTCTAAACTGAAGGAGTTGAATACTAAGGATCTGCCAGCCCAGTCCTTTTATCAAATATGGTAATGAGCACTGTGTGTTCCCTAGGAACTGTATTAGGCCCTTTAAGAGGTAAAAAGGTCGATATTTTAGTTTTGGCCTCAGAGAGCTCACAATCTATAATGGGAATAAAATAATGTCACGACTTATGATAACGCAAGGCAGAATCTTAAAAGTGCCATAAAAATATATAAGTAATCCATAATGGAGAGTTGGATGAAGTTGGAAGAATTCTCATTTACTTGACATAACCAAGGAAGGCTTCATAAAGGAGACAACAGCGAACGAGATGATGAAAGACACAGAAGCTTTCCAAAGGCAGCGGTCAGGGCAGAACATGTGTGCAGAGGTAACAAGATGAACTGAGGCCTACATTTGCAAAATTATAGAGCATGGAGTGGGATTGAGGAATGTTCATAATTTCTGAATCACAGAATAAATTAATGCAGGAATTTGAAAGAAGATGGAAATTATAATGTCAGCACTGGGTGGTCAAAGGCTGTGTATGCCAAGTGCGGGTAATTGGATCTTAACATTATTTGAGATTTTGTGATTTCTATAATATTTGTTAGGGGAGCCTCAGACTATGTGAAGGAAAGTGTTTTCACTAAGAATTTTACTTGAAAGGTGATGAATTGGGCAAGACTGTAACAGGAACTCAAGTCGGGGAGACGGAGAGAACAACCTGTTCTGTGCAATAGTTTTCGATGAGAGGTAAGGAGGACCTGAAGGGGATGGGGGAGGCGGAGAGGGAGAGGAGAGGTGTTGGCACCTCCTCACCTCTTCGCTGAAACACGGGCATCATTCCTCATCTCTTTTGTTGAGATTCTAAGAAGTAATATTCCTAGTGGAAGCTCCAGTTGGTAGAATTATAGCTATGAAAGTTTTACTTTTTTCCTTTCCACCTTCCACTGAGGCCAATGGAGAATTTAATCCCATGAGAAAATTTCACAGATCTTAATCTCATAAAATGGGTAGAGATTATAAGACATCTTGCAGAAATACTTTACAACTGCTGTATCTTTCATCTCCCACTATTCACTCCATAACAGTTTCCCTCATGTCGGGTGTCTTTTGAAAGTTTTGTGCCTCAGTTTCCTTATCCACCCAATGAGAATTGTAGCAGTATCTACCTCCCAGTATTGTTGTGAGGATAAAATGTGTTCATACATGAAACATGCTTAGAACAGTGCCTGGTATACAGTATACGCTTATTATGCTATTGTTATTCTATACCTAGAAATAATCAAATGGTAGACATACCACTGGGTTAAAGTTCTGGCTGGACCATGGAAGACCATAAGTAACTACTAATACTAAGAACATCAAAGCAGGAAGGGTCTAACCTCCACCCCCTGGAGCTAATGTAACAAAGGCCCTGGTGAATGAAGTGGCTTCTCCTAATCTCACCACTGGGAAAAGTCCAAAGTCACTCTAGCCCAGGTCTTCTGATGGAAAGTGAAGGGCCTTTCAAGCACACCGTCCCATGCCTAAGCTTTACAGGAGGGAAGGCTGCTTGGAGTAGGTGCTCAGTCTCTCTGCCTTGACCTCTTTTATACATCTGGGTCATGTGGACTCCCACCCCTTAGGACAGGCTAGAAAAGAATGGAGGTGTCTGAAACAGTCTGTCAAGAGCCCTCCAGAAACCTGTGATACTTAGCATCAACAAACTAATTTTGAATAAGTTAGATTTTAGAATTCGAGTAGGTTTCATTTGGAGGCTACAGCCTGACTTTAGGGTACCGCCAGAGAGCACAGGCAGATCTGAATTCATTTCACAGCTCTTGGAAGTTATATCCATACCTCATTATCATACAGAAGAATAAACTCCAGATGACAGAATGATATTTATATTAAAAAGGCAAAATAGTGGTTGGAGAATGCATGTGCAAATTTGTTAATAATCTTGAATTGGAGAGAGCCTTTGTGACTATAACAAAAACATTGATACACTATAATGAAGGATTGGCAAATTTGATCACCTTGAAGAACAAACACATAATAAAAAGGAACATAAAGTCTTACACATGGCAAAAAAACAAACAAAACAAAACAAAATAAAAATCCCCCACAAATAAATAAAATCAATAAAATCAATAAATAAAACCATAAATAAAATCAATCGACAAATGTCAAATTGAGGAAAAAATTTCAATTCATATCCTAGACAAATGGTTATTTTCCTTAACATAAAGGGCTTGCTGCCACACATGTAGACTAATGCAGACATACCATTTTCACCGATCTGATGGTAAAACATACAAAATCTATAATAAAGACATCTACATTCAAATGTTTATGGCAGCATAATTCACTATTGCAAGATATGGAAACAACACAAGTGCCCTTCAATCCATGAGTGGATTAATAAAATATGGTATATGCATACTATAGAATACTACTCAATTACAAAAATCAGTAGTGATCTAGCACCTCTTATATTATCCTGGATAGAGCTTGAGCCCATCCTGTTAAGAGAGGTATCACAAGAATGGAAAAATAAGTACCAGATGTACTCGCCATCAAATTGGCACTAACTGATCAGCACTAAGGTGCTCACATGGTAGTAATATCCATTGGGTGTTGGGGGGGGTGGGAGTGGGTAAACTCACCACTAATGGATGCAGTGAGCATTGTAGGGGGAAGGGCACGCCTCTAACCCTGGCTTAGATGAGACAAAGTCATAACTTGTACCCAAAATGTTTGTATCCCCATAATATCCTGAAATTTTAAAAAAAAAGTTTACAAAGCACTTCTTTGATGATCTCTTGGGAAAATACTGCATGAAGTATTAGTGGGAATAAAAATGAACTATCCCAGGGGAAGGCAATAAAAAAACATTTATCAATTACTTTGACACAATGGTCTCACCTATCCATCACTTCCCAAAGTTTCATTCTGCCCCCTTTATTATTATTATTATTATTATTATTATGTGTTGTAAGGACACTTATCTTAAGATCTACCCACTTTGCAAATTTTAGGTATACAATACAGTATTGTTAGCTATAGGCACATTGCTGTACATTCGATCTCTAATACCTATTCATCCTGCATAACTGACACTTTATATCATTTAGCCATCAATTTCCTATTCTTTCCTCCCTCTAGCCCCAGGCAACCCCATTATATTCTCTGCTTCTATGAGCTTCACTATTGTAGATTCCACTTATAAGTGAGACCATGCAGTATTTGTCTTTCTGCCTCTGGCTTATTTCACTTAGGACATGACCTTCAGGTATATCTACATTACTGAAAATGCCAGGATCTCTTTCTTCCTTAAGGCTTAGTAATATTTCATTTTATATATATGTCACATTTTCTTCACCCATCTATCCATCGATGACCATTTTGCATTTATAATTTTGGTAGATATTACACAATTGCACTCCTTAGAGGCTGAATTACTCTGCCCATTTACCAGCAATGTAAAAAAGTACAAGTCTCTATACAGAAAATTTGTTAAAATTTGAACTTTTACAAATCAAATAGATGAGAAACACTTTTTCTGTATAGTCTTAATTTAAATTTTATGAGAGGGATGAGTATATTTTCATATGCTTACAGTTGCAGTTATATTTATATTTCTGATAAGATGCTATGCTCCGTTTTTCAATTGATTCCTTTTGAGAGAGAAGAGGGCTTGGGCTCAGGCCCCTCACCCTTATCAGCTATTTACAGAGGGCTGAGACCCAGTTTTCCAGACACAGAATCCAACACATGCACATATAAGGAAAGCCCAAGGCCATATATCTCCTAAACTGTATCATCCAGGAATGCAGAGACCAGATAGTTTACCCAAAGATTGGAGAAACTCCCTCTGCTGGAACCAGACAAGACTGATCTGCACCAAGATGGACCCCAGCACTGACCTTGTACTGACCTATCCCCTCATGATTATACTGAAAATCATGCCCAGGGTGGAGATTTAACATGTTACTGAGGCATGAAGTCCATGAAGAAGCATGCACTAAAACTGCTCAAGCTTGAGACAGTCTCTACCTCTGCATGCTTACATGTCACCCTTGTCTGACCTAGCCTCCTTAAAACTCTCCCCAAACTCCACTGTGGGAGCGATCCTAAACTTTGTCCTTTGCGCTGTCACCCTTGTGCTCCAGCATAAGCCCCAATAAAGCCTCACCTGTGACTCTCGTTCAGCCTCTGGTCAATTTCTATTGCTCAAAGAGCCCAAAGGCCTGTGCCAATAACGTAATTTTCTCGTGACCCACATGGGAACCATTTGGCATCTTTTCCCCCTCCTACTCACTTTTTGGTAACTAGACTTAAAGGTGACTACGAGACAAGAATAAATATCTTAACTCCTCTCAGGCTGTAACAACGTGTTCCCTCTGGCTGGCGACAGCTCACCTGGAGAGGTGATCAGTAGAGGTGGGGGAGGCTTGTCTCACACTGTGCAGATCATGGTCAAACAGGCTGTCCCTGACGAGGGACTGATGAGACTGGTGGAAAGATAAACCACACACTGTGTAGTGACTAGAAGTCTGACAACCACAGGAACATTCTCCTTCTCTGTCTCTTACTGAGTTGCCTTATATTCATCCATGCAAGTTGGCTATAAGGGAATTGACTCCCCAAGACTGATCACCCTAGCAGGCAGAGGATCAGGTTTTGCCTCTCCCGTGATCTCTGGCAGAGAAACTTCTTCTGGCACCCTGACTCTTGACTTTGCAACTTCATTTAAAGCCCCTTAGTACTTTCCTTCTCTTTGCCACATTGTGACATTGAGGACTCACTTTTGGGAGATGGATAGACATCTCCCTTGTGAGACCTAAAGGTTATGAGTTCAAGTCCCACTCTTGAATTTGCCCTACCAGATATAGAGATTCAGTCTACAGATAACATGGGGTTTAATAACATTTCACGGATCTGGACATAACAATTCTATAGTAGTTTTTCAAGTCAAGACCTGAATTGCTAACTTATCGTCCAAATCCTAGTTGCAGTCTACCCTGATGTACATTGTTTCCATGACAATGAGTCGATCTTTCAGAGAAGCAGGAATTTTATTGGATTCAAGTCCATCAAGAGCCATTAGAAGAGGGCCTTAGAAACTATCACAAACAGAGACATCTCTGTACTTGTGTACCTTTGTGCTGACAGATCTGTGTTCTAACCATGACTGAAGGTGCTGTCCATTTCTACCATTTAAAGTTTGCTATGTGAATTCTTGCAATCTGTATAGAAAGCAACTTATACCAGTGGCTCCAAAGCTTAATATGAACCTGACTGCATATTAGCGGCCAAGGCCCAGAGTATCCAGCCTTAACCATGGCAGATCAAAAGGTTTCACCTGTGGCAGGGAGAGAGGCAGTGATTCTCCTTCTTGTGCCTGAGAACAGCACAATTATTGAGGCTGAAGAGAGAAACCTCTGGCTCCAGCAACAGAGATGAGAGTGGTCGGCCATGAGTGGGATGTACCAGTGATTGTCACAACTAAGTCTGGCTCCAGGAGGAAGATTAGGTATTGAGTTTGGTCTTGTAGCCTAATTTTGGCTCTGTGACCAGATAGATGTAAAAGACCACTCTTCGGATAAAACGGTGGCTCTCCAGAGCCCGTTATCTTGCATGTATCTTGCTAGTTCATGATTCAGATACAAAGCACATCCTAATAAACTGAGAAAGGATCTGGAAACCGGCTCTGGAAGTCTTGGCCCTGTCTGACGTTTGCCTGCGCTTTCTTTTTTTTTCTGCTTCATTGTATAATTTGCCTTTATTAAGGGTGTACCTTTGGAGTCCCATGAGTCATTTCAGCTTTCCAACCCTCTGTAATTGATGCATTATGTTAGTTTTGCTTTCACTCTGGAATATGATACAGTAAAACGTCTGTAGGTATTCTCAGCTCACATCTCAAGTGTCTTAGGTATAGCTGGACAAAGTCAAGTGGCAGTAGACAAAGTCAGCCATTGAGCAACCCAAATATCAGATTTTCAATTCTCCTCTTCCCTTCACACTCCCTTCTCCTCATCCCCCTTAGGTTTAGCACGCTCTCATAATTTTTCCTACATTCTCCCCTTAATGCCTTCCCAGAGGCATAGCTGTAAGAAACCTTCCTATTTCTCCCTTATCCCATCCCCATTAATTAAGTTAGTTTTTAGTCCTCTTCGGTAAAACGACTATGCTTTTACAATACTGCTATGACACGTCCCATCTTATTAAATCCCTCTATCACCTAATACACACTGTGAAATCTATGAAGACAACCAACCTGTCATATTCATTTCCAACTCTCAGCACAGTCTCTGATAAGAGTAGGCACTCAATAAATGCATCATTGAAGAAATCAATGCATTAATAAACACCTCTTTAGAGAGAAAGAAGTTGTTTTACTTTGAAGAGTTATACAAGTGCTGACTGACTGGTAACATATCTCACAGGTGTATTTGCATTCCAAATGGAATAGGTGGATAAAACCTTAAGCTAAAGTAATGCTATTTTAATCATGGCATGCTAAATGTTGCCCGTCTCTAGGTGTCTCAGTTGGATCAAGTATTTGCATATATTTTATTTATTTATTTCTATGTGTACAGTACTGTATGATGAATTTTTTAGTATGTTATGTCTATGTAATCAGTTTCTAGTTCAATGTCTAGAACACGTTGTCACTTTTAGTTTCCCATGTGCCCCTTCTCAGTCAATTCCTTCCCTTTCTTTCCCCAGAAGAAATGATTATTATGACTTCTATCACCATGGATTAGTTTTGCTTGCATTTGAACTTCCTAGAAACAGAATCATACCATATATATGCTCTCTTGCATCTGACTTTTTTCACTTAACACAATGTCTATGAGATTTGTCAATGTAGTTGTATGTATGAGTAGTTTCTCCTTTTTTTAATACTATGTAGTATTCCTTTGAATGAATGTATTGTAGTTTATTTATCCATTTTCCTGTTAATAGATATTTTGGTTGTTTCCAGTATTTGACTATTATAAATAAAGCTGCTATGAACATTCTTGTATATGTCTTTTGGTGGTCATTTGCATTCCTTTCTATTTGGTATATATCAAGGAGCAGAATTGCTGGGTCATATGGTAGGTATATGTTTAACTAATAGATACTACCAAACAGTTTTCCCAGAGGTTTGAACCAAATTACATTCCTACAAGCAGCTTACACCAGCCATGACAATTTCAGTTGATCTACATCCTGGTCAATACTTAGTATTGTGCTGACAGTCTTGTTAACTTTAGCTATTCTGGTGGGCATGTGTTGGCAAACTGGTTTTAATTTGCATTTGCCTGGCAAGGAATTATCTTGAGCATCTTTTCATATACTTATTGGTTATTTGGATATTTTTTGTGAAGTATAATTGTTCAGTCTTTTAACTCATTTTTTGATTGGGTTGCTTGCCTTTTTGTTATTGATTTGTCAAGTATGCCGATTGCAAGTATCGTCTCCCAGTGGCTGGACTGCTTATTCCCATTCTTTATAATGTCTTTGATGAATAGAAGTTCTTAGTTTTTTTTTTTTTTAATTTCAAAATCTTACACAGGTATAAATGGTTTTGGTTACATGTATTCATTTTGTTATGCTTAATTCAAGGTTATTTAAGTGTGCCCATCACCCAGATAGTGCTCATTGTACCCTTAGGTAGGTTTGCACCCATCCTCTCCATGCCCCTCCCCCTGCTTGATTTCCACTAAGTTTTACTTCCCTCTGTGCACACACGTGCTCATCAGTTAGTTCCAGTTTAATAACAAGTACATGTGGTGTTTGTTTCTCCATTCTTTACACACCTCATTTTGGATAATGGTCTCCAATTCCATCCAAATTGTTCCAAAAGGCCTTTCTTCATCCTTCTTCATGGCTGACTAGTATTCCATAGTACACATATACACCATTTTGTTAATCCAGTCATGAATTGATGTGGGCATTTGAGTTGATTCCACATCTTTGCAATTGTGAATTGTGCTGCAATAAACTTTCAAGTGAAAGTATATTTTTGATAAAATGATTTATTTTCCTTTGGATAAGTACTCCTTAGTGGGATTGATGGATCAAATGTTAAGTCTACTTTTAGTTCTTTGAGGAATCTCCATACTGTTGTCCATAGAGGTTGTACTTATTTGCAGAAAAAGCCCAAAGAGCCACAGCAATTTTAAGCAAAAATAGCAAATCTGTAGGCATCACATTACCGAACTTCAAACTACAGTACAAGGCTACAGTAACCAAAACATCATGGTATTGGCACATAAATAGAGACATAGACCAATGGAACACAACAGAAAACCCAGATATAAAACCATCCACATATAGCCAACTGATCTTTGACAAAGAAGACAACAATATACACTGGGGAAAAGAAGCCCTATTCAATAAATGATGCTGGGAATATTGTATTGCCACATGCAGAAAATTGAAACAGTATCCATATCTCTCACCACTCACAAAAATTTATTCAAGATGGATAAAAGACTTAAATGTAAGGCATTAAACCATAAGAATTCTAGAAGAAAATGTTAGGAAAACTCTTCTAGATATTTTCCTAGGTGAATAATTTATGAAGGAGACCCCAATAGCAATCAGAGCGACAATGAGACTTGACTACACTAAAAAGTTTCTACACAACTAAGGAAACAATCAACAGAACAAATAGACCACTACAGAATGGGAAAAATATTCACAAGCTATACATCCAATAAAGGGCTAATAAACAGAATCCACAAAAAAACTCAAGCAAATCAGCAAGGTAAAAACAAATAACCCCATTAAAATACATGAACACAGCTTTTCAAAAGGAGATAGACAAATGGCCAATAAACATATGAAAAAATGATAAAGGACACTAATTATCAGGGAAATGCAAATAAAACCACAATGAGATTTCATCTTAACCCAGTTAGAATGTTTTTTATTAAAAAGTCTAAAAACAACAGATGCTGGAATGGGCTCAGAGAGGAAGGAGGCTTATGCACTGTTACTAGGATTTCATATATTTTAAAGTGGAGGCAATAGGGACTTTCGCAAAAACTTCAAATGGTGCTATGTAGATTATTGTGACCATAAATCCACTTTGGAACCTGGAAAATCAGAGAATGTTCATCTATTTTAAGTTTTGGTCAACTCCACTCCCAGTAAAACCTCACTATTGATTTATTGAGGTCATTTCTATCATGGCACCAGTGTCCACTGTAGTCACCTTGGAGCTCTCCCACCAAATAGTTGCATGACTGTGAGTCATGTTGTTTGTGTGAAACTTTCATTTCCTTATTGGTACAATAATAGGTTGACTTCTATAATCTCTGGTATGCCCATCAGCTGAATGTTTTATGTTACCATGAGTAAATGAATCACTCAGTTACACTTGACTAGAAAGAAGTGCTTTGTGTGAAATTAGTGAAATCAATCAACTTTCTGTGTCTTGGCAAATGGAAGAAAGGAGTCGTACATGGAGTATTATGAAGTCATATTCGAATTGGAAAAAAATGACTATCCTTTAATTTTATCTAAAACAATATTATACCAAATTTGCTTCCCCTTGGAATAAATTCCATTACTTTACTTTGGTACTGTTTCTGACATGATCTGATTATCTGATTGCTCATATGGCTGGAAAAGAGACTACATGGCAGTTTAGTAGCTTTCATTAAGCCTAAGAAGTAGGCAGGTGAATCTTTACAAAATTATTTTTTTCGGAATCCCAATTGGGTACAAATGTTTTTGGTACATGGCTTAAGTCAGGGCTATAAGTGTGCCCATCACCCAAATAGTGTTCACTGCATCTGCTAGGTAGGTTTTTGATCCTCCCCTTCCTTCCCCTTGCCCCTGTTTGATTTTCAATGAATTTTACTTCCCTCTGTGCACTTGTGTGCTCTTTGATTAGTTCCAATCTATTAGAGAGTACATGTGGTGTTTGTTTTTCCATTATTGAGATACTTTTCTTAGCATAGTGATCTCCAATTTCTCCCAAATTGCTGCAAAAGGCCTTAATACATCCTTTTTATGGCTGAGTAATACTCCACATATACCGCATTTGGTTAATTCACTCATGAATTAATGGGCACTTGGGTTGATTCCACATCTTTGCAATTAATTGTCAATTGTGCTGCAATAAACATCCAAGTGCAGATGTCTTTTAGATAAAATTACTTCTTTTCCTTTGGGTAGATACCCAGTTGTGGGATTGCTGGATGAAATTGTAGATCTACTTTTAGTTCTTTGAGAAAGCTCCAGACAGTTTTCCACAAGGGTTTTGCTAATTTGCAGTCCTAGCAACAGTGTATAAACATTCCTTCCTCTCTGTATCTGCACCAACATCTCTTATTTTTGGACATTTTAATAAAAGCCAGTCTAAAATTATTAATGTGAATGTGATTTAAATTTGCATTTCCCTGACAATTATTGATACTGAGAATTTTCACATATTTCTTGGCCTTTTGTGTATTTTCTTTTGACAAACAAATGTTCATATCTTTTGCCTAGTTTTCAATGGGGTTGTTTGTTTTTATTTGCTGATTTGTTTTGAGTTCTTTGTAGATTCTGGATATTCTTAGCCTTTTATTGATGTTTAGATAGCAAATATTTTCTGTAGATTGTCCTTTTGGTCTGCTGATTATTTTGTTAGCTAATAGGAAGATTTTAATATAGTCAAATCATATTTATGTACTTGTGTTGTTGATGTAATTGCCATTGGGATCTCAGTCATAAATTCTTTGCCTAAGTTTATGTATAGAAGAGTTTTTCCTACATTTTCTTCTAGAATTTTTATTGTTTCATGTTACATTCATGGTTACGTATAAGTTTTTTATCTAGCTTGAATTAATTTTTGTGAGTGGTGAGAGACAGGGATCCTGTTTAATTCATCTGCATATGAGTATACAATTTTCCAAGCAACATTTATTCATCAGGGCTTCATTTCCTCTGTGTACATTGTTGTCCACTTTGTCAAAGATCAGTTGGCTTTAGGTACATGGTTTTATATCTGGTTTCTCTATTCTGATCCATTTGTCTATGTCTCTATTTTTGTTCCAATCAATGCTGTTTTGCTTACTATAGCCTGTAGTTTTAAATCTGGCAATGTGATACCTCAAGATTTGTTCTTTTTGGTGAGTATTGCCTTGGCTACTTGGGCTTTTTAATAGTTCCAAATGAAGCATAAAATTATATTTTCTAGATCTATGAAATATGCCGTTGATATTTTGATGGGCATTTCATTGAATCTGTAAATCACTTTGGGTAGTATAATCATTTTCACAATGTTGATTCTACCAATCCATAAGCATTAGGTGTTTCTCCAAATGTTTACATCATCTATGAATTATTTTGTCAGGGTTTCATTTTTCTCTTTGTAGAGGTCTTTTATTTCCTTGGTTAAGTATATTCCTAGGTATTTTATTATCTTTGTAGTTATTGTGATTGGTATTGAGTGTTCGATTTGACTCTTAGCTTGGCTATTACTGTAACATAGAAATGCTACTGATTTGTGTACATTGATTTTATAACCTGTGACTTTGCTGAATTTATTTATCAATTCCAGGAGTCTCTTGGTGGAATCTTTGGGGTTTTCTAGATATAAGATCATATTGTCATTGAAAAGTGATAGTTTGACCATGTTTTTCACAATTTGAATAACTTTTTCTTTTCTTTCTCTTGCCTGATTACTCTTGCTAGGACTTCCAATACTATGTTGAATTTTTAAAAAATGGTAATAGTGGGCAGTCTTGTCTTTTTCCAGATCTTAGGGGGAATGCTTTTAACTTTTCACCATTCAATATGATATTGGCTTTGGGTTTGTCATATATGGTTTTTATAATTTTAAGACATATTCCTTCTGTGCCTAGTTTGTTAAGGGTTTTTATCATGAAATGTTGCTGGATTTTGTCAAATACTTTTCTGTATCTATTGAGATGATCATATGGTCTTTGTTTTTGCTTTTGTTTACGTGGTGAATCACATTTATTGATTTATATATGCTGAAACATCCTTGCATCCCTGAGATGAAGTCCACATGGTCACAATGGATTATTTTTTTGATGTGTTGTTAAATTTGTTTTATAAGTATTCTGTTGAGGATTTTTGTATCTATATTCATAAGGGATGTTGGTCTATAGTTCTCTTACTTTGTTGTTGTTGTGTTCTTTCCTGGCTTTTGTATCAAGGTGAAACTGGCTTCATAGAATGAGTTGAGGAAGAGTACCTCCTTCTCAATGTTATGGAATAATTTCTTCAGTACAGGTACCAGTTCTTCTTTGTAGGTCTGGTAGAATGTGGATGTGAATCCATCTGGTCTGGCTCTTTTTTTCTTGGAAGGATTTTTATTACTTATTCTATCTTGCTGCTTATTATTGGTCTGTTTAGGAGTTCTATTTCTTACTTATTGAGTCTTGGAATGTTGTGTGTTTCCAAGAATTTTCTAGTTCCTGTGCACAGAGATTTTCATATTATCCACAAGTGATGCTTTGTGTTTCTGTGATGTCAGTTGTAATTTCTCTATTTTCATTCCTGATTGAGTTTATTTGGGTCCTTTTCCTTCTATTCCTGGTTAACCTAGCAAGAGATCTATCAATTTTGTTTATCTTTTCAAATAACCAACTTGTTTCCCACTGGCCTTTTGTAATATTTTGATGTTTCCCTTTTCATTTAGTTCTGCTCTGACTTTTGTTATTTCTTTTCTTTTGCTGACTTCAGGTTTGGTTTGTTCTTTCTTTTCTAGTTCCTTGAGATGTGATATTAGGTTGTTAATGTGTGATCCTTCTGACTTTTTGATGTGGGCATTTAAGTTTATGAATTTTCCCCCTTAGGAATGCTTTTGCTGAATCCCATAAATTTTGATAGCTTGTGTCCTATTTGTCACTCAGTTCAAGGAATCCTTTGGTTTCCATCTTAATTTCATTATTGGCCCAATAATTGTCCAGCAGCAGATAGTTTAATTTCCATTACTTCATACAGATTTGAGTGTTACTCATGGAATTTATTTCTAGTTTTATTCTACTATGGTCTCAGAAAATACATAGTATGATTTCAACTTTTTAAGTGTTTCAGACATATTTTGTGTCCTAAGATATTATCAATCTTGAAGAATGTCCCAAGTGGTGATGAGAAGAATATATATTCCATAGTTTCAGGGTAGAATTTTCTGTAAATGATTGTTAGGTCTATTTGTTTAAGGATGCCATTTAAGTGCAGTGTTCCTTTATTTATTTTCTGCTTTGATAATTTTCCAGTTCTGACAGTGGGGTGGTGAAGTCTCTAGCCATTATGATGTTACCATTTATTTTCTTGCTTGGCTCTAACAGAATTTGCTTTATATGTCTGGGAGCTCCTCTGCTATGTGCAGATATATTTATGAATCTTATGTCTTCTTGTTGAATTATCTTTACCATTATATAATGAAGATTCCATAGGAAGAGGTTGCAGAACAGAACTGGAAGGAGAAAGGGATCAGCAGAAATCAACCCCCAAGAGGTTGAGAGCTAGAAGGGTAGGTGGAGTGGTTAGTTCCTCCTTCACTCACATCTTGGACAGTTGGTGGGCTCCCGAGCTGCTGGAGAGACCTTCTGCCCACACAAGCACAGAGACTGCTGCCAACAGTGAGCTGGGAGCTTTTTGTAGAAGGGCACCAGGCTCCCAGCTCCTGTGGGGCACCTCCCACCCCACACATCTTAGACCAGACAGCAGGTGCCATATTGCTTCTTTACCCACCATGTGCCTTTATACTGACCAGGGGCTTCGACTCCTCAGGTTTCAACTTGCTCATCCCCACACAGGCATTTTCCAACTCAGGCCCATATGGGAGAAGCCACAGGAGTCCAGTGGATCCTGGGTCATCTGCATGACTCCAGAGCCTGGTCATTCAGGGCAGACTGTCTCCCAGAGGGAGAGTCAGAGATGGCTAGACAGCTGGGTTTCCTCCATCCAGACTCTTTTACTCTCCTTCCCTTCCCCCACCTATGTCTTCCAAGAAAGACAATTGAGCCACCACATGGAGGCTTCCACAGGGAATGGGACTCAGACCTTTCCTTTTGGTATCCTGCAGTGGACTGAGGGGTGCTCACACTGTGAGCTACCTGCCTGCTGGTGCACCCTGGTGCTGCTTACTTGGTGGCCCAATCAGAGCAAGGGATGCCCCGAGGTGGAAAAACATTGAACCAGCTTCGCACACTGTGGATGGTTTGGGACAAGCATGTTTTCCCTGGCATGGTCAGGGATTGACCTGTGGGGCCATGAGTATGGGCCCATTGGCCATATCCTGTACCCCCAGCTCTCAACAGTATTGTCCAAGGGCACAGAGGGGATATTTGTGAATTATTCTTGGGAGTTGTGGGTTCCTGCATGGACAGATTAGGGGGGAAAGTGTAGTGTGGGTCTTAGCTACAGCAAGCCCATGGGGCACCCCTCCTCCCACAGTATGGATACATTCCCAGCTCAGGCCAAGATCCTGGGCAAGGAACCTCCTGATCTTCATCATAGTTGTAGGGGACCTCGGTTAGCTTGAGGTCCTGCAGGCTGGCAAAGGCCCAGGGAAAACTGTGGAATAAAGAAGGGTGGAAAGGAGTAAGACCTGAACCAGACTGATGGATTGCAGATATCAGATAGACCTGCCTTCACATCCAGACTTTCTGGTTGAGTGGGGCCACCTCAGCCCCTCCCTGGCAGCTTTGCCTAGATGTGAGGAATGGACATTTGACCACTGCTGAATCAGATCCCTTGCCAACATTTGTGGAGTTTGAGGGAAGACTCACCCAGCCCAGACCCATCCAGCCTCACTCTCCCACCTGCCTCTGCTGTGGTTGAGGATAGGACTCACCTAGAAATTCCAGGGCCCCACCCACCACCTGGTGCATTCTAGTGCTTCTCCTGAAGAACTAGTGCTTGTCATAAGACCCCAAAACAACATTGCAGCTTGTTCTTTCCTGCAAGCACCACCTACTGACAGGGAGGTCAATTTGCATGTCCTTTACAGTATTTACTGAATCGGTCATACAGGGTGTAGTTGATTCTCACCCACAAGTGCCACCTACTGGCTGAGAGATTAAACTGAGCATGTTATTATATAAGCAAAAGAAAATCCAAAAGTAAGAAGCAACTGCTGCTCCACACGATAAAGGAACAGTGAAAGAACTCTGAAAGCATGAAGAATCATAGCAAAAGGACCCCCTGAACCCAAAAGGGACACCAGCTCTCTAGCAAAGTATACCAACCAAAGCCAGAATATTGAAATGACAGATGAAGAATTCTGCACATCAATTATAAGGAAGCTCAATGAAATACAAAATAACTAGAAACCTAACACACACACACAAAAACAAAAACAAAAACAATGCAGAAAATGAAAGAAAAAAATCACTAAATCAATTGAATTATTAAAGAAAATCAAACAGAACATTTGGAAATAAAATATTCACTCAAGGAAATACAAAACATCGTGGAAAGCCTTAAGAACAGGTTAAATAAGGCAGAAGAAAGAATCTCAGAGCTTGAAGACAACACCTGTGAATTAAATAAGTCCATTATAGAGATAGAACAGAGAAATAAGAGGATCATTCAAAGCCCACAAGAAATATGGGAATATGTAAAGAGGCCTAACATACGACTCAGACATTCCTTAGGGCAGGCGTCCTCAAACTACGGCCCGTGGGCCACATGCGGCCCGCCGAGGACATTTATCCAACCTGCCAGGTGTTTGGGCCCATTTTGTTTTTTTTACTTCAAAATAAGATATGTGCAGTGTCATAGGAATTTGTTCATAGTTTTTTTTAAAACTATAGTCCAGCCTTCCAATGGTCTGAGGGACAGTGAACTGGCCCCCTGTTTAAAAAGTTTGAGGACCCCTGCTTTAGGGCATGGAAGAAAATACACAAGGCTTTGAAAAGCTATTTGAGGGAATAATTAAGGAAAATGTCCCTGGCCTTGCTAGAAATCTAGATATCTTGGTACCAAAGCTCAAAGGATTCCTGGGACATTTATCACAAAGAGGCAAATACCACAACACTTAGTCATCAGACTGGCCAAAATAAATATGAAAGAGGCATTCCTATCAGCTGTAAGGCAAAATCAGCAGGTAATTTACAAAGGAAAGCCCAACAGACTAACTGCAGGCTTCTCAACTGAGACCTTACAAGTCAGAAAGTATTGGGGCCCCATTCTCAGTCTTCTCAAATGGAAAAATGTCCAGCCTAGAATTTTGTATACTGCATAAGTACCTTTCTTATATGAGCATAAAATAAACACTTTCTCTGACAAGTAAACACTGAGGGAATTTGTCAAGGCAAGACCTTACCTGTAGGAAGTACTCAGAAATGCATTATACACAATTCAGCACAATAGATACCCACTATTATAAAATCAACCAAAAGCTAAAGTTCAAAACCCAGATACAAAAATGGCTTAAGAGATAAAATAAAACAACAAAGTTCTACTCAACAGGATGAACAGAAATACAAACCACATATCAATTCTTTCAATAAATGTGAATGGCTTAAACTTAACACTGAAGTGATATAGGCTGGCCGAATGAATTAAAAAATGCAAGCCAAGTATCCACTGTCTCCAGGGAACAAATCTAACCCACAAGGACTTATTTAGATTCAAGGTAAATGATGGAAAACAATATTCCATGCAAATGGAAACCAAAAGAAAGCTGGTGTAGCAGTCCTCATATCAGACAACATAGACTTCAAATCAACAAAAGTAATGAAAGAAAGACAAATATGCTCATTATATAATGGCAAAGGGAACAATTCAACAAGAAGACATAACAATTCTAAATATTTACCCACCTTATGCAGATACACCCAGATTCATAAAGCAAATCCTACTTGATCTAAACAAAATGATAAATATCAGGACTGTAATAGCCAGGAATTTCAACACTCTTCTGAAAATATAGATCCTCAAAACTGATAACAAATAAATAAACAATGTACTAAAAACTCTAGAACAATGGTACAAACAGACATTTACACAACCTTCTACCCCAAAACCACTGAGTATACGCTCTTCTCATCAGCTTACACAACATTCTCTAAGATTGATCACAAAACATGTCTCAAAAAGTTTTTAAAAATAGATATTATACTATGCATCTTCTCAGACCACAGTGAAAAAAAATTAAAAATCAACTCCAACAGAAACATTTGTGTCTACATGATGTCATGGAAACAAAACAATCCACAGCTGACGGATAGTCAGGTCAAGGAGGAAATTAAGATGAAAATCAAAAGGCTTTTTGAACTAAATGAAAAAGGGGACACAAGTTATGAAACTCATGGGATAAAGCTAAAGAACTACTGAGAGGAAAATCCATAGCCACAAATGTCTACATCCAAAAGACAGAAAGATCACAAGTCAGCAATCCAATGAATCATCTCAAGGAATTTGAAAAAGATGAGCAAACCAATTTGAAACCCACCAGAAGAAAAGAAATAAGAAAGATCAGAGCAGAACTAAATGAAATAAATAACAAAAGAAACATAAAGAAGGTTAAAGAAACATAAAGTTGGTTCTTTGAAAAGACAAACAAAATTAACAGACCTCTTGCTAGACTAACCAGAAGCAGAAAACAAAAGATTCTAATAAGCTCAATCCAAAATGAAAAAAGATAAATTACATGGAAACACAAAATATCATCTCTGAATACTATAGAAAACTCTATGCACATGACTTTGAAAAAGTGGGCAAAATGGACAAATTCTTAGAAACTCACAGCCTCTCTAGGCTCAATCAGGAAGAAATAGAATTCCTGTACAGACCAATATCAAGTAATGAAATTGAATCAGCAATAAAATATCTCCCAAAAAAAATCCTGTAGTGGACATTTTCACACCCAAATTTTACTATACATATGAAGAACTGGTACTTATCATGAAAATTATTCCACAACATTGAGAAGGATGTAATCGCCCCCAACACATTTTATGAAGCCAGCATCACCTTGACACCAAAGACAGAAAAGACTCAACAAAAAAAGAAAACTGTAAACCAATATCCCTTATAAATATAGATGCAACAATTCTAAGTAAAATTCTATGAAACCTAATTTATCTGCTCATCAAAAATATAATCCAAGACAACAAAGCGGGCTTCACCCCAGAGACTCTGAGATAATTCAACACACACTAATCTATAAATGTAATTCACTGCATAAATACAAGAAAAAATGAAGACCATATGATCCTCTCAATAGAAGTAGAAAAACCATTTGACAAAATCAAGCACTCTTTTATGATAAGAATTCTTAACACAATAGGCACAGATGAGATTTACCTCAAAATGGCAAAAGCCATATACAATAAATCTACAGCCAACATAATACTAAACAGGGAAAGATTGAAAGCATTCTCAGTTAGAACTGGAACCAGACAAGGTTGCCCACTATCACCACTTATCTTCAACATAGTGCTGGAAGTCCTAGCTAGAAAAATCAGGCATGATAAGGAAATCAAAAGTATTAAAATGGGGAAAAGGTCAAACTGTCACTCAATGCTGATGATATGATCTTATATATAAAAAAACCCCAAAGATTCTGCCAAGAGATTTCTGGAATTGATAAATAAATTGAGCAAAGATTCGGGTTATGAAATCAATGTAGGTAAATCATTAGCATTCATATATACCAGCAACAGTCAAGCTGAGAATAAAATCAAATATGCAATACCTTCCACAATAGCAACAAAGAAAATAAAAAACCTCAGAATATATTTAACCAAGGAGGTGAAAGATCTCTGCAAGAAGAACTATGAAACACTGAGAAAGGAAATAGCAAAGGATGTAAACAAATGGAAAAACTTATCAGGCTCATAGATGGGCAGAATCAAATCATTAAAATGTCTATACTACCCAAATTGACCTACACATTCAATGCAATCCCTATTAAAATACCAACATCATTATTTGCAGATCTGCAAAAAATAATTCCAGACTTCACATGGAACTGGAGAAAACCTCATATAGCTAAAGCAAGGTTAAACAAAAAGAACAAGTTGGGAGGCATCAACATACAACTGGAAGCTATACTACAAGGTTCTAGTTACAAAAACAGCATGATATTGACACAATAACAGAGACATAGACTAATGGAACAGAACTGAGAACCCAGATATAAAACTATCCTCATATCACCATCTGATTTTTGACAAAGTAGACAAAAACATACACTGAGGAAAATAATCCCTATTCAATAAATACTGATGGGAAAATTGGCTAGTCACATGTAAAAGACTGAAACAGGATCCATACTCCTCACTACTCAAAAAAATCAACTCAAAATGGATACCAGACTTAAACTTAAGGCATGAAACCATAAGAATTCTAAAAGAAAATGTTGGAATAAATCTTTCAGACATTGGCCTAAGCAAAGAATTTATTAAAAAGACCCAAAAGCACTCACAGCAACAACAAAGTAAATAAATGGAACCTGATCAAATTAAAAATCTTCTGCACAGGCAAATGGCACAGTAGAGGTGGCCTCCTGGATATCTGCTTCCAGAAAAAGATATGAAGATCATGGACAGCTACACATGAGTGTATTGCTTCCTCCCAAGAATAGCATTGTGAAACTGCAGAGAAACAATATTGGACATACAATGCAGGGAATATAAAAAAGGTGAATGGGAGATACGATTGCAAAGTCTGGAGAGTGAGAGATAAACAATAGAGGAGAGAGTCTGGGATGACCGTTCCCACCCAGTCAGCAAATGTGGTGCGATCTAACCTTCAGGAGGATGCCCAGCTCCTCCACTGACCTCCACACCCACTCAGACAGGGATGTGCCTGAAGTCAGTGCAAAATTGCGGCATGAGACAGCAGGATCTGTGGAGAGGGAACAATAGCAGGAAACATCTTGAATTCCCCAGTGCTCTATGCTGGGACTGCACTGGGGCGGGGGCGACTGGTCTGAGTGATCACTTCTGGAGACTGCTCAAGGGAGTTTGGAGACAGGCACCTCACCTCTGGTGGTCAGTGGGGCCAGAACAAAGGAGGAGAACACCAAAAAGTGGTCTCTACCCTGGACACCACTGATGATTAGGCCAGCTTGGGACTGGACAGAAAGACCAAGACCTTCTACCAGATAGGAATGAGATTGCAGGACTGTGACACACAAGAGACAGTGGGCATCCTGTTCATTCAGCCTGCTGAACTGGCAACTGCCAACTCCTGAGCAGTTGCCCCCAGCACAAGCTCTATGCAAGTGGGCGGCTGCCATTTTGGGGGTCCACAACCCGGATGCTGCAGTGCACTACGGTTTGGGGAAGAACACTTCCCCCAGCCTGGGGATTTTCTCACTAGTCCTGGCAGTCTCCACACTTCTGTGACTTGTTGATTCGGTTTCCCAGGCCTGTGTCAGTGGGCAAATCTTGAGTGCTTCCCAACAATGCTAGTTCCTCAATGAGGGGAGGCCATCACCTGTGAGATCTCCAGATGCTGGGGTGCTGGGTAGTTACAAGCATCACCCCTCCCTTATCTCAGTGATGTTTCCACCAAGCATGGAGGGCCCTGTCCCTGAAGGTTGGGTGAAGCAAGAAAAGCCACTTTCCCTGTGTGTCTGGCATGAATATGTGTGGCCTTGGCACTGATCAATAATTGACAGCCCATTGATCAAAAAGTGACAGCCCATTGATTTGGCTAGCCTGACTGGCTTAGATCACCTTATAAGAACATAATCCTAGGGCTTGGTCTCTGCATCCAAGTGGCCGCCAACAGTGGGGTTTGTAGTCAAGGAAGGAAAATCCTGGCCAGAGACCCCAGCAGCTGCACCACTTGACCCCTACCATCATAAGAAGCCTCCTAAGCATGGTGGAAGAGCCCTGAATAACATATTAGTGACTCGCCCTAGTGGTAGATCAAGCAACCATAGAAGTACACACATTCAGGCTTGCAAGCATCAGGTGCCATCTATCTTGCCCTTAACCCCACTTTAAGGGACAATAGGATCCAAATAACCCTCAGGAGTGGCAAGACCCCTCCAAAAGATCAGGAAATTTATATTCCCAATCCATGGGACCAGAGACAAACACAGAGCATTCAAATTACCTCAATAACTGGCTCCTGGATATAATCTATAACCAACACCTGAGAGGGTAACCCCATAGCTTAATACAGTGCCTTTCATTTCAAGTTATTAGAGGGCAGTGGAGTTATACACAAAAGCATGATCTACCACCTGGGAGCTTAAGCTGGGGGACAAAACTCACTAACCTCCATTGGCATGAGGTGAAGACAACAGTTCAGAGGTAACCCAACTTGCTAACATACCTCTAAGAAAATACAAGAATGGTGCACCTCTTCCCATGACTGTCAAGGAACATCCATTGGGGCCTGAAGTTAGACAAACAAACCAGGCCTAGCATTCTGAGTTCTCAACCAAGTAGCCTGATTGCAAAGAAACAGTGAAAGAATGCAGGAAATGTGAAAGATCAGAGAGAAAAGTAACCCTAAAAAGAAATCATTTGACCCTCAAAAATGGATACTAACTTCAGTGAAGTGATTAAAATGACATAAGAAGAATTCAAAATATGGATCATAAGAAAACTCAATGGAATTGAAGAGAAAATAGAAACCTAAACACAAAGAAGCCACAAGAACAATACAGAAAATGAATGAAAACTTCTCTAAAGAAATAAAATAATACAAAAGAACAACATAGAAATCTTAGAAATGAAAGAGGCATTCAAGGAACTTCAAAACACACTGGAAAACCTTAAGAATATAATGGATCATGTAGAGGAAAGAATCTTAGGCTTGAAGATAATACCTATGTGCTAAACAAATCAGATGAAGAAAAATAACACATAAGCAAGAGACAAAACATACAAGAAATGTGGGAATATGTAAAGAAACCAAATATAATAATTATAGACATCCCTGAGAGAGAAGAAGAAAATACACAAGGGCTGGAAAATCTATTTCTTGGAATACTGGGGGAAAATATGTGTGACCTGGCCAGAAATCTAGATATCCATATATAAGAAGCACACAGAACTCCTGGGAGACTCAATGTGAAAAGGCAATCACCATGTCACATAA
The DNA here is from genome assembly GCA_008086735.1 of Cheirogaleus medius. Taxonomy (NCBI): domain Eukaryota; kingdom Metazoa; phylum Chordata; class Mammalia; order Primates; family Cheirogaleidae; genus Cheirogaleus; species Cheirogaleus medius. Next base: position 1,913,323 of record VBSM01003156.1, read on the forward strand.
TTATTAGACTTGCCAATGTAAACATGAAAGAGGAAAATCCTTTGAGTAGTAAGATGAAAACAACAGATAACCAACAAAGGAAAACCTATCAGACTAACTGCAGACTTCTCAACTGAAACACTACAAGCCAGAAGGGATTGGGGACTCATCCTCAATCTTCTAAAACAGAATAATAACCAACCTAGAATTATTTACCCAGCAAAACTGAGCTTCATCTATGAGGAAGAAATAAATACTGTCCCAGAGAGGCAATCACTAATAGAATTTGGGAAGACCAGACCTGCTCTGCAAGAAGTACTCAGACCTGCATTATACACTGAACAGCACATGGGACACCCACCAAATTAAAATCACTCGAGAGTTAAAGTCCAGAACCCATATTCCACAATGGCTTCAGAGGTAAAACAAAACAATAAGAATTTGGCCAACAATATGAACAGAAATCTACCTCAAATATCAATACTCTCAATAAATGTGAATGGCTTGAATTGTTCTTTGAAGAGACATAGACTGGCTGAGTAGATAAAATCGCATATGCCAAGTATCTGCTATCTCTAGGAATTGCATCTAACTCACAAAGATGCCTTCAGACTCAAAGTCAAGGGTTGGAAAACAAACTTCATGGAAAATGGAAGTCAAAACAGTGTAGGGGTAGTGATCCTGATTTGAGACAGCATAAATTTTAAAAGAGCAAAAGTTAAGAAACACAAAGATGTTCACTATATAACACTGAAAGGAAAAATCCAACAATAACATTGAACAATTCTTAATATGTATACACCCAACACAGGAGCATCCAGATACATAAAGCAAACCCTGTTTGATCTAAATGGCATGATAAACAGTAGCGCCATAGTAGCTGGGGATTTCAACACCCCACTGACTGAACTGGACAAATCCTCCAAACATAAAATAAGAAAAGAAACAATGGACTTAAACAGATCTCTAGAACAAATGGGTCTAACAGACATCTACAGAACATTCCACCCAAATAAAAGCAAATATACATTCTTCTCATCAGCTCATGGAACTTTCTCCAAAATCGATCACATCTTAGGCCACAAATTAGACTTAAACAAATTTTTAAAAAATACAAATTGTGCCATGTATCTTCTCAGATCATGGTCATGTAAAATTAGAGTTCATTCCAACAGAAACACTCACCACTTCAAAAAGTCGTGGAAATTAAACACTCTATTGCTAAACAACTACTGGATCAAAGAGGAAATCCAGATGAAAACCAAAAGATTCTTTAAACTAAATAATAACAGGGACACAAGCTATCAAAATCTGTAGGATACAGCAAAGGCATTCCTGAGAGAAAAACTAATAGTAATAAATGCTCACATCCAAAAGACAGAAAGCTCAAAAATCAACAAAATACTAAACTGTCTCAAGGAACTGGAAAAATAAGAGCAAACTAATTCTAAACCTAGTAGAAGAAAAGAAATAATTAAGATCAGTGCGGAACTAAATGAAATTGAGAACAAAAGAACTATACAGAAGATCAATAAAACCAAAAGTTGGTTGTTGGAAAAGATAAAATTGACAGCCCCATTACTAGATTGACAAGAACTAGAAAGGAAAGGACTTTAATAAACTCAGTAGAAATGAAAAAAGAAAGATCACTACAGACATTATGGAGATTCAAAACATTATGTTTGAATACTGTAAAAATCTATATTCCCAAAAACTACAAAATGTGGAGGAAATGGATAAATTCCTGGAAACACACAACTTCCCTAAGCTCAATCAGGAGGAAATAGAAGTCCTGAACAGATCGATATCAAGCACAGAAATTGGAGCACCAATTAAAAATTTTCAAAAAAAAAAAAAAAAGTGCTGGACCAAATGGGTTCACACATGAATTTTACCAAATGTACAAAGAACTCATACCTATACTGTAGAAATTATTCCAAAACACTGAGAAGGATGGTATCTCCCCCAACTCATTCTATGAAGCCAATATGCCTTGATACCTAAGGAAGGAAAGGACACAACAAAAAAAAGAAAACTACAGATCAATATCCCTCATGAATATGTATGCAAAATGCTCAAGAAAATCTTAGCAAATCAAATCCAACAACACAAACAAAAACATAATTCACCATGATCAGGTAGGCTTTATACCAGAGATGCAAGATTCGTTCAACATATACATATCTATAAATACAATTCACCACATAAATAAAATCAAGAACAAAGATGGGGGGGAATGGTAGAGTAAAGGTAACCTCCTGGATTCCTGCTCCCAGAGAAAGAGGCATAGATCTCAGTCTCCTACACATGAGTGGATCTCTCCCTCACAAGAACAGCATTGTGAATTGGCAGAGATTCAGTGAAGGACACTCAAAACAGGAGAAAACAAGGTGAATGGGAGATAAGATCGTACCCTCTGGAGAGTGCAAAACAAACAATAGAGCAGAGAGTGCGGGAGGGCTCTGGCCCACTGGGTAAGCGAGTGAAGTGGATCAGACCTACAGGAGAACTTCTTGCTTCCCAATTGACCTCCACCCCCACTCAGACAGGGACCTGCATGAAGTTGTTGCAAAATTGCAGCAGGAGGCATGGGTGCTGTGGAGAGGGAACAATAGCGGGAAGCACCTTGAACTTCCCGGAGCTAGGTGCCAGGATGGCACTAAGCAGGGAGCGATCTGGTCTGAGCTGCTGTGGAAGGTAGTTAGGAGACAGATAACTTACCTCTGGTACCCAGCAGGTTTAGACCTACAGAGGCGATCACTAAGTCAGGGACTCTTAAGCTGGAACCGACTCAGGCAAATAGGCCCACTCAGGGTGGGTCAGTAACAGTGAGAGCTATGGCTGAACAGGCATGAGACTGTGGGAGGGTGACATAAAAGAGACAACGGTGTGTCCTGATGGTCTATCTCCCCAATCGGGCATCTGCCATCACCTGAACAGTCGCCCTCAGGGCTGGTGCTCAGTGAGCGGGCAGGCAGATGCCATTGTTGGGGTCCACAGCCCAGCCGCCATGGTGTGATACAGTGTGTTGGGCAGATCCCTTCCCCCAGCCCAGGGACTCTCATGACAAGCTCTGCCCTTACACAATCTATGATCAACTAGCCAGGCCTGTCTTGATGGATGAACTCTGAACACTTCCCTAGTCATGAGGAAGCTAACACCAGCAGGACTTACAGCCGCTAGGGTACCAGGGTGCCACGCAGACTGGGGAACTACCTCCTCCCCTAACCAGCATCTTTCGCACTGAAAGGGTAGGCTCCACCCCTGGAGGTAGGGTGAGACACGAAAAGCCACTTTCCCCAAGGACTAGGGTGAATCCACCAGGCCATGGCACAGATCAATAACTGACAGCCCAATGAGTTTGCTCTTCAGATTGGTTTAGCTCACCCAGTAGATGAAAATGCTTGGGCTGGATCTCCTCCCCCAGTCAGCTGCCAACAGTCAGGTCCATGGTCAAGGAACAAAAACCCCCACAAGAGGCCACAGGAGGCTCAACAAGTGACCCCTCCCATCAGCAGTAGCCTCCCAACTTGTCCAAGCTGCCTCGTTCATATAGTACCTACAGAAATAGACACTACACACGGTCTGTTACTTACCAAACAAAAAAGCAATGGCTGATCCAGATGGGGAGGGCTCAGCAAAAGAGTTCTGGAAGTATGAACAGTCAAATGGAAATCACTCCCCCAAAGAAGTACACCAGCTCTCAAGCAATGGTTATTAACCAAATTCAGAACACTAAAATGACAGAAGAATAATTGCAAAAATGGATTGTAAGAAAGCTCAATGATATGCAAGAAAAAATGCATAACCAACAAAAAGGAACCACAAAAAAAATCCAAGATGTGGAAGAAAAATTCACTAAAGAAATTGAAATATTAAAGAAAAATCAAACTGAACTGGAAATGAAGAATCTATTCAGGGAACTACAAAACACAGTGGAAAGCCACAAAAACAGGGTAGACCAGACAGAATAAAGAATCTCAGAGATTGAAGATAACATCTTCAAATCAAATAAGTTAGTCACAGAGATAGAGCAGAGAAATAAGAGACAAGAGCAAAGCTTACAAGAAATGTGGGATTATATGAAGAAACCTAACCTGAGTTGTTATGGATTCTGGAAGGGGAAGAAGAAAAGACGCAAGGGTTGGATAAGCTATTTGAAGACACAATTGAGGAAAATTTCCCAGGCCTTGCTAAAAAACTAGATATCCAAGTACAAGAAGCTCAAAGGATCCCTGGAAGATACAATGCAAACAGAAAGACACAAAAACATGCAGTCATCAGACTGACCAAAATATCAACAGCAGAGACCCTTCCACAAGCTGTAAGGTGAAAGACGCAAGTAACATACAAAGGAAAGCTGATTTGAGTAATGCCACACTTTGCAACTGAAACCTTACAAGGAAGGAGAGACTGGGGACCCATTCTCACTCTTCTGAAACAGAATAATGCCCAGCCTAGAATCTTGTACCTTGAAAACCTAAGTTTTATGTATGAAGGCGAAATAAAGACAGTCTCAGATAAGCAAAGACTGAGGGAATTCACCAGGACAAGACAAGCCCTCCAAGAAGTACTCAAAACGATCAGCATAATAAACAGTCACAAATGTAAATTCACTCAAAAGCTAAAGATTAAAGGCCAGATACCACAATGGCTCAAGAGAGAAAACAAAGAAACAACGTAAACCCAACAGAATGAATAGAAATCTGCCCCACCTATCAGTTCTCTCAATAAATGTGAATGGCTTAAACTCTGACTCAAGAGACATAGGCTGGCTGATTGAATAAAAAAATACAAGCCAAGTATCTGCTGTCTTCAGGAAACACATCTAACCTGAAAGGATGCATATAGACTAAAGGTAAAGAGGTGGAGATCAGTATGTCAAGCAAATAGAAGCCAAAAGAAAGCTAGCATGGCAGTTTTGATTTCAGATAACTTAGCTTTTAAACCAACAAAACTAATGAAAGACAAAGAGGATCATTATATAATGGTGAAGGGTACAGGTCAACAAGAAAACATAACAATTTTAAATACATATATGCTCCCAACTTAGGTGCACCCAGATTCATAAAGCAAACCTTACTTGATCTAAGCAAATTGATTAACAGCAACTCCATAATAGCCAGAGATTTCAACACCCTACTGACTGCAAAGGACAGATCCTCCAAAGAGAAAATTAATAAAGAAATAATTGACCTAAACAAAACTCTAGAACAATAGGGGCTGACTGACATTTACAGGACATTCTACCCAAAATCCACTGGATATACGTTCTTCTGATCAGCTCATGGGACATTCTCTAAGATTGAACATATTCTAGGACACAAAGCAAGTCTCAAAAAATTTTAAGAAATATAAATTATACCATGTATCTTCTCCGATCATAGTGGAATAAAAGTAGAAATCAACCCTAAGAGAAACTCGCATTTGTACACAAAAATGTGGAAATTAAACAACTGTCTGCTAAATGATTATGTCACAAATGAGGAAATCAAAATGGAAATCAAAAAATTCTTTGAACTTAATGACAATGGAGACACAAGTTATCAAATCCTGTGGGACACAGCTAAAGCAGTACTGAGAGGAAAGTTTATTTCCATAAACACCTAGATCCAAAAGTCAGAAAGATCACAAATAGACAACCTAATTAATTGACTCAAAGAGCTAGAAAAAGAAGAACAGATCAACCCAAAACCCAGCAGAAGAAGTGAAATTAACAAAATCAAATCAGACCTAAATGAAATTGAAAACAAAGAAACTATACAGAAGATTAATAAAACAAAAATTGGTTCTTCAAAAAAATAAACAAAATTGGCATACCTTTGGCTAGACAAACAAGAAGCAGAAAAGAGAACTCTCTAATAAGCTCCATCAGGAACAAAAAGGAGATATTACAACTGATGCCACTGAGATACAAGATATAATCTATGAATGCTACAAAAACCTTTATCCACACAAACTGGAAAATGAGGAGGAAATGGACAAATTTCTAGAAACACACAGCCTCCCAAGGCTCAACCAGGAAGAAATACAATTCCTGAAAAGACCAATTGCAAGTGCCAAAATACAAACAGCAATTAAAAACCTTGATAAAAAGAAAACTCCCAGAGCAGAAGAGATCAAACTCTCGTTCTTTGCTGATGACATGATATTATACCTAGAAAACTGCAAGGATTCAACCAAGAGATTTCTTGAATTGATAAATGAATTTGGTAAACTCTGAGGATACAAAATCAATGCACAGAAATCAGAGACATTCATATACGCCAACAACAGTAAAAGTGAGAACCAAATCAAAGACTCAAATCCCTTCAAAATAGCAACAAAGAAAATAAAGTACCTAGGAATACATTTAACTAAGGAGGTAAAAGACCTCTATAGGGAGAACTATGAAACACTGAAGAAGGAAATAGCAGAGGATGTTAACAGGTGGAAGAATATACCATGCCCATGGGTTGCAGAATCAACATTGTTAAAATGTCTATACTACCCAAAGTGACCTACAGAGTCAATGCAATCCCTATTAAAATACCATCATCATTTTTCACAGACATAGAAAAAATAATTTTACTCTTCATATGGAACCAGAGAAGACCCCATATAGCAAAATCAATCCTAGACAATAAAAACAAAATAGGAGGCATCAATTTACCAGACTTCAAACTATACTACAAGGCTATAATAATTAAAACAGCTTGGTATTGGCAGAAGAACAGGGACATTGACCAGTGGAACAGAACAGAGAACCCAGATATAAAACCATCTTCATATAGCCAACTAATCTTCAACAAAGCAGACAAAAACATACACTGGGGAAAAGAATCCTTATTCAAAAAATTGTGCTGGGAAAACTGGATACTCACATGTAGAAGACTGAAACAGGACCCGCACCTTTCACCTCTCACAAAAATCAACTCACACTGGGTAACAGACTTGAACCTTCGATGTGAAACTATTAGAATTCTAGAGGAAAATGTTGGAAATACTCTTCTAGAAATGGGCCTGGGCAAAGAATTTATGAAGAAGACCCCAAAGGCAATCACAGCAGCAACAAAAATAAATAAATGGGACCTGATCAAATTAAAAAGCTTCTGCACAGCCAAAGAAACTGTCAAGAGAGCAAACAGACAACCCCACAGAATGGGAGAACATTTTCAAAACTACACATCTGATAAAGGGATATATAACTAGAATTTATTTAGAACTCAGGAAAATCAGCAGGAAAAATCAAACAACCCTATCAAAAAGTGGGCAAAGGACATGAACAGAAATTTTTCAAAAGAAGACAGAATAATGGCCAGCAAACATTTGAAGAAATGCTCAATATCTCTAATGATCAAGGAAATGCAAATCAAAACGGCAATGAGACATCACCTATCTCCAGTAAGAACGGTCCTTATCAAAAAGTCCCTAAAGAATAAATGTTGGTGTGTATGTGGAGAGATAGGAACACTTCTACACTGCTGATGGGACTACAAACTAGTTCAACCTCTGTAGAAAGCAATATGGACATACCTTAAAGTGATACAAGTAGATCTACCATTTGATCCAGCAATTCCACTACTCGGCATCTACCCAAAAGATCAAAAGTCACTTTATGAAAAAGACGCCTGCACTCAAATGTTTATAGCAGTCCAATTCACAATTGCAAAGTTGTGGAAACAACCCAAGTGCCTATCAATTCACGAGTGGATTAAGAAAATGTGGTATATGTATATCATGGAATACTATTCAGCTTTAAGAAACAATGGTGACATATCACTTCTTGTATTTTCCTGGATACAGGTGGAGCCCATTCTACTAAGTGAAGTATCTCAAGAATGGAAAAGCAAGCACCACATGTACTCTCCAGCAAATTCATATTAACGGATCAACACCTAAGCAGACATATAGGAATAACATTAATTGGGTGTCGGGCAGGTGGGAGGGGGGAGTAAGGGATGGGTATATACAAACACAATGAGTGAGATGCGCAACGTTTAGAGGATGGTCACGCTTGAAGCTCTGACTGGAGGGGGGAGGGGGCATGGGCAATATACGTAATCTTAACATTTGTACCCCCATAATATACTGAAATTAAAAAAAGGAAAAGAAAAAGTCCCAGACCATATGGTTTCACACCCAAATTTTACCACACCTACAAAGAAGAACTGGTACCTATCCTGCAGAAATTATTCCACAATATTGAGAAGGATGGAATCCTACCCGATTCATTTTATCAAGCCAACATCACTTCGATACCAAAACCAGGAAAGGTTGCAACAAAGAGAGAAAACTACAGACCAATATCCCTTAAGAATATAGATGCAAAAATTCTCAACCAAATCATAGATAACCTAATCCAGGTGCTTATCAACAAAATAATTCATCACAACCAAGTGAACTTCATCCCAGGGATGCAGAGATGGTTAAATATGCACAAATCCATAAATGTAATTCACCACTTAAACAGAAGCAAAAACAAAGACAATATGATCCTTTCAATAGCTGCAGAAAAAGCATTTGACAAAATTCAACACCCTTTTATGATAAGAACACTTAACAAAATAGGCATAGAAGGGGCTTACCTAAAAATGATACGAGCCATATATGACAGACACACAGCCAACATCATACTGAATGGGGATAAATTGAAAGCATTCCCACCTAGAACTGGAACCAGGCAGGGTTGCCAATATCTCCACTTCAATTCAACATGGTGCTGGAAGTCCTGGCTATAGCAATCAGACATAAAAGTGGAATTAAAGGCATCCAAATGGGGACAGAAGAGATTAAACTCTAACTCTTTGTTGATGATATGATATTATATTTAGAAAATCCCAAGGATTCAACCAAGAGACTCCTGGAATTGGTAAATGAATTTAGTAAAGTCTCAGGATACAAAATCAATACACAGAAATCAGAGGCATTCCTATACACCAATGACAGTCAAATTGAGATCCAAACCAAAGACTCAATACCCTTCAAAATAGCAACAAAGAAGATAAAGTATCTAGGAATATACTTAACTAGGGAGGTAAAACACCTCTACAGGGTGGAATTATGAAACACTGAAGAACGAAATAGCAGAGGATGTAAACAGATGGAAATCCATACCATGCTCATGCGTCGGCAGAATCAACATTGTTAAAATGTCTATACTATCCAAACTGATCTACAAATTCAATGCAATCACTATTAAAATACCAACATCATTTTTCACAGATATAGAAAAAATAATTTTACTCTTTGTATGGAACCAGAGAAGACCCCATATAGCAAAAGCAATTCTATGGAATAAAAACAAAATGGGAGGTATCGATATGCCAGATTTCAAACTATACTCCAAAGTTGTAGTAATTAAAACAGTTTGGTATTGCCACAAATTGAGGGACATTGACCAGTGGAACAGAACTGAGAACACAGATATAAAACTATCTTCATATAGCCATCTAATCTTCGACAAAGCAGACAAAAATGGGGAAAATGATCCTTATTCAATAAATGGTGCTGGGGAAACTGGATAGCATATGAAGAAGGCTGAAGCAGGATCCACACCTTTCACCTCTCACAAAAATCAACTCACGCTGGGTAACAGACTTAAACCTAAGGTATGAAACTATTAGAATTCTAGAGGAAAACATTGGAAACACTCTCCTAGACATTGGCCTGGGCAAAGAATTTGTCAAGAAGACCCCAAAGGCAATCACAGCAGTAACAAAAATAAATAAATGGGACCTGATCAAACTAAAAAGCTTCTGAACAGCCAAAGAAACAGTCATGAGAGCAAACAGACAACCTACAGAATGGGAAAAAAATTTAGTGTGCTACATATCTGATAAGGGGCTGATAACTAGAATCTATTTAGAACTCATGAAAATCAGCAAGAAAAAATCAAACAAACAATCCTATCAAAAAGTGGGCAAAGGACATGAACTGAAATTTTTCAAAAGAAGACAGA